>OZ038504.1:87984026-88036526 GCA_964036315.1 Acanthosepion esculentum
AAAAAAGAAAAGAATTAAAAGAAAAAGAAAAAATGACGACACGCAGTGAGAAAAGGCGCGAAAAACACGAATCATTGATGTTCAAAATGTTTAAAGTTTTTTTTGTTGCACTTCTCAAGAATTTAAAATAACTTTTTCAAATTGAGAAAAACATGAAAAATAATTGTTTTTTTTTATTTGCATTTTTATTCCCCGCCTTTTTGCATGATGTTTATAAAATTACACGCATTTTGAGTCTCGCCGACATGAAAAAGATGGACGCATTTTTATGCGCATGCGGCTAAATACGAGCAGTTGTTAGTAGCTGATAACACAAAACATCATTGGTAAACCCTGTTCGTTCTACAAAACGTACGTTATTTTGCACACAAATGATTGCTTCCTTTTTTCTATTTTTCTCCCGCATTTTAACTCAAGTATGGAGAGTTAACGAATTAAATCAGTGGTGTAGACTATTTCGAAGGGGTTTAAATACAGAATTGATATGTGTTGTAGATTTCATTTTATTACACCAGTCCCGATACTTTTTGATCAGACGTCGTATACTCTGTGCATCAGATACTTGCAAACAAATTATAATATTGAGGCAAGGATATTCATGTCCACAAAAAATCAATATATTTTGAAAACAATATTCGTGTAAGAAAAACTGTGAAAAGGCGATTAACCCTAGTATATATATATATATATATATATATATATATATATATATATATATATATATATATATATATATATATATATATATATATATATATATATCCTAGAATTAATCGCCGACGGCTTAGTGGTAGAAGTTCCGACTGACACCAATTCAGTTGGGTTCGATCCTAGCTAGAGGCAACCGGACGTCTAGCCGCACTGATGAGCTGTGAAACACCAAAACAGTCTCTTTGCGGATGACAAAAATATATATATATATATTACTGCATAATATATATATATATGTATTACAGCATATTTTATATATATATTACAGCATAATATCTATCTATATATATATATATTACAGCATAATATATATATATCTATATATATATATTACAGCATAATATATATATATATATATTACAGCATAATATATATATATATATATTACAGCATAATATATAAATATATATGTTTATATACATATATATATGTATGTGTGTGTATATATATATATATATATATATATATATATATATGTATATATGTATATGATGCTGTTTATACGTTATTTTAATAGATACAATTTATTTAAGTAAATGCTGTTTTTTAAATAAACAGTATTACATTTCCTGGCCTGAATGCTTTCATGTGCTGATATGATCTTTTGGAAAAGATCATTGAAGATTTGTTCTTTATAAACAGTAATTTGGACTTTGCTAACCAGACACTACTCTGTAGCTGAGTGCTAATGAATGTCAGATCAATTGATGGTTTTGTATAGGACACGAGTTTGATTCCTGTCGGACAACGCATATTTTATGTATTTATTAAAATAACATATAAACAAAACCACCTGAAGAAGGCCGGAGTGTAATAAATATGGCGACAAAGATGAGGACAATAGTGTGAATAATGTAAATAAAGTATTACATTTCCTGGCCTGAATGCTTTCATGTGCTGATATGATCTTTTGGAAAAGATCATTGAAGATTTGTTCTTTATAAACAGTAATTTGGACTTTGCTAACCAGACACTACTCTGTAGCTGAGTGCTAATGCATGTCAGATCAATTGATGGTTTTGTATAGGACACGAGTTTGATTCCTGTCGGACAACGCATATTTTCTACAAACTTCTTTAAACATTCCGTCCGGTAAATGTAATTAATAAAGTTTATTTAAAAAAACAGAGCAATTGATTAAATAAATTATATTTATTAAAATAACATTTAGACAAAAATTATATTAAATAATTGTCGTACTTAATTCATTTCATAATATGTGTGTGTGGGCGTATATAGACAGCAATCCTTAATACAAGTTTTATTAATCCTAGAATACTAACCATCAATTATATTTACACCACTACTAACCATGGGTATATTATACCCGATTTTGAAAATATCAAAAAAAAATATTAAATATAAATCTTTATTTGAAATATTTTACATGCAGGCACTTCAAAATTTGAGTTAACATTAATAGGAACTGAGAAACATATTATTTAGGTAAGGTAAGCAGGTACTGAAAATTGTAATTAAAAATAGGTAAATTTGCCATGGTTAGTGTTCTAGGGTTAAATAAATCTGCTTTTATGACCAAGGAAAGCGGAGTAAAGATTAGGAGGATACAGACAATAGATAATACTTGGCTCTATTATTGAAGAACTTAATATTGTAGCGATCAGGCGATCATCTCTTCCTCCTTACAAATGGTATAAGGAGTGAATGGGAATAGTTCAACTCTATAGACATATCATGGTTGGTCTTAGCTGTATAAAATTTGTGGTATGGAGTTCTTCAGAGCATTTCTAATGGAATTAGCGATAGGATTGTAACGTTACGCCAGTGGAGAAAAATGCTTCGCCGTGGAAGATAATTCATCCCTTACAAGGCGGCCATCACAGACGTACCTAGTATGACACAATCCAAGTTCATGCTGTCAGTGATGACCCCTAGGAATAGGGATTAACGAAGGTGAAATCCTGATGCTCCATTTCATCCGAGAGGGTCTCGGGAACAATACAACTGTTTACCAGACACAGTGGTATAGCCCTAGACCGAGAGAGTTGTCATTCATGTGACAGGCGATTCCTTCCTTTTCACGTAGCCCAAGTATCCCAATGTATTACTGACCAAGAATTTTCAAGATCATGTTAACAAGTGACTTCTTATCTCTCACAATTTGAATCATTTGTGTTGCTACGTCTGGAGTGTTGTGTAAAGGGACAACATTCAACGGCGCCAGAATAAAAGGGCCTTTATCGATCATCCTGTTCGACGGGAAAGAGAACCTTTCGAGCTGGGAATGCAAGCCGCTTTCCTCGACCATAAGAGCAGATTTATTCAATCGCCTTTTCAGTTTTTCTGACTCGAAAATTGTTTTCAAAATATACTGATCAGTTTCACATGAATATGTTCGTTTCCCTCAAAATTATAATTTGTTTGCAATTATTTAATGCACCCTGTATAAAACGTCTGATGAAAAACTATTAAGAATCGTACAATAAAACGAAAACTACAACACATATCAGTTCTGTAGTTAATCTCCTTCGAAGTAGTCCCATACTGAAGTCACACACTTTATCCAGTATCATTTTTAATGAAGTAAAAATTACTTTTTTTAAAGATAGCGAACAGCTGCCTCGTTACATTTTTGGGATCATGGTGCTTTACAGACCTGAAGAATGTTGTCCTTGGCTAAAAAATGTTTCACAAGCCATGGTCATTAATGGAAACTCTGATGGAACCACACTCTGCACACTTTCCTTCCAAGCACTACTATAAACAATGGAAGTGAGCAAGAACATTAAAATTTAATGGGCATGCGCGACAGAGCACAAGGTCAATCCGTAACAAGCGGCGTCACTCTGCGTACTTTCAGATTCGTTACTATAACGAGTCCCGATATTTTTTTGATCAGAAATCGTCTACCACACCGTGTATGTCCCAACAGATATTCGGCATCAGTATTCATAAAATAAAAGTTGAAATCTGAAGTAGCGAGTCAGTTCACGAATCTTGGTTTGACTACACTGGTTAACAAAAAAAAACAAAAACTTCTGCGATGGTATCGAGACATCAAACATCTTTTTTAGCTAATTTGAGGGCGCTGAATCTGAAAATGGGCTTACTTTTTCTTGGTTAGCTACCGTTTTTCTGTACAAAAATGCCTCATTTTTTTAGAAAGAAAGCATTTTTTCATTTGTTTTCTGTATATAGGATATTGATCAATGACAATATTTATCAAAATAAAATCGTAGTAACATCTTAATTCCTATTTATTCATATTGGTCTGCTTATTGAGACATACTATTTTTGCATCAGACTCTAAGTCTTTAAAAATAACACGACTGAATATATCAAGACCAACAAGCATTTTCATCAAATCATTTAATAAACTAACAGCAAAAATAAAACCTTCGTGAACATAAGAACTATGGTAAACATTTTCTCTTTCTTTATTGTCTGTCATGTTCAATGTTATTAAAGTCCCTTTTGATACTCCAGCAGTATCATGTACAATGGAATAGGTGCATTCAATTGGGATGTCTTTAGTTGGAGTTTCTTTCCAACCGTGAAAACAAAATGCTCTCAGTGCCCTTCTGCAGTGAAGGGATAAAAGTGATGGGATAAATTTATGAATATCAGACAGAAGACTTTAGGGTTTCATTTTTTTGATGTCATTCTTAATTATCAGGTAAATTACTGATAAAGTTTATTAGTTAATTTTGGCGATAAACTGGAAATGTTCGGTACTTCTATTTGAAACTTTTTGACTCAAAAACACTTTTTTCCTCATAAAATGATTTAATTTCAGGAGGCTGGCATAAACTGCTCGGCCTACCTGATGGGATTCACGACCTTTATTCACTAAATTTTGCGATCTCGTAAGTTGGTCTTTTTTTTCTCCAAACATGAGCAATTTCAGTACAGCAAAAACGATAGCCAACCATGAAAAACTAAGGTCATTTTCGCAATCAACGCCATCAAATTAGTCAAAAATGTGTTTTGGTACCGAAAATCGGGTTGACCGGTAAATGTTGTTAATTCTGTTTATTATAAACAGAGCATATTTGTATCTATAAAAAGAACATATAAACATAAAGAAATGTTTTAACACACACACACACACACACACACACACACACACACACACACATATATATATATATATATATATATATATATATATATATATATATATATATATATTCTTGGCACCAAAAATCATGTTGACCAGTGTTATTAAAATTATTATCCGAGGAAAAAAATTGGAAGTAAAAAAGGAAAGAACTAAAACATCAGAAAAAGCGAAACAAATCGTCAAGTGTCTTAAGTCTTTAGTCCAAAGAAAAAAAAAACAAGCTAGTATAAAGACTAAAACGTAGAGTGCTCAATACGCTAAATATTTTTTTTGTCACGTGGTTTTATGTTTTTTTATGGTTTTATCAAAAAATACTGTTCCGCCATTTCCTTTTTTTAGCCAGTTTACCCTGAAGATCCGTTTAGGTGAAACCTAGGTAGATTTGCCTGGCCCGTTAGGATTTATTCTAATATATATATATATATATATATATATATATATATATATATATATATATATATATATATATATATATATATATATTTAATTTAAAGAAAAAACAGACCACTTTAAGGTTCCATTAGTTATAATTTCACCAGAGATTATATTTTTCTCTGGATCTTCACACTTCACTGTCAAGGATGAATAAAGGAATTTAAAATTTACACTTTTGAAGGGCTGTATTGAACTTAGAAAAGGTGACATAGAGGGTGATGAGGGATAGTGTGAGAGACATGGTCGAATTTAGAGAGGGAAGGGACAGTTTTAAAATATCGTTACTGATCTCTCTCTCTCTCTCTCTCTCTCTCTCTCTCTCTCTCTATATATATATATATATATATATATATATATATATATATATATATATATATATATATATATGTATGTATGTATGTGTGTGTGTGTATGTGTGTGTGTGTGTGTGTGTGTGTGTGTGTGTGTGTGTGTGTGTGTGGTACCTGTATGATAACCGCACTTTTGTAATCCTTTGTCCTTTGAGACATGGAGGACAACATACCGTCATCAGATCAATGTCTTAAGAGAGATCTGATCATTAAGTGTCAGCCTCTTACACCTGATATCGTTCTTCTTCAACGAGGCAATACCTCGAGTGTCGAAGATCTAATTCGTAACTAAATCAGAATTACTAGAATAGGAAACGCTTATTTACCCAGTGTTACTACGTAGTAAATTCCTGAACTACACCCCCCCTACACACACACACACTAAAAACATTTTAAAGATGTTATTTAAAATGATAAAAAAAATCTTCGTATTGATATTGTGGGTTTGGTTAGCAGGAAAATGATAAACGCTCGTTATAAAGGAATCGATGGCTAATCAAGTAATCTTGATAGGTTCTTAAACAGTTGGACATGACTTAAACCTGTCACACGTATCACAAGCTTTTTTGTTTGTCCTGGAAATTATCACCTATGGCGAGTTCATCAAAACGATTCAAAACCACCCGTGGACAATGGAAGATGTATAGTATATTTACTAACCACCAAATAGTATGTCATTGCCATACAAACAAAATCGGACGAGTGATTAATGTAAACAATACGTGGCGTATGTGAGGGACGTATGGTGAATGTGTTTATCTATGAGAATGACCTTTTTCTTAGAAATTTCTTTCCAGTATTAGGGTGCGTCTTCCAAGCCGGAAAATACTGTAATTCATTTTCGCACACACCATTTCTCTATTTAGCTTGCATTTTTTCCAGCAGACCCTGTTTTTGCCTTGTTGCCATAACCACCGCTGGTCAGGCACTCTCGCAATTCCCCAAATATTCAACTAATGATGCCTCTTTAAATGCAACAAATTCATTGGTCGATAATTATCCTTTGATTAAATATTACATCCAAAACTCTTTGAGAATTGTGTTGAACGGCATTGCGAATTGCCTACTACTTTTTGTAACTTTATTTCTTGGATCACTTTTTAAAAAGTCTTACACTTGTTCCTGTTACATGCAAACAAAATCGGACGAGTGATTAATGTAAATAATACGTGGCGCTAGTATTGGAGGGACGTATGGTGAATGTTTTGTTGTGTGAGAATGACTTTTATTCTTTTTCTTAGAAATTTCTAATCTTAGGGTGCATCTTCCAAGCTGCAGCGACTTGTAAGCTGGAAAATACGGTAATTCCTTGAAATGCAATCTCAATCTACGGACAACCTACTTTTGGTTAACCCTGTTTATCATAATTATTCGCTCGAGCAAGCTCGAATATTCTGGAGTCTATCACGCCAACCATCACGGTACTGCATGGAGATCGGAAGGTCATTACGGTGACATTCTATGGCATAAGATAACTGGTCAAATTAGTTGGTTGCTAGGTGACCAACCAGTCTTGCTCGACGGCTAGGTGTCCAGAACAGTAGATCACTCGCAAGCTTTTGTTTCCTCGCCAGCAGTATCCTGCGTTCGCCTAAGATTGTATAAATATCAGGGATGGATACATAGAGTTACAATTTAGTTGGATGTTGTCTCCAAGAGATGTTAAGCTCTCAGCACCCGATTTTAGGTTCCATCAAGTTTAAATTCTAGGGTTTTAGTTAATGAACAAGCAATGGCGCCATACATTAACACCGCCTCTACAGTGGCTCGAAAGGATCTCCGCTTGGGGTTTTCTGGTAGATCAGCTTTCCAGATTCTGGTAGATCAGCTTTCCAGATTTTGGTAGATCAGCTTCCCAGATTCTGGTAGATCAGCTTCCCAAATTCTGGTAGATCAGCTTTCCAGATTCTGGTAGATCAGCTTTCCAGATTCTGGTAGATCAGCTTTCCAGATACTGGTAGATCAGCTTTCCAGATTCTGGTAGATCAGCTTTCCAGATAACATCAAATTTATTCAAGGCGGCCCAGGCTTTGTCCATGCGTATTTTCACATCCTCTTCAACATAATTTATTTCGCCTCCTAGATATGTAAAAGATATGAGATTTTTTTTTTACCTAAGACAGTTTGTAAAAAAACCATACTGGTTGAAGCCTAAGAATTCAACTTTAGAGCCATTGTCATAGCATCAAACATCATTGGCAGCATTTTCTAGATAATGTAGGAGAACTGTGGCATTGGCAATGGTAATGGTATCTGCAGTACACTATTTACATTACTCGGACTATAGTCCTAATGTTTGTTTCCATATTTATCACAACGTTTCGGCCGCTGAAACCCATCCGTCAGTTTTGTGTCATAATCTGCGGATCAGCAGCAGACCTGAAGAGTCCTTTGAGAGTACATAAGGACCAAGAAAAAAAACTCTGATAATACACTAGTTTTTTTTTAGATATCTATTGACATGTCACCTGTCGAAACTCAGTGCAATCCGTGCACACATCGACATAAAGAATGTAAAGAACGACCAAACTACAACTATCAGCATAAGACAAATACCAGTAGACAACACGAAAATACTCTACAGCGCGCAATGCAAGGAAAGACCCAAGAGGATAGAAGCTATTTTTATACAAAACTAGCAGCATGACCCGGCGTTGCCCGTGCTTGATTAAAAAATCGTACGACTCATACAGCAATCGCTATCACTTGACTTAAAATATTTGTGCCCTTCCTTGCCTTTTAGAGGAGTGCCCTTTGTCGTGCTGATGTTGCTACATGCCTTACTTCTTGCCTATCTCACACTGCGAATTTTTTCTAAGCTCTATACTAAACATTAAATCTGTTACGAAAAAAGAACTAAACAAAATGAACACAAAACGATCAGCTTTAAAAAAGGACTCGTAACTGTAAAAACCGAATGAAAAAAGAATGTTAACAACAAACACTTTTTCACACCCAACCCAATTCTGAGGAATTAGAATCAACGTTGAGTTTAAGCAAGCGAATGAGCCAATTGGAGTAAAGTGCCATGCAGATTTAAATTTTTCCCACTTGTGACGAATGCAGCTATCGAAATTTTTTGCATGCTAGTTAACATTCGTGTAAGTCAGCTGTTGGCTCTCACGCTGGCCAATAGAATCTTCTTGCCTATTCGTGGCAGCCAGCTTTTGGCTCTCACTCTGGCCAGTAGAAAATGGCCGCAAACTACATGAAAACTACCGTAGAAGCATGAAAAAATTGATTATTTCCACTAACAATGGGAGTTGGGAAATGCAACGTCGGTCTTGGGCTTCCAACTAACTTGGAGCATGTGCATGTAAATTTTGGTGCAAATCCGTCTAAAATTGCGGCCGTGCATTCGTTACACACACACAGACACAGATGCTGCCTTTTATAGATAGGAATAAACATTAAATTAAATTATTTATCTACATTAAATAAAATATCATTCACCACAGGAGAAGGTATCTTGAAGTTCATATGATATAATTAATGAGCGCACATATTAAAATATTAATAAAAATGCATATTAAATATAA
This sequence comes from Acanthosepion esculentum, assembly GCA_964036315.1. NCBI lineage: Eukaryota > Metazoa > Mollusca > Cephalopoda > Sepiida > Sepiidae > Acanthosepion > Acanthosepion esculentum. The sequence continues at coordinate 87,993,146 of OZ038504.1, forward strand.
GACATTAAAATAATAATAAAAAATAATTAAATTAAATTGATAAATGAATAAATCACAATCTTTTTGTAAGGCCTCGTTCTCAATAGCCGGTATATTTGACGTCACGCCATTTCATTTCCAAAGTCTTCCGAAAAAATACCCGGATTCAGACACAGGAATTTTAGCTACCCCACATACATCATGTCAGTTCTTGATAATAACTGCGAGGTCGAAAGTACTTAAAGAAAAAAACAAAAAACAAAAATGAACCTTGGACAATTTATCCACAACGTTGAGCGCAATATTCAACACCTTATCCACGTCTTGGGTATGACGATAAACTACATCCACGTCAAGAGGATAAACTACGTCCAGCAGCAAGGCCTTTGATCAGGAGGTTTTGAGGAGCGTAGAACCACCTCTTAATTGCTGATGTTCCCAGGTCAACCCTAACCCGGAGTGGCAGCACCTGTTAGGGTCCCAGCTATGGGCAAATAATTACACACCCGCCACCAACAGTGGTTAAAACACTAAGAAAGTGTAAAAATAGGTTTTAACACCAGAAATACTTGTGAGTAAAAAATTATTACCAGCAAAGCAATATTACCAGGTATACATTTTTTGAAAAAAATATTAGCAGCAATAGATTTTGAAAGAAAAATATTACTAGCAATAAAAAGTCTTGTTGGCATTAAATAACACATTGAGGCTGATATGCCGTGAAATAAACCAAGCCAAACCAAACCAATGAACACCTTATCCGGAAATAGGAAAATACAATAAAGCAGACTTCGTCGGTGCTTTTTTAATCAAACCTATATATATATATATATATATATATATATATATATATATATATATATATATATATATATATATACACACAAAGAAATAATCACGCATAGAATCAATCAGCAATATTAATGCGATTATTGGCGATATCACATCGCTAGTAGAATATATTGTATGCATTAAAATACTGTTTAATCCATAGAATGATCTGATCCTCATTCATAAAACTGTCGTCAGTTGTTTCCAGTTTATATTTATTTTTAAAATGCAAGTACTTTCGAATAATCCTTTATTCATTCTCAGGCATATTTTTTCCTTTAAAATTAAAACTTGGAGACGAAATAATTGTTTGGAGACTGAAAGATGTTTTGTTTTTTGTTGTTTTTTTTTATTTTAACATCTTTCGGTCTACAAACAATTATTTCGTCACCAAGTTTTAATTTTAAAGGAAAAAATATGCCTGAAGATGAATAAAGGATTATTCGAAAGTACTAGCATTTTAGAAACATATAAACTGGAAACAACTGACAACAGTTTTATGAATGAGGATCACATCATTCTATGGATTAACAGTATTTTAATGTATACATTATATTCTACTAGCGATGTGATAGCGCCAATAATCGCATTAATATTGCTGATTGATTCTATGCGTGATTGTTTCTTTGTATATAAAATACATGCTGCCTAATGTTTTATATATATATATATATATATATATATATATATATATATATATATATATATATTATGAAATGGACAAAGTCCGACAATTATTTTAAGACATTTTTATGTTTAACATTCTTTTTATAGATACAAATATTTAAGTAAATGCTCTGTTTATAATAAACAGTATTAAACAACATTTACCGGCCTGAATGTCCGAGAAATTTTCATAGAAAATATTCGTCCTCCGACAGGATTCGAACCTGTATCCTATACGGAACCGTCATATAGCCTGTTGTTTACTTAAATATTTGTATCTATAAAAAGAATATTAAACATAAAATGTCTTTAAATAATTGTCGGACTTCGTCCATTTCATATGTGACGTCATTTGTTTACATTTGATACGCCATGAGCGGATATGAATGTACGTGAGAGATTCATGGAAGATTGAAGTTTACAATCAGTAAATTCGATCTTGCCAAACGAACGATCCTCTGTGGCCGAATCGATTTAAAAGGCATGTCAGGCTATACTGTTTATTATAAACAGAGCATTTGCTTAAATATTTGTATCTATAAAAAGAATGTTAAACATAAAAATGTTTTAAAATATATATATATCATTTAGGTATTATCTACTAAAATTCATTTAATGTTAATATTATTTTCTTTATTTGTCATATGTTCATCTCTATTTGCGTGAATTGTACAAAATATTGACAAATGTCAAGACAATCAACGAGGAAATGTGGTGTATATGTGACCAATGTAAAAAGTTAATCTTGTTTGTTGATTGTTATTGTTGGAGATACAATCTCGCAAATACAATCTCGCAAATGAGATACATAAGCAAGTTTACTGTTACATAGTGTAGATTTTTGATATGATCAATTATTTCTAAGAATTAAATTGGAAATTTTCGAATGTTTTTATAATAAAAAATATATCTAAAGTTTTTGTTCGGAACTATAACTTTCATATACCGACGGATTATTATTTTAACAGCCTTTTCGTGTTGTTTATAATTGGGATGCAACTAGTTACAACAAGACAATTTCATGGAGTCTTTAGCCTTGTTTATATCAAGGTGGTTGCTTTTATTATTTCTTTCTAAATTTCTTTAAAGCTAATGTTATTTCTTCATGAACAACATGGTTTGGGAAATTATTGTTGGAAGATTTTGTTTCATGTTGCTTCTGAAAATGGGAATAGACCAAGACTCTCCTTGTCATAGCATACAAGAGAAAAGCGCTGTGTGAAACAGAAAATCATCAACCTGCATGTGTTTCCTTTTCGCGTTATCTTTGGATTGATTTCGCAGTTGGATTTCTGATTAGTCAAGATTGAATGCAATTCGCCCACATATAGATGAACATGACAAATAAGCAAAATTATATATATATATATATATATATATATATATATATATATATATATATATATATATATATATATATATATATATAAATATATATATATATATATATATATATATATATAATTTATTCGAAATCATGTTATAAAGTCACTACAAAAATAGCCATTTTGTTTCAACACTTCTAGTGTCTTATCAAGTGATGGTTTTTCAACATCATCACGTTATAAGACACAAAAGGCCTTGAAACAAAATGGCTATTTTTTGTCGTGATTTTATAACATATTAATTTTATAATTTTCGAATAAATTTTACTTTTAAGAATAGTATAAATTTAAATATTAAGAATAATTGGTTATAGGAATTTCTTCCGTATACACCAATCTTATACTTGGATATATATATATATATATATATATATATATATATATATATATATATATATATATATATATATAAAACTTTAAAGGGAGTACTTAAATAACAGTTTAAATAATGAGTGGGATACAGATAAATGAATCATTACCGATTCGCTGACCTAAAATTAAAAAAAAAAGAGACCCGGAAAATTTGGTTTGGTTTGTTTTGTTTTACGGTATATCAACCTCAATGGGTCATTTAATGCCGACAACTTGTCTTTTTCTTTTTTTCAAAAATCTATTGCTGTTAATATTTCTTACCTGAAAAATGTATAGCTGGTAATATTATTTTTTCAAAAACTTACAGCTGGCAACATTATTTTTTGAAAAACGTATTATCAGAGGCCTTGCTGTTGGACGTAGTTTATCGTCATACCCAGGACGCGGATGTAGTTTATCGTCGTACCCAGGACGCGGATGTAGTCTGGGGGTTAACTATTTGCCCATACCTGGAACCCTAACAGGTGCTACCACCCCGGGTCAGGGTGGACCTGGGAATACCAGCAATTAAGAGGTGGTTCCACACTCCTCAAAGCCTCCTGATCAGAGGCTTTGCTGTTGAACGTAGTCTATCGTCTTACCCAGGACGCGGATGTAGTTTATCTTCATACCCAGGACGCAGAGACCGGAAAAGTGTGGATAGGGTTAATAGGATTATGAGTAGATGGGCATGTCCGTCTAAGAAACCTTGGAATCGGTATGCTGAATGTAATATCAATCAGCTAAGTGACACAAGTTTATTTACATCAATTCCATTAATTATCTATCTTTGATATCGAGCACTTTAGTGCAAAGGCTACTTGCCTTAATACTCTTTTTCAGTATACTATTGGCTGACAGAATTTGGGGCTTCATTCGATCTTTGACTAGTAGTCTGTAGAAATTAAACGTGCCTTTCAAATCACTTACGTGCTCAAGTCTGTTCCACCCCAAAATTGAAGAGATTTTTTTCTTCGGCAAAATGATGCCAGCTGCTCTGGATGTATTATGTAAATAGAATAGGCAATGTTTTCGTTGTTAATCTTTATGTCTTTCTCCTATTTTCCTACGAGAGAGGATCAGTTGAGGAAGTGACATTTCTGAGACATAGAATGAAGAGAGAAGGTCTGGATAATGTAACACTCAGGGGACATACTGAACACAAGAGAAGTAATGGGAAGCAGCTGGTAAACTGGTTGAAATGTTGTGCGTTAATGGATGACAGAACAATGACAATGACGATGGTACCTGATCGAAAGTTAATTAAAGCCACAAAAGACAGAAATTATGGTGAGACCTGATCGGCTATGTCCTGAAAGGGCATCAGATATATATAAGTATAAAATCTCTATTGTGCAGAATCCCTTCTTCTTCTTCTTCATCATCATCTTCTTTTTCTCCTTCTTCTTCATCATCATCATCATCATCATCATCATCATCTTCTTTTTCTTCTTCTTCTTCTTCTTCTTCTTCTTCTTCTTCTTCTTCTTCTTCATCATCTTCTTCTTCTTCTTCTTCTTCATCATCATAATCTTCTTCTTCATCATCATCATCATCTTCTTCTTCATCATCATCATCTTCTTCTTCTTCTTCATCATCTTCTTCATCATCATCATCATCATCTTCATCATCATCATCATCATCATCTTCTTCTTCTACTTCATCATCATCATCTTCTTCTTCATTATCTTCTTCTTCTTCATCATCATCTTCTTCATCGTCAATATCATCTTCTTCTTCTTCATCATCATCATCTTCTTCTTCATCATCTTCTTCTTCTTCTTCATCATCATCATCATCTTCTTCTTCATCATCATCATCAACTTCTTCTTCATCATCTTCTTCTTCATCATCATCATCATAATCTTCTTCTTCATCATCATCATCTTCTTCTTCTTCATCATCATCTTCATCATCATCATCATCATCTTCTTCTTCTACTTCATCATCATCTTCTTCTTCATTATCTTCTTCTTCTTCTTCTTCATCATCATCATCATCATCATCATCTTCTTCTTCATCATCATCATCATCATCATCATCTTCTTCTTCATCTTCTTCTTCTTCTTTTTCTTCATCATCATCATCTTCTTCTTCATCATCATCATCATAATCTTCTTCATCATCTTCTTCTTCATCATCATCATCATCATCTTCATCATCATCATCATCATCATCTTCTTCTTCTTCATCATCATCATTATCATCTTCTTCTTCTACTCCCCGTCCTGAATTTGACGATACACTACATCCGCGTCCTGGGTATGAAGATAAACTACATTCGCACACAAGCACCTTCTTCTTCTGCTATGAACCATGTCCCTTCAGGATATGGTCAATCATGGCTCTCCACAGTTTCCTGTCCTTTGTAGCTCTTAATAAATTGTCTTTTTCTTACCTAAACCCCATCTATCATCCATTTACTCAAGCTCATACTACTACTTATATGTGTCATGTCCCTTCAGAATGTTTGCGATCATGGCTCTCCACAATTTCCTCTCTTTTGTAGCTCTTAGTAAATTTTGTCTTTTCACTATCCCTCCTAATCTCTGCTCTGGCAACCATTTACACAAGCTCCTTCTTCTTCTTCTTCTTCTATAAAACATGCCCCATCAAGACATGAGTGATCACGGCTCTCCACCATTTCCTCTCTTTTGTAGCTCTTAGTAAATTTTGTCTTTTCGTTTTCTATCCTAATCCCTGATCTACCAACCTTTTACACAAGCTCTCTAAGTATGCCATGCGCTGCTTTCATTTGTCCCTCTTCTCTTCAATCTGTCCTGTGAGTGCAACATTTTCTAAGCCGTCTTTCCTCACTATGTGCCGAGAACCTGACTTCTGTTGTAAAGTATAAATCTCATTTTTGTTGACATTTTCTCTAGAAGAAATGAAAACCCTGCGATAAAGAGCAAACTAAATCTTCTATCTGCCGTGTCTTTTCAGGACTTGGACGTTCATGACTCTCTATAATTCTCTGTTCTGTGTTGCTCTTAATAAATATTGTCTTCTTGCTATGTTTCCTAATCCTTAATCCCCCAACCATTTACATATGCTCGTTAGGCATGGGTTATGCACGGATTAACTCCGCCCCACTCGCTTTCAATATGTCCTCCGAGTATCAAATTTTCTCAGCCTTCTTTCCTCATATTATGCCCTATAAATTTTAACTGTTTCTTTTTATTTCCATTTTGTTTAAATTTTCTCTAAAACGTTGTCATTGATTTGTGGATATCGCCCACGTCGTGAAGTGCATTTAGGTATACGCAGAATGCATCTGGTCGGATTTGGTTCTTTCATGTTTTTGTAGAAATTTTTTATGCCTACTATCCCTTGCTAATATGGAAGCTTGGCTTTACTTAAAAGCTCTTATTATCTAAAAAAAGATCAAAGAAAAAAGAATTCGTAATTGATTTTCCGATAATCCACCAACAGAGACAATTTTTCAACTTTGTCAAAACAAAAATAAATGATTTTATTTTTAAAATACGAGAAAGAGAAAAATGACATTTTGTCACGGTTTTATGAAAGAGGAAACCAATTATTAAATTCTAATATAAACATTGTTGCCTGCAGGTATGGAGATATTGTTAATATCTTTCAAGGATTTATATTTGTTCAATTATATGTCGATCGATAGTTTGCTGGCTTCCCTGGCTTTAGAGTAATTAAATTGGTTCACTTTGTTTATTAAAACGAGTATATTGAAAGAAGATAAAATTATGGATTTCTTTTTTAAATCCTGGCAATGGACTCCAACTAAGAGAAAATCTCTGAAAAACAGCACCAATTCCCATATGCTTACGAAAATATTAAGATAAGTCTTCAAGAACACCAAAAAGCTGTAACACGGGGGGGGGGTGGAAAAATCAGGTGTGGTTGACGACGTGTGGAGAGAAAAGCGAGAACTCTGTGGGATCAGGTTGAAATCATAGACAAAGAACATCATTGGAAAATTCGTGAACTTAAGGAATATGCTAGACCACAAAAATCTCCTGAGCCGACCAAGCATAGAAATGAATACAATATGGGAACCAGTAATAAGGAGTGCCAGAGAAAAGCAATAATAACAACGAAAATTTCAAAATGAATTCTGGTAAAAACATTAAAAAAAAACACAGTAAAAATTGCAATATGAGCACTGGTAAAAATGGTTACTGAAGACATTAAGTTTATATATCCCAGAAACTCATATACAGATGTCCTTAAGGACATATGGCACAGTGGATAAAGGCGTTGGTCGTTGATCTAGAGACAGGACCCAAAGAGTTGTGAATTCAGTGGAGAACTTGGAGAGATAAATTAACAGGAGATAACTGATAACTGGCATCCATGAGACATGCACGTAGAACTAAAAGGTTCAGTTCGACATTCCAACTACCTGGAGAACGAACAGCCGAAACGTTGTGATAAATATAGCAACAAAGATGAGGACAATAGTCCGAATAATGTAAATAATGTACATAATACCTCATCTTAAAAATATAGACAGATACTAAATCGCCGAAACGTTGTAATAAATACGGCGACAAAAATGAGGGCAATAGTCCGAATAATGTAAATAGTGTACATAATACCTCATCTCTGAAATATAGACAGATACTGAAAGGCCGAAACGTTGTAATAAATTTGACGACAAAGATGTGGAAAATAGTCCGAATAAATTAAATAGTATTCATAATACCTCATCTCAGAAATATAGACAGATACTGAAAGGCCGAAACGTTGTAATAAATATGGCGACAAAGATGAGGACAATAGTCCGAATAATGTAAATAATGTACATAATACCTCATCTCAGAAATATAGACAGATAATGAAAGGCCGAAACGTTGTAATAAATATGGCGACAAAGATGAGGACAATAGTCCGAATAATGTAAATAGTGTACATAATACCTCATCTGAGAAATATAGACAGATACTGAAAATATTATTCTCTTGATATTCAACGACTTTTGCATTCGTGAATTGATGGGACAAAGCTAGTGGCTTTCAGGAAACAGGCAAGAGATATATTTTCTGCAGCCAATTTGGGGAAAATGCCATTTCTAAAAAAAAAAAAACTGCGTTAATATGCCTTTGCTTTAGTCCACGTGCCGACTGTCAGAAAAATATCCCGACTTGCAAACAAATATTCGCGTGTCAGTTGGCCGAGGACCGATCATCGCCAGGCCGACCATCGCGAATCACGAAGTCCGCTTATCACCCGTGACTAGTTCAATATATGAGAATCGAGTCGGTTTCACTTACTTTTAGAACGTTATTAATTGTATTTACTTAAGCTGTTGGACAATTACAAATTAGAACATAATCTTTTAGTAAGATCTTTGGTTACTGTAAATGGATTCGGCCTACAAAGATATTTAGCTGACTTACCCTATCTATCTATCTATCTATCTATCTATCTATCTATCTATCTATCTATCACAGTCTGTTCATATCTATCTATCTATCTATCTCAGTCTATTCATATCTATCTATCTCGGTCTATTCATATTTATCTATCTATCTATCTCGGTCTATTCATATTTATCTATCTATCTATCTATCTATCTATCTATCTATCTATCTATCTATCTCAGTCTATTCATATCTATCTATCTATCTATCTCCGTCTGTTCATATCTATGACATTCTATTCATATCTATCTATCTATCTATCTATCTATCTATCTATCTATCTATCTATCTAAGGCTATTTATATCTGTCTCAATCTGTTTATATAAATACAATCCAAACACTTATGTGAAAATTACCAGAGTTTAAGCCATTTTCTAATATCAACAGACCTTCTTCGAATAGCTCAACTTTCGCACGAGACGGCACTTCGGAAATCAATTCTGTTTTCAATAGAGTTTCTTTTAAATAAATAATATTTTCAATAACTTTATTGAACATCTATCCCTGAAGAGCGTTTTGGCGCGAAATTCTAGAGTCAGTCAGTCATATAGATCTAGTGATCTTTTGTTGAGTTATTGAATGCATATATATATATATATATATATATATATATATATATATATATATATATATATATATATATATATAAAAGTGGACATGGAAGTCAGCACTTAGAGGCGACAGTCTGTTTCATGCTAGTGCAATCGTCAGGCGACTAGTGCTGTTATTTTTCTCGGCTGTTTATATAAGGGTCAGTGGTGCATTATGGGTAGTATATTTTGGCGGGTACTTTTACCGGAAGTCGCTTATTTGTTTATTTATTTATGTCAAATTATTTTGCTTGTTTTTTTGTTTGTTTTTTATTTTTTATCTTATATATTTATTTATTTATTCTTGATCGGTGTTTTTGGTTAACGTAGTAAAAAATTTTGTTTATATAGCTTATTGTTGGTAGTCTATAATGGCCGCCATTTACCGGAAATCGCTTGTTCGCTTATTTATTTGGGTCAAATTGTTTTGCTTATTATTTTTATTTGTATAACAGTTATAACTTTCGTCCGTTCTTTTGTTTTGATTTTATTTCGCATATTCTAACAGGTGTGGTTTTGTGATTTGTTTGGAGTAGTTTATTTTGCTTATTTTATTGTTGTTTGTTTATATATTTATTTATTTTTCTATTTTAAGTTACGTAGTAAAAATTTGTTTTCATGTCTACATTTTGAGATTAGCTCGGATCTTTTATTTAATAATTTATTTTGATCTGGGAAGGTAATGATAGCTATTTTTTCCTCCAAGCAAAGTTTGCAAGTTTTTGATAGGTTGTTGTAGGCTGATGATTTTTTCCTTATTTTCCAAGATATTTTTGGTGTGGTGTGTGTTTTGTTTTTTATTTCCCAGATATACTTAGAAAGCATTGTGCTGTTCGCATATTTACTATTTGTGAAAGACATTTTGTGTACATAATTTCTTTGTTTCCATGGTCCTTCGGTTACTCCTATGTATACTTTTTCTTCATTATCTGCTGATTTTGTCGTGGCTTGGTACATTACGTTGTTTTGTAAACAATTACCGTTTAAGGGACATTCGTTTTTTATTCTGCAGTTGCACGTGGGTTTAATTTGTTCGTGTGGTTTGTTAATAATTTTTCTGTTGTGCTTTTTTATTATTTGTGCCATGTTCTCGGTGCAACTGTAGCTGATTTTTACTGTGTTTTTGTTGAATATTTTGTGTAGTGTGCTTGATTCCGGGAAGTGTTTGTGTAAAAGCTTGAAGAATATTTTTCCTATGTTTGTTTTTACGTTTTTGCTGTACGGTGGGTTGAACCATATGATATTTCTTTTTCTGTTGGTCTTTTTTGTGTTCTGTGGTGAGTATGTGAGTGTTGCTGGGAATCCGCTATCTTTTAGGGCTGTTTCGTAGTCTTTCTTGGCTTTGTTAAATATAGATTCATCGGAAGAATTGTCGGAAAGCCTGCGGTTAATCGATTTAGGTATCTGTTTGATTATAGAAGGCGGGTGGTTGGAGTATATATGTATGTACTGTGGTTTATCATTCGGTTTTCTGTATGGTTTGTGTGTGCCTTTTCTTAGGTTGAAGGTGACATCTAGAAAATCTACTTCGTTTAGGTTAGTTTTTATATCTATCTCGAATCCGTTATTTTTGAAGATTTTAATTATTGCTTTTCTAGTTTTATCTGTCTTTTGTTTGTTGCAGTTTCTTAAGATTATGAGACCGTCATCTCTGTAGAGCCCTGTGTCATTTCTATCTATTATTTTGCTTATTTCGTGTAGTAAATAAATACCTACGATTTCGCATGTGTCTGCACCGTCAAAACTTCCCATTGTAGAGAATATGGCACAAATAATAAAAAAGCACAACAGAAAAATTATTAACAAACCACACGAACAAATTAAACCCACGTGCAACTGCAGAATAAAAAACGAATGTCCCTTAAACGGTAATTGTTTACAAAACAACGTAATGTACCAAGCCACGACAAAATCAGCAGATAATGAAGAAAAAGTATACATAGGAGTAACCGAAGGACCATGGAAACAAAGAAATTATGTACACAAAATGTCTTTCACAAATAGTAAATATGCGAACAGCACAATGCTTTCTAAGTATATCTGGGAAATAAAAAACAAAACACACACCACACCAAAAATATCTTGGAAAATAAGGAAAAAATCATCAGCCTACAACAACCTATCAAAAACTTGCAAACTTTGCTTGGAGGAAAAAATAGCTATCATTACCTTCCCAGATCAAAATAAATTATTAAATAAAAGATCCGAGCTAATCTCAAAATGTAGACATGAAAACAAATTTTTACTACGTAACTTAAAATAGAAAAATAAATAAATATATAAACAAACAACAATAAAATAAGCAAAATAAACTACTCCAAACAAATCACAAAACCACACCTGTTAGAATATGCGAAATAAAATCAAAACAAAAGAACGGACGAAAGTTATAACTGTTATACAAATAAAAATAATAAGCAAAACAATTTGACCCAAATAAATAAGCGAACAAGCGATTTCCGGTAAATGGCGGCCATTATAGACTACCAACAATAAGCTATATAAACAAAATTTTTTACTACGTTAACCAAAAACACCGATCAAGAATAAATAAATAAATATATAAGATAAAAAATAAAAAACAAACAAAAAAACAAGCAAAATAATTTGACATAAATAAATAAACAAATAAGCGACTTCCGGTAAAAGTACCCGCCAAAATATACTACCCATAATGCACCACTGACCCTTATATAAACAGCCGAGAAAAATAACAGCACTAGTCGCCTGACGATTGCACTAGCATGAAACAGACTGTCGCCTCTAAGTGCTGACTTCCATGTCCACTTTTATATTTACACACGCTCTATCTCTGATATTGAGCACTTTACCCCATAAATATAGCACACTTTAAGACTATATTTCTGCATATATATATATATATATATATATATATATATATATTAAAAAGAAGAAAGGTACCGCAAATTGTTTGAGTTGTAATGTGGATTTTTTTTTAAATATCCTTTATTTTTCATAATTAAAATTATGAAAAATAAAGGTTAATTTTTTTTTTTAAGTCCACATTACAACCAAAAAAGTTTGCGGTACCTCTCTTCTTTTTAATATACACACGTTTCTCTCGTTGGAACCATTATAACCTCTTCATCATATATATATATATATATATATATATATATATATATATATATATATATATATATATATATATATATATATATAATGCATGTATGTATACACACATTAAACATGAGAGATCATAATAAAGACATTTTAAATCGCTACACAAAAGCTTTCATGTTTCATTACGGTGATTGTACTTCCTCAGACAATAGTTGGTAACTGGTGATAAAATTATTTTTTAGGGAGATTTAAAAGCTACTCGTTACCTATTTTCAGAAAGTTAAAGGGGGACGCATAAGGTCAGTATTAAAAAAATATAGTTGTGGGTTCTCTCTCTCACTATATATATATATATATATATATATATATATGTATATATCAATCCATGCATCCTTCGGTTCATATCTATCTATCTATCTATCTATCTATCTATCTATCCCCGTCTGTTCATATCTATCTATCTATCTATCTATCCCCGTCTGTTCATATCTATCTATCTATCTATCTATCTATCTATCTATCTATCTATCTATCTATCTATCTATCTATCTATCTATCGCCGTCTGTTCATATCTATCTATCTATCTATCTATCTATCTATCTATCTATCTATCTATCTATCTATCTATCCCCGTCTGTTCATATCTATCTATCTATCTATCTATCTATCTATCTATCTATCTATCTATCTATCCCCGTCTGTTCATATCTATCTATCTCTATATCTATCTATCTATCCCCCTCTGTTCATATCTATCTATCTATCTATCTATCTATCTATCTATCTATCTATCTATCTATCTATCCCCGTCTGTTCATATCTATCTATCTATCTATCTATCTATCTATCTATCTATCTATCTATCTATCCCCGTCTCTCCCCTGCTACATTTTCTTCTCTGCCTCTGGTGCTTAGTTGGGTGAGGAGACTAGTAGAGATTATTGCCGTGTGAACAAACCAGTTATTCCGCGCTTAAAAGTGCTAATTAATTCTTACCCATATTTGCCCTCAACAAACACCTTCACTTCCATTTTCCGACTAAGGCTTCTTATTTCAGGCTTCTATCTATCGCTAATCGGTCTTTATGTCTAGACGGTCAAATTACAATTTTCTGTCAGATTAGCTCAACTCGGACGCAGAAGCATGCAAATTTCGACATTTTGTTACTTCCCATGACGACACAGTTGTTCATAACGTAAAATGCCTGTCCAAATAAATTAGCACGTGTCTCCGCAAGGTTAAGTAACGACGACCACCCAAAGATGCAGGTTCAAATTCTGAATGAGGCAGCTTGTAATGAAATCATTTTCTGTTTATCCCCAATTTACTGTGTATTCTTGTAAGAATGATCTTTTTTTTATGTCCCTTCCGGATGTAGGCGATCATGGCTCTCCACATCTTCTGTCCCGTGTAGACCCTAATATGTTCTGTCTTTTTTGTTATTTCTTCCAAACGCTGTTCTCCCACCTATTTACTCAAGCCCATCAAGTATGTTACACGTTGCTTTCCTCTGTCTCTCTTTCCCTCAATCTGTCCTGTGAGTATCAGGTTTTCCAAGCCTCCCTTCGTGCCTCATTACTTGCACCAGACATTTGAACTAACTCTTCCTGATGTCAAGTACATGTTTCTTTTTTTGTTTCAATTTTCTCGGAAACCTCGTTGTTATTTCCATGATCGTTCTATGGAAAATACAGAAATATGGTTCTACAGAAAGATGCTGAGGATATCCTCAGCACCCTTCTGTAGAACCATATTTCTGTTGCTTTGAGCGTTTTATTCATCTTTAAAGAGGCCAGATATCACGTAACTGTTCAGTGCCCATTTCCTTGTTCCCAACCAATTTTTCTTGGCTTTTCGAAATCTGTTAATTGTATTTTCTTACGTAAATATGGTGTTCATTTACAAATTAGAACATAATCTTTTTGTAAGGTCTTTGATTACTTTGAGGAAATTGTCCAGCATCTTCTGCTATATAGGAAGACAGATAGCACTTAACATGTCACTACTCTTTTCCTTGCTTAGATTATTTACATTATTCGGACTGGTTTTCCCCATCTTCACTGCCATATTCACGAAGTTCCGGCTGTTGTACGCCCCGGCCTTCTTCAGGTGATTGGAATTCCGAACTGAACCCTTTATTTCATCCATCGGGGTAGATTGTTCTAGTTCCACGTGCCATGTATCTTCCGGATGTCTCAGTTAAAACCAACTTTAAATCAACTCTCCAAGTTTTTTTGGTTCACCACAGCTGTGGCCTGGTATTGAACTCACAAGTCTTTGAGTTTAGTTACTGGATCTAACCAACGTCTTTATCCGCTGACACAAGTGTCCTTGAGGGTTCGGTTCGACATTCCAAACCCCTGAAGAAGGCCGAAGCGTACAACAGCAGTGAATATAGGAATGAAGATAACAGTCCGAATAATGTACATAATGCAAGTAATCATAATAGCTCATCTCTGAGATATAGAAGCCGAAACGTTGTGAATATGGCACCACTCCGGGTCAGGGTGGACATAGGAACACCAGCAGTCAAGAGGTGGGTCAGTGCTCTTGAAAACCTCTTGATCAGAGGCTTTGCTGTTGGACATAGTTTATCGTCTTACCCAGGACGACTCATTTGGCCGGGACGGGGAGGGGTCTTATCCCTCTGTAGAAATGCAGTCGGTGTATGAAAGCCCCGGCCGACAAGGTGGTGAGCAGTTTGGGCAACGTGACTTGAGCAAAATAATCAATAAGCGGTTGTGATTTTTATTTATTTATTTCTTCATCATCTTTACACTTTTGACTTTGATTGCTACTGACTGTGTTTCAGCATCTCACAGTTGGATATGTATCACGACTTTCTAATTAAAATATCCAGTCGGACAAGCACAAACCATTGCGGAACTTTTTATTCTACATCGCAAAATATACCTCGACATTCGTTTAAAGTGTACGGCTCTACTACGGCTTAAATGAAAGGGGCGCGTACGAATTCCAGATGAGGTAAAGTGGATTGGCTTTACAGTAAAACCCTTGAGAAGGACGTCAAATATCGTTTTACATAACTTTATTTTTAAGCATTTAAGGAAGGGGGGTGCCACTAACACGCAAAGGGTTACAGACAATGAGAGCAAGAGTAAAGATAAATAGATATGAACAGACAATATATATATATACTACCCATAATGCACCACTGACCCTTATATAAACAGCCGAGAAAAATAACAGCACTAGTCGCCTGACGATTGCACTAGCATGAAACAGACTGTCGCCTCTAAGTGCTGACTTCCATGTCCACTTTTATATTTACACACGCTCTATCTCTGATATTGAGCACTTTACCCCATAAATATAGCACACTTTAAGACTATATTTCTGCATATATATATATATATATATAAAAGTGAACATAGAAGTCAACACTTCGAGGCGACAGTCTGTTTCATGCTATAAAAGTGAACATAGAAGTCAACATGTTTCATGCTATAAAAGTTAACATAGAAGTCAACACTTAGATGCGACAGTCTGTTTCATGCTAGCTGCAATCGTCAGGCCATGATTGCATCTAGCATGAAACAGACTGTCGCATCTAAGTGTTGACTTCTATGTTCGCTTTTATATTTACACTCTCTATCTCAGATATTGAGCACTTTATCCCATAAATATACCACACTTTAAGACTATATTTCTTCATATATATATATATATATATATATATACACGAGGGTCATTCAATAAATAAGGTGAATTTTCCGGTATAAGGACTTCAAATACAGATAGAAGCTTACTCTTTTTTATTTTTTATTTTTTTGTTTTACTTCATTTTCACATGGATTTAATTTCTTTTGCAGATTAAAAAAAAAAACTTTCAGAGTTTTGACGATTAACAAAGATGGCCGATCAAGAAGCATGCTCCAGGATTGAACAGCGGTCAGATATCAAGTTTTTGGTTGCTGAAGGGTGCAAACCAGTTGAAATTCATGGGAGAATGTCAACTGTGTATGGTGCCACATGTTTCAGCCAAAAAATGTCTACAAGTGGGCTAAATTGTTTAAAGAAGGACGGAGCAGTGTTGAGGATGAAGACAGGCCTGGGAGGCCTACAGAAGTGAGGTCGCCTGAGGTAATCGAATCAGTCAATGACCTCATTCAGTCTGACAGAAGGGTGACAGTGGATGACATTGCAAGGACTTTGAGCTTATCTGTTGGGACAAACGCAGGGGTCATCAGTCAGAAGGAGTCATCTTGCATCATGACAACGCAAGGCCTCACACAGCAGCCCAAACGGTGCAGACCATCAACGAGCTGAGCTGGGAACTGCTCCCTCATCCCCCTTACAGCCCAAACCTTGCCCCTTCAGACTTTCACCTGTTTGGTCCCTTGAAAGCGTTCACGAGAGGCACGAAGTTTAAAAGTGATGATGAAGTCAAAAGTGTTGTGAGCGACTGGCTGAGACATCAGTCCAAAGATTTTTACGCTGAGGGAATACGGAAGCTTGTGCACAGATGGGAAAAGTGTGTGACAGTGCTGGGAGACTACGTTGAAAAATTTAAAAAATAAGTAAGCTACTATCTGTATCAGAAGTCCTTATACCGAAAAATTCACCTTATTTATTGAATGATCCACGTATATATATAAAAGTGAACATAGAACTAAGTGTTGACTTCTATGTTCACTTTTATATTTACACACGCTCTATCTCTGATATTGAGCACTTTATTTTCAGACTATATTTCTTCATATATATATATATATATATATATATATATATATATATATATATATATATGTGTGTGTTTGAGGAAATAATATGGAGAAGGACGGGGTTCAGGATCAATTCATTAAAATATATCGATAGACATTACATTTGAATATTTGAATATTATAGCAATTAGGGTAAAAGTAAGAGGAAGGGAGTTCCACTGCCGGGAAGTGGACAGTAGAAGCATTTGGAGTAAAAGAGGCTGTTACATTTCGATGGTGAAAGGCTGAACTGATATCTTGTTACAAGTCTTCTCTTTGGCATACAACGATACTTCACGGATATCAGTCAAGAGAGACGTGTATCTGTGACAATGCTTATGGTTGGATATGCACAGTAGGCCTAGTAAGGGGGTCAGAATGAGATTTGCGATCGGAATTAAACCGGAGTCAGGGGAACATATCGAGTCATTTATATTAAATATCACGCTTCTTCTAATTTCAATTGTTCATGCAAACATCCTACAGAAGGTAGCGAGAGAAAGCGAGAAGAAAGGACTAAGCATAAACTACAACAAGACAGAATGCATGGTCATCAATAAAATGATGATCCCGAAATGCGATTTGCAGGTCGGCGACAATAAAACCAAGCAGCTGCGGAAATTTAAATATCTGGGAAATGTTTTGACAGAGGACGGTGAGATTTGAGCTGCTACGTGACATCTGCCCTACTTTACGGTAGCAAATGTTGGACAGTCTCCTCAAAGATGAAGAAGAGTCTCGAGGCAACGGAGGTATAGTTCTACGGAAGGATATTAAGGATATCATGGACCGAGCGTGTGAGCAACGACGAGGTTTTGGAGAGGATGCAAACAAGGAGGAAGCTTATACTTAACATCAGGAAGAAGCAGCTGAAATTTCTGGGACACATCATGAGAAAAGAAGGCTTGGAGCATCTGATACTCACAGGTCGAACAGAGGGAAAGAGAGACAAAGGAAGGCAACGCATGAAATACCTGGCGGACTTAAGTCGATGACAGAACATAGCCTGGCGGATGTAGCAAAGGGACAAAATTTATTGAGAGCTACAATGGATAGGAAGAAGTGGATAGCCATGATCGCCTACGTCCTGACGAGACACGGCACATAAAAATAAAACAAAACTGGATGGTACCTGTATAAGTTTAGCCTTCTGAAACAAATGCAAGCGAAGGCAGTAATAAAACCAATAAAAAAAAACACCCTCATGTTTACAGCATCAGTTGTAAAAAAGAAAGGCGACAAAGGACGTTAATCATGACAACAGGTAATTAGAATATTAGATTTGTAGCAGGTTTTAAATCTTTTTGCCAGGCACGCATGCGTAAAATACTCTGTTAAGAGCAGGGGTTCTTTTACAGTGTTTGCGCATGAATAAATTAAAAACTCGAAGCATGCGTGCTATAGATCAGAAGAAGTTAGTTCACTTTCACCTCGGACCGAGGTTGTGATAGGACGCTAAAGTTAGCACTTCGTATAATAAACGTGTTGTAATGGAATGTCTCACACTCCCTATCGTCCCATGTGCTCTGACTATATCAGTGGCTATATATAGGGAGCACAGGATATACCTAGTTGGAGATTCGTCTCCAGCTGAGCTGGTCGAACTCACTGCGTTCGGGCGGAGAGGAACCCAGACCAGGCTATGCCGAAGGGCAGAGTCTCGTCTGGAGAGGTAGACTGCTACCCGAATCCGTTTTTTACGGGATCTACAGGGAATTTTTACCCGATCCTACGGGCTCGGATACCCCACGTTAAATTCGGCTTTGTGTCACATCTGACTGCGTGGGGTGGCAAATATCCTTGCTTTGACAATTAGTTGGAGATGCGTCTCCAGCTGTGCTGGTTGAACTCTCTGCCTTCGGGCGGAGAGGAACTTAGACAAAAGGGCAAAGTCTCCTCTGTGGCGGTAGACAGCTACCCGACCCCGTGTATAATGGGTCTACGGTGAATTTTTGCCCGAGTCCTAAGGGCTTGGTTATACCCTGCATTAAAAAAGGCTTAGTGCCAAATCCTGTCTCGCGGGGAGGTGAGGTAAATAACCTTGCTTTGGGAATTAGTAACCTGCCACCCGATTTCTTGTCTTTCGGTAGTGTATTCTCTTTTACAATAAACCTCTCTTCTTTCATCTACTTTAATCTGCAAAACTTTAAATGCAATGTTAATCGCTATCTACTGTCCCCCTGATTACTCTTCCCTCTTCCTGCTCATTAGTGTTTCTGTTCCTAATTCACACCCTGTAATCCATTGTGTCTTAGTGGCTTTACTGCCTTACTGCTGTAACTCCCTTCAGGTTCCATGCTTTCCAGCCAACTTTAATCTGCAAAACTTTAAATGCAATCAATCGCTATATACCGACCTCTTGATTACTCTTTCCTCTTCCCGCCCATTGTTAATGTTTCTGTTCCTAGTTCTTACACTCCCTGGAATACCTTGTGTCTTAGTGGCTTTACTGCCTTACTTGTGGAACTCCCTTTTCGGATCTATGCTTTCCAGCCAACATTGATCTGCAAAAATGCAAATGCAATGCCAATCGCTATCTAGTGTCCTTATTGATTACTTTTTCACGCTCATTATTAATGTTTGTGTTTCTAATTCTTCCACACCCCTTGTGTCTAAGTGGCTTTACTGCCTTGCATGAGTTGATACCGATTTTTAAAAATATATACATATATCTCCGAATCGAAGCGAGTAACGATTATCATCACCAAGAAAAATCTGAAATTATTCCTGTCATAATGAACGGTTGTATTCTCAATGTCTACTGGGGCGCAAGTTGATCACAGATCTCATTGGAACCCAGGCATACGACGCATCGCTAAAGATATTGGATAAATGGTCGGTCCCTTATAACACGTCAGAAAGTATCTGACTACTCCTGACATGCTTTATTTTTTTTACATAATTCAGATCAAACCAAAAGAAAAAGAAGTACAGCTACCATATCTGAAATAGATAACTATGGCCGTAAGCTCTAGACCAAACGTTTATTTTCTCGCGTTTTTCACTTGTAGATATTTAAACTACGATCTTCTGTCTTTTTAAACCCGATCTTTTGTTGTCCAGTTTCTTGGGTTACATCGTCTTTTACACTCAGTAACCTCTTGCGTCTTAGTGGTTTTTATTCATTACTGAAGAGGGTTGGAGAAATGATCGGTCCTTTGCATCACTTGAGAATGTAGCTGACTCCTTAGGCTTTGCTCTATCTTTAGAATTGTCAGATCAGATTAAAAGTGGAAAAGTCTGCTATCATATTTAGGCTGGAGCTGCTCAGTCTTTACGAGATTTTAGAAGCTGTAAGTTAGTGCAAGGCTTTGCCACCGATCCGATGGAAAAAAAGGCTTGTAATTTTTCACAATAGAAGAATAGACCCTACGTTTTCATTAGTCGTGTTTTCACTTGTGGAAGTTTATCCCGATTTATTATCTTTAAACAACGATCTTCAAATATTTAAATGCAGTGTCAACAGCTATCTTCTTTTTTTAAAAACTCGTCTTTTTTTTATTGTCCAATGTCCTCGGTTACATTTTCCCATTTTTCATACTCAGTAACCTATTGCGTCTTAGTGGCTTTACCGCCTTACGCGGGTTGAGATTATTAAAAAAAAAAGAAGGGCAACTCATATATACAATCCATTGCTGAAGAGGTTTGAGAAATGGTCAGTCCCATGTACCGCTCAAGAATGTATCGGACTCCTTAAGCCTTGTTCTATCTTTAGAATAGTCAGATTAGATTCAATGTGGAAAGGTCTGCTATCATATTTAGGCTGGCACTGCTCAATATTCAACAGATTTCAAAAGCTGCCAGTTAGTGCAAGGCTGTGGTACCGGTCCAATGGAAAACCAAACTTGAAACTTTTCACAATCACAGAGTAGACACTGCGTTTTCACTCGTCGTGATGAAAGGTTGTACTCTCAAAGAGTTTCCTTGACTGGAACATCTGTTAGGACTCAAGATGACCCCAGATCTCAAGTGGAACTCATGCACACTACTCATCGCTAAAGATACCGGAGAAATGGTCGATCTCTTATAACACTCCAAAAAGTACCTGACTATTTCTGCCTTACTTTATTTTTTACATTAATCAGATCAAATCAAAAGAAAAAGAAGTGCTGCTACCATATCTGAAATAGATAAATATGGCCGTAAGCTCTACTCCAACCATTTATTCCCACGCGCTTTTCAATTGCAGAAATTTCTGCAAGCTTATTATCTTTAAACTACGATCTTCAAATATTTAAATTCAGTGTCAATACCAATCTTTTGTCTTTATAAACCCGATCTTTCATTCCCCTTTCTCCTCGGTTACATTTTCTTATTCTGTTTCACAATCAGTAACCTCATGCGTCTTAGTGGCTTTATCGCCTTACCCGGGTTGAGATTATTAAAAAAAAAGAAGGGCAACTCATATATACAATCGATTGCTGAAGAGGTTTGAGAAATGGTCAGTCCTTTGTACCGCTCAAGAATGTATCGGATTCCTTAAGTCTTTTTCTATCTTTAGATTAGATTAGATTAGATTAAATGTGGAAAAGTCTGCTAACATATTTAGGCTGGCACTGCTCAATATTCAACGATTTCAAAAGCTGTCAGTGCAAGGCTGTGGTACCGGTCCAATGGAAAACCAAGCTTTCATCACTCGTCGTGATGAAAGGTTGTACTCTCAAAGGATTCCCTTGACTGGAACATCTGTTAGGACTCAAGAGGAATGATCCCAGATCTCATGTGGAACTGGTGCATATGACCCATTGCTAAAGATGCTAGAGAAATGGTCGATTTTTTGTAACACTGCAGGACGTTCTTGAAATAGATAAATATAACCGCAAGCCCTAGTCCAACCATTTATTCTCTCGCTTGTAGAAATTTCTCTCAGCTTATTTTTGGTAAATTACGATCTTTAAATATTTAAATTCAGTATCAATACCCATCTTTTGTCTTTTTAAACCCGATCTTTTATTGTCCAGTTTCTTCGGTTACATTTTCTCATTGTCATTCACTCTCGTCACCTCTTGCGTCTTAGTGGCTTTTACCCTTGTTGTGGCCTGTTAGGGGCCAGAAAGAAAGACACAGAAAGAAGAAGGTGGGTTGAACAAGTGTATTGAAATAACAGAACATATATACAAAATAAGAGTGTTATTAGTCAGCAGATAGAAGTGTCTGTCCGAACTGTCAGGTTACACTTTCCCGACTGCCTCCTTAGGAAGTCTCGCAGGTTAGTATTTATGAAGGAGAAAGAGTTCATTCTAATGTATATAGGTCACCATAACAATCCCCCTTACTCGGAGTGAGTTTGAAGAGGTTAAAGAAATGATCTGTCCCTTGTACCTCCCGTGAACGTATCTGACTCCTTAGGCCTTGTTCTATCTTTAGAATAGTCAGATTAGATTAAAAATGGAAAATTTTACTATCATATTTAAGCTGGCGCTGCTCAGTCTTATCGAGATGTAAGAAAGCTGTAAGATTTTATTATTTTCTAAGTGAGTGTAAATCTGTGGCACCGATCAATTCGAAAACCAGGCTAGTAACAGTTTAAATCACAGAACAGACACTGTGTATTCACTAGTCGTGTTGAAAGGCGGTACTCTCAATGAGTCTCCTTGCCTGGAACATCTAATAGAGCTCAAGTTGACCCCAGATCTCATTTAGAACTCATGCATACGTACCATCGTTAAAGATGTAGTTAAATGGTCAGTTCATTGTACCTCTCCAAAAAGTAACTGATTCTTTCTTTACAAGTGTAAGACGGCGCAAAATGGTGTGTTGCTGTTGTGTCCGGGCTGGGCTTGCCTAATCCACTCTTCAGTATTGATAGTGTCCGAAATCGTTTACGCCGCCTTGTATGAGATGAAGTATCCTCTACCCTACAGCCACTTACTCCACAGACCCCCAATATCGCAAACATATCGCGACGTCCATGTCAAATCTGTAAACGCGCTCTACTCTTCAGTGCCACCGACTCAGACCTTTGAAACTAAGACCCGCCATGCTACATGCACGGAGTTGAATAACTTCTTCCCTACATTATCCATTAGCAAGAAAGATGTTCTGAAACGCTACATTGTGGAACAGACTCCCACTGGGATGCTTCCACAAATACTACAACCATAACCTCTTCAATTCTAGGTACAATCGTTATTTATCTTCGATATCGTCATAACATTAACTTTCTACTCTCGCCTCTTTGGTTTATATCACATAACACATTCAGTAATCTTCTACCTTGAATGGCTCTTGAGCCTTCCATCAGGTGACCTTATTTAAAAATGAAAAAGAATATTTATTTCATTAACAGTCACAACGTCAAATAATAGTGTGTGATTTGAGCTGACCTTCTTCAAAAATGTCAGAGCGAGGCTGAGATCTGGGGAAGAAAACTCGTGTTCATAATCTATATTGGAAAAAGAAAGTACCGAATTCAAGCATTTTATTGATGCTGGCTCGCAGGTTGAACTGGCATTCGTATATCAGCTGCATCAAACCCAAATAATGATTTTGTTTCAGGTTTAAAATGGCTGACGAATTCGTTTCAGTAACATAGAAAGATGCATCTTGCGTTATTTGCTATTTTAACTAACATTTCAGTCGGCAGCATGCCAATATATCGAGCGGCAGACCTCCGTAGACAGATAACTTGATGCTGCTAGTTGTTCACCTAGTTTTGTCTTGGAGACGAAGTGCGTCATATATTCGTTTAGATAAAATATTCACCCGAGAGCCGGCGTCAATTTTGAATCTTCCCGTTCTCGTTTCCCAACCTACTTTTGACTCACAAATCTGGAATGGGTTCGTCTCCCATTTCTGGTAGCATGTAATGTTAAGCTATGTTTTTGTTTCAATGAAGTCCCATATTCTGAGTAATTCTTGGAAAATGTGTAGGGTCTCTGAAAAAGGTCAGAACACGTATGGAATTAAGGGAAGACAACTCGTCATCTGTATTACAACGTCTCCTTTCCTCAGACAGAAAAAAAGATGAATCTACACAACAGATTGAACATTTATAAGTTGTGTTGTTGATTATTCAATACGAATGACCGTTTTGGGGAGGTGACTACGTACGATTAGCCTTCAGAAATAAATGGGTACATTGATATGAGGATTTATTTTGAATGTATTGGTCATTTAATTATTTCGCTTGGGGATATGTCAATGATTTCTTTCGATATGCAGAGCCGTCCAAATCGGGTGATGTACGGTGTTGAGTCAAGGCTTAAGGAAACATGTCCGGACAGAATTTCCATTTTTCCCAGTGTAAGCATCCAACTTGTTGAGATAACTCCGATACCTGGTGTTGTATTAGTGAGATGATTCTGAATACAGATGGTGAAAGGTTCAACCCCATCTTGAGATGTTTCTGAACCAATAAGATGGAGTCTATTCTATTAAAAGAAAAGGTATGACTATCTTGGAATTTAAGTATGTAAAACAATTGCCCCATTTTTTTTTAACTATATCGCCCCAAGCAAGTCGGGAGTGCCATTAGCACGCATTGAGTTACGGGGAGTGAGAGCAAGAGTAAAGGAGGGTGTTTGGGGTAAGGATAAAGAGAAGGACAGGGATCAAGGTCAAGGCATCAGGATATGTCGATTGACATTACATTTGAATATTTGAAGATTATAGCCATCAGGGAAGCAATTAAGAGGAAGGGAGTTCCACTGTCGGGAAGTGCAGGATAAGAAGCTGTTGGAGTAGAAGAAACGGCTACATTTAACCGTTTCGGCAGAGGAAGGGTGTGACCGAAATGCCAACCTAGTAGCACGTTTAAATTCATGCAGTTTGGGAACCAGTCAGAGTTGCTCGTCAGAGCAGTTGCCATGAAAATACTTGTAGAAAAGGCAGGGGGAAGCCACAGCACGTCTGAGAGAAACTGACTGTAGACGAGATGCCAGATCAGGACCTATCACATTGCATATCCGTCTCTGGATTTTGTCGAATAATTGCTTAGAATATGGCCTGATTTTCAGATTGCTATTCTGTATGAATTTGTTGTTGCTTTTATTTGCACTGGAGATGATGATCGACTGAATTTATTGCACAACTCCAAAGAATTGCTTCGTCCTGATTTCTTTGAAATCTATCAACTTTTTTGGGTGGGCAAGATTACGGAAACAATGCTGGAAGAACTTGGAAATGCGTTGGCTGGAAAGTTATGTGCAAATGAATGCAAAGCTCCATGAGACAATCAGGTGAGTGAACTACGTTTATAATGTAGATTCTGATGAGAAATAATCTGCAGTAGAATTCGACCAGAAACAGAACAAAATAGTAATGACACTGGAACAAGAAATGTAATAATTATGATCAGAATAATAACTGGACGAGCAATGCCAACACAGAAGTGACTGCGCAAAAGAATTTGATAAGTACAACACAAAGATCTATTTGAACTGCTAGGGAAACTTATTTGGTAAAGAATAATCCAGAACATTTACTGGAACGTACCCGTGTGTAGTTAAACACAAAATGAACTGGATAAGTACTCACAAATAGAAAAGGTGCGAATGAAAACGATGTGCATTCTGAGCAGTTTTATTTCACTTTTACAAGGAGGTGACCCTTAGAGAAATAAAGAATTCATACCAGGTTTTATTTTTGGTAGGGAGTACAGTTTTCACAATATAAGACGAGCTCATAACCTCTTACTGCTATCAGACAGAAAAAAGTGCAAAAACTACTAGACAGTAAAGGAAAGCCGGAAGAAAGGACTGGTCACCAATTATGAGAAGACAAAATGAATGTTCTTTACCAAAACGAATATTCCAAGATGTAAGCGACGAAGTGAAGGCGCCAAAATCAAACATGTAAATAAGTTTAACGATCTCGGAAGTGTTACAAGAGACGGTGAAAATATAACAGAGAAGTGGGAACGTTCATTGGAATTACGAAAATCACTTTTAAAAGGTAAACAAATTAATAAGAAACTGGAAACCTTCGTTAAAAACATAGGGAAGAGTTCTAAAGTGCTAAGTAATATCAATCCTCCATTATGGCAGTGAAAGCTGGACAGTTACCTCAGAGATGAAGAGGCGAAATGAAGCAACAGGAATGTGGTACTACAGAAGAATACTGAGAATATCATGGAAGAAGCATGTAAACAACGAGGAAGTTTCAGAGAAAAATGGAATCAAAAAGGGTACTTATACCGACAATCAAAAGGATAGAGTTGAACTATCGGGGAAATAATGAGGAAAGAAGGCTTGGAGAATTTAACACAGCACATAGATTGAAAGAGTAATTGATTTGTGTATGGCCTTTGTAGATTATTTAAAGCAAGGAAATATTTGTAAATTTTTAAACTTTTTGCAGGTAATTTAAAGCCAGAAAATATTTTTAGACTTTTTTAAAAGTATTTTACATGTCATTTTAAACTAGAAAATATTGTCAGATGTTTTTAAAGCTATTTGCAGGTTGTTTAAAGCCAGGAAATATTTGTGGATGCTTTACGTCTGTTGTGGGTTATTTAAAGCCAGAATATATCCTTAAGCGTTTTTGAAGAATTTTACATATCATTTACAGCCAGAAAGTATTGTTAGACATTTTTTAAAGCCATTTGCAGGTTATTTAAAGGTATGAAATATTTGTGGATGTTTGAAGCGTTTTGCAGGTTACTTAAAGCCAGAATATATTTTTAGAAATTTTTCAAGAAAATATTGTTAGATATTTTTAAAGCCATTTGCTGGTTATTTAAGGGTAGATAATATGTGTAGATGTTTCAAGCTTTTTGCTGGTTATTTAAAGCCAGAATATATTTTAGACTTTTTTTAAAAGTATTTTACATGACATTTTAAGCTAGAAAATATTGTTAAATTGTTTTTAAAGCTATTTGCAGGTTGTTTAAAGCCAGGAAATATTTGTGAATCGTTTACGTCCTATGTGGGTTATTTAAAGCCAGAATATATTCTTAAGCTTTTTTTAAGAATTTTACATATCATTTTAAGCAAGAAAATATTGTTAGATTTTTTTAAAGCCATTTGCAGGTTATTTAAAGGCAGGGAATATTTGTGGATGTTTGAAGCCTTTTGCAGGTTACTTAAAGCCAGAATATTTTTTTTTAGAAATTTTTCAAGAATTTTACATATTATTTTAAGCCTGAAAATATTGTTAGATTTCTTTTTAAGTCATTTGCTGGTTATTTAAGGGTAGAAAATGTGTGTAGATGTTTCAAGCTTTTTGCTGGTTATTTAAAGCCAGAATATATTTTTTAGACTTTTTTGAAGAATTTTGCATGTCATTTTAAGCCAGAAATGTATCGTTAGATATTTTAAAACGCATTTGCAGTTTATTTAAAGGCAGAATATATTTTAGATTTTAAGAATGATTTGATGATGATAATAATTTATTCATAGAAATCCTATCAATTAAGCCATAGCTAGTGGAAGAGGAGGAGGCTTATTGATACATTTCACAAGGGTATTTGTGCGAAAGTGAATATCCAGAACTTGACTGGAATTGAACTCGAATTTACAATTTTCAGTTCCGATGCTTTATCCATTACACGACCCGTATATATTAGCTTACAGCACCTGCTATTCCCAAGCTGTTAACTATCTAGGTACTAACCAGACACGACGTTGCTTAACTTTGGTGGCCGCAAGCTTGAAGATAAGATGAGCAGACAAAAACAACCAGTATATCCTATATAACGCGGCCCTTTGTTCAAATAGGTACGAGATAAGGGGCCGAGGCCAATAATAAGGAAACTAGCATTACTTAAATCCACGAAGGATAGTAAGTCGTAAAGAGCCATGTCCGCACACATCAAGGGGCACGGCACTTGAGGAATACTCGAGGATAAGTGTTCATTGGTAGATTAACAAATCAAGCGGGAAGAAGTTTAATTAATTTTTGGAAATCATGGCAAAAAGAGGAGTTATTTTGTTGGGGTGGCAAGAATCAATAGCACACATTTTTAACAGCCAGGCGTGAGAAATTGCGTTTTTTTTTATATATATTTGTATTGGGGAAAATGAACTCCTGAAGACCCAGTTTGACTTTCACTTCAGCAAAGGTTGTTACGAGGGTAGATACGTCATTAAACAATTCCAGGAAATTGTTCAGCTCTCCAAAAGGAATTTTACACCTGCTGCTAACTATTCGAAGATATACAACCGGATCAATAGAGACTTCCAATTCTCATTGAGAAGAAACCACATTCCACTGAATGTCTAGACCTGATAGAAGAATTATATCGGTTCACAAGCTCGTACATATCGATACATCCTAAATCTGATCTGGAATACGACAAGGAGAAAATGCGAGGCGCAACCTATTTAACCCCTACCTGGGCGGTGCTTTACGCGTATCCCAAAACAGGTGTGAACAAATGAACACTGGTCACTTAAACATTCCATACCATATTCCAAATAAATCTTCTACGAAAAAACAGTGTTCCTGATTCCCCGCCTAGGCCAATATACAGAGGATACAGTGAGCGATGCTGATGACATAGGTATTCATGTTTGACACAAGGATGATCTTGAGCAATAAATCAGCATCCTCTACTAAGTATTCGAAGACATAACACTCAAGATAAACCTTTCCAAAACAGAAACAATAATTTGGAAATAAATAATGCTAATAATGGCACCTACCCTGATACCTTTGTAAAATACAGCATGCGAAATTAGTAAATGCTAAACACTTCAAATAATTCGCTGTATAGAATATGTTTTATATATATATATATATATATATATATATATATATATATATATATATATATATATATATATATATATATATATGTTTAAGTCTTTTTATTATATCCTTACTCTGTCCTAGACATTGAGTTCTACCTGGATTCTATCCTCTTGGAATCATTTTTATACACATATGTATGTGTATATATGTATATTTATTTATATATTTTAGATATATGATTGCATATGTATGTGTATATTTACCACTAATATTATCTATACATACATATATATATATATATATATATATATATATATATATATATATATATATTCGAAAATAATAACATAAATATGTTATAAAATCACTACAAAAATAGCCATTTTGTTTCAACACTTCTGGTGTCTTATCAAGTGATCATGTTGAATGTAGAATAAAGGGTTTAAAAGGTTCAAATCAATCAAACATCCCTCGCAAGGGGAAACGCTGTTACTTAAGCTGGAATGACCAATCAAAATAAAAGTATACGAGAATTCAAAAAACTTGACAACGAACTAAGGTTATTATAATTATTTAAACATTAAAGCATTAAATAATTATTATAACCTTAACGTCCAGAAAATATAATCACGATGCGAATTTCATCAAGAAAACCTTTTATTCATCATTTGGCGTTTTTATTTGCAACAATTTCGGTTTTGTTTTTTTCGTATTTCAAAGTGAAATTTTCAGTATATTTATAATATACCTTACCTATGAACACTAATGGGTATATCCCAATCCTCATAAATACGTTGGATACTATTGTAAGCGGGAGGGGGTAATATTATGGGTCTAAGTAGTCCATTACTAGCAGTAGTTTACCTACTTCACGGCGCTGACGAGTATTGTATTTTGTTAAAGTTATAATCATTACCATTTAATTTTTAAAAAACTCCGTCTTGGTTATTCCTCATTCAGGTTACATCAATATTCAATGACTAGTTCATTCTTGGAATCGAAATTTGCATATATTTTTTTAAGGTATTTGTTCAATTATTAAATTACTTTGGAAATTTTTGAAGGGAATATCGCTAATTATGTAATTTGGGCATAAAAAACAGAAAGCAAATAGTTTTTTTTTTTTATTTCACCACCAAATACAGCACATCGGTACACATCACACCGCCCGGATTTGAAAGGAAAAAAATCGATATTCTTTTCATTCAATCGAATCTAGCATTAAAATATTCTGGAAAACAAGATAATACATGTCTCAATCACCTATAACCGAAACCCTACCTATGATTATGAGTGTTAAAACATGAAGCTTAGAGTCATTGTTTTTTTTTTTAAATGCTTTTTACATAGTGACACCATGCAATGTCTGGCCATACGCATATATATATATATATATATATATATATATATATATATTTGGTTTGAGGTGTGAGTTTGTAAACAGTGACTATTTAAGCTAATATTGCATGACTCTTCGGCAGAATTGAGTCACTGTCAGTCACTGTGTGTTTATCTAAATCTAAAAATAAACAAGCTAAAAATTCACCTTCATCCCTATCGCTCTATATATAACTGTATAAATGTATATGTGTGTGTGAATATATATATATATATATATATATATATATATATACATATATATATATATATATATATATATATATATATATATATATATATATATATATATATATATATATATATGTATATATATATATAAATATATATATGAAAATTTAATAGGGTGCGTTTTTTACTAATGTGGGAATTTGAGAATTTCATTTATTTTTTTGTTGTAGGAGTTTATCAGCCATTGTGTCATGAACTAAATTGTTCAATAAATAAAGTAATGTCTCAGTTGTGATCCCGAAAATTTGCAGGTCGGATCAGTTCTTTTAAATCAAATATGTGGTGCAGTTCAATTTATATTACAATGAATCATTCATACAAAAAGTAGATTAGTACAGTTAATGATATAAAAAAACATTATTTATTTTACTTTTACTCTCTCTCTCCTTCTCTCTCCTTCTCCCTCTCTTTCTATATATAACTGTATAAATGTATGTGTGTGTGAATATATATATATATATATATATATATATATATATATATGTATATATATATTACAATGAATCATTCATACAAAAAGTAGATTAGTAAAGTTAATGATATAAAAAACATTATTTATTTTACTTTAACTCTCTCTCTCTTTCTCTCTCCTTCTCCCTCTCTTTCTATATATAACTGTATAAATGTATGTGTGTGAATATATATATATATATATATATATATATATATATTACAATGAATCATTCATACAAAAAGTAGATTAGTAAAGTTAATGATATAAAAAAACATTATTTATTTTACTTTAACTCTCTCTCTCTTTCTCTCTCCTTCTCCCTCTCTTTCTATATATAACTGTATAAATGTATGTGTGTGTGAATATATATATATATATATATATATATATATATATATATGTATATATATATTACAATGAATCATTCATACAAAAAGTAGATTAGTAAAGTTAATGATATAAAAAAACATTATTTATTTTACTTTTACTCTCTCTCTCCTTCTCTTTCTCCCTCTCCATCTCTCTATATATAACTGTATAAATGTATATGTATGTGTGAATATATATATATATATATATATATATATATATATTTATATATATATATATATATATATATATATATATATATATATATATTACAATATGAATCATTCATATAAAAAGTAGATTAGTAAAGTTAATGATATGAAAAAAAACATTATTTATTTTACATTTCCTATCTCTCTTTCTCTTTCTCCCTCTCTCTCTATATATAACTGTATAAATGTATATGTGTGTGAATATATATATATATATATATACATATATATATATATATATATTACAATGAATCATTCATGTAAAAAGTAGATTTGTAAAGTTAATGATGTGAAAAAAACATTATTTATTTTACTTTTACTCTCTCTCTCTCTCTTTCTCTATCTCCCTCTCTCTCTCTCTCTATAACTGTATAACTGTATATGTGTGTGTGTTAAAGACCATAGACATAATCCTTTCTCGAATATGGGCGTGGTGTGTGGATATAATAGCTATTATTTACTCTGCGTCGTCATCATTGGGAATTGGGGGGGGGATAAAAAGATAAGGTAAATTACGTCGTTATTTTTGGAAATAAAAGTACTGGAAAGTTCTTTCGAAGATTATTATGATTCTTGTGGGGCTCGTTGATTTCTAATGGCGCTTTGGTCACTTAAATGTCGCGTGAGTCTACGTCAAAGTAAATTATATTAACAATGTACGTTGGATAGAACAATTGCTGACCAAAATTACATTGAATCAATTCACCCCAAGCTACGCGATAATGCCAGGGACTACGAGGAGTGGAAGAGAATAAGAAGTGTTATAAGGAAACGGAAATACAATCCTAAACAGGAAATAAGGGAAAATCTCTCTTCCTATTCAAAATTCGATGATGTGAGTGGACCAAACGAATATATATATATATATATATATATATATATATATATATATAATTTTATTTATGTTCCCCATATATATATATATATATATATATATATATATATATATATATATATATGTCTCTCTCTCTCTCTCTCTCTCTCTCTATATATATATATATATATATATATATATATACATATATATATATATAATTTAAATAGGAAGAGACCACTTTAAGGTTGCATATAATAAATTATTACCCACACGGATTACCTTGTTTTTCATAAACTATATATATATATATATATATATATATATATATATATATATATATATATATATGAGGACCATAAATAACATTACCTTATTACATCTATGACCAGACATCAGAGAATGTCTGTCTGCCTGCTAGTTTGACTGATTATTTTACACACACACACACACACACACACACACACACACACACACACACACACACACACAAAATGCAATCCTAAACAGGAAATAAGGGAAAACATCTCTCTTCCTATCCAAAGGACCGGTGATGAAGTGTGTGTATATATATATATATATATATATATATATATATATATATATATATGCAAACTCTAAATCAAATTATCTTATCACATCCATGACCAGACCCGAGATAATTCCTGTCTGCCTGCTACTTTGACTTATTATTTTATATACACACACACACACACACACACACAGAGTCACACACACACACACAGTCACACACACACACACACACACACATGAAATACAATCCTAAACAGGAAATAAGGGAAAAATCTCTTTTCCTATTCAAAAGACCGGTGATGAGTGTATATATATATATATATATATATATATATATATATATATATATATATATATATACATATGCATATCCATGCATATATATATATATATATGCATGGAAACCCTAAATATAATTACCCTATCACATCTGTGACTGGACCCCAGAGAATGTCTGTCTGCCTGCCTGCTTGTTTGTTTTAGATATATATGCACACATGTATATTAGATCCGTTTATAAGTGTGTGTGTGTGTGTGAGACTGTGTGTGTGCGTGTGTGTGACTGTGTGTGTGTGTGTGTGTGTGCGCGTGCGTGATAGTGAGTGTGTGTGTGATAGTGAGTGTGCGGGTGATTAACTGATGTACAATTAGAAAAACCTTTAAAATTGAACAGGTTTCGCTCCTTGGGTTCATCACAAATTATTCATCAGCTGCGACAACGTGGAATTATTTCGTTTTTTAAAAAATTCTCTGTTGTTTCGTATACATTGGGTTGGGCACAGGTCACGTGTTCATTTTATGGGGTTAGGATGCATCAATGCGTCAACCTACACTGCGTGGGCGTCACTTTTTTCTTTTTCTTTTTTTTTTCCCGTATCCCCCCGCCCCCGAGCAAGGCAGCGCAGCCGCTAGTAAGCAAAAGGGGGTGACAGGATGTGGGCGAAATCAGGAACAGAAACATTGGTAAGGATCAGAAAGAGGAAGAAGCTGCCAGGAATACAGCAATTGACATTGCAATTTAAATTTCATTTAATGTTTTGCAGATTAAAGCTGGCTGGAAATCATGGCGCTGGAAGACATTACCAAAAGTAAGGCAGTAAAGCCACTAAGACACAAGGGGTTACAGGGTGTGCAAGAATTAGGAACAGAAACGTTAAGAGGAAAGAATAATCAGGTGGACAGTAGATAGCGATTGACATTGCATTTAAATTTTTTCATATTAATAATGAGTGTAAATCATCGAGCCGGAAGTGAGTTCCACAAGCGATAAGTGCGAGAAAGAAACTCTCAGCATAGACGTTTACGGCTACATCTAGCCAGCTCAACTGTAAATTAATGAAATCTTGCCGCCAGTCTAATATTGCGTTAAAACTCATACTGTCTAGGTACCATAGCGAAGAGGTCATTCGAAAAATTACCATTTAGTATTTATTAAAAAAAATCAAAAAAAAATCGGCACAGTAATGCAACCTCGCGGCTGTGGGAAAGTGACTGAATCCGAGCCACCAGAACAGAACCAATAATATTGCTGATTTTTCTTATTCATCTTATCAAGGGGCTCCAGGTAAATAGCAGGGGCAACAGTTCATATATGGCAGCAATATTTTAACCATGGACGAATGGTAGAGTCATAGATATGCAAGATAGATTCCGGACTGAAAAATTGTCTCGCGCGACACAGTGAATGAAACTTCTTAGAAGTTGACTTAGCAATGGATTCAACATACTCTTTTCACTTCCCGTCCTGGGTATGACGTTAAACTGCATCCGAGTCCTGGGTAAGACGATAAACTACATCCAACAGCAAGGCCTCTGATCAGGAGGTTTTGAGGAGCGTGGAACCACCTCTTAATTGCTGATGTTCCCAGGTCCACCCTGACCCGGGGTGGTAGCAGCTGTTAGGGTCCCAGCTATGGGAAAATAGTGAAATCCCAAGGTGTGTCCACGTCCTGGGTATGACGATAAACTACGTCCAATCGGCTGGTCATGTCATGCCCCATCATATCTAACCCATCCCAAAACAACTACAACTTACAATTAACTTTCCCTCCCAAACCCTAGACTAAATATACTAATACCTTACCCCTAAAATGTGATGGGAAACAATGATGTTGCCAGCTATACGTTTTTGAAACAATGATGTTGCCAGGAATACATTTTTTTTGAAACAATGATGTTGCCAGCTATACGATTTTGAAACAATAGCCAGCTATACGTTTTTGAAACAGTTGCCAGCTATACGTTCTTGAAACAATGATGTTGCTAGCTATACGTTCTTGAAACAATGATGTTACCAGCTATACGTTCTTGAAACAATGATGTTGCCAGCTATACGTTTTTGAAACAATGATGTTGCCAGGGATACATTTTTTGAAACAGTTTCCAGCTATACGTTTTTGAAACAATGATTTGCCAACTATACATTTTTGATATATCTAGTATATACTGGATCTGGCATTAAATAACCCATAGTGGTTGATATGCCATAAAACCCCAAACAAACAAACAAACAAACAAAATCTTTTCATTTCATATCAGCTGAGAACGTTAGCCCTAGAATACGCAATATGTCAATTCCCTGGAAGTTAGCATCAGCAATGCTGATAGAAGACAGAGAGGGGCCTCTCAGATAATTAATGGGGAGAAGTTTAGTTTCAGAGCGGTTAAAACTGACAAGCCGTCTTTTGACTCAGTTAACAACGGTCTTGAGCTCGTTTTTTTTCCATCAGCTGCCATTTTTACCCTGTCTGACTGATCAGCGGTACTATCAAGGCTGGGGTAAATGATAGTGTCATCTGCATTGATGCCATCTCCAGAGCTGATGTTATCGGAAAGGTCATTAATGAAGATGAAATACAGCGTAGGACCAAGGATGAAGCCCTGGGGGTTCCCGCGTTAATACGAAAGGATGTAGATGAGTGGCCGTTAATGACAACTTTCATTTCACGATTTGATAGATCAGCTCAAAAACTTGCCCAGTGATACCGTAACTTTTCAGCCTGTGGAGAGGACCTGAATGCCAGATCTTGTGAAAGGCTCTCGAAATGTTTAATGATACAGAACGAGGTTTCATAGTTTTTATCTAGAACATGATAGATTTTTTCCCGCAATTGTCGTTAATGCATCAACAGTTGACCTGGAGAAACGAATGCCATATTGCTTCTCTGAGAAGAGACCCCATGATGAGAAAAAGAGGTAGAAGGCTAATAGACCGATAGATGGATGGTTCGGACAGTTCACCAGATTTCTTAAAGAACGGAACAACAGACGACGACTTCCAACGGACAGGAAAGCATGAGGCAGAGAGGAATTTATTATACAGTTTATAGAGAACAGGAGCCAGTTCGGGAGCACGCTTCTCAATTACTATTACAGGGATGCCATCGAGTCCATATTCTTTGCGGGGATCAAGGTTAGAGATGAGAGCAGAAAACATGAAAGGGGTCATATGCTATTGTAACCAAGTAAATGGTTAAGAAATAACAAAACAAGAGGTTGCAGATAAATCGTGTATTGAACAGTAAATACAACAGAAGAGTGTTACACGACTTGGGAGTGTGTGTCGGTTGACCCGCATTCAATCTATACTACTGCTCCCCCACCCCGAGGCTTACTTTCCTACTAATTTTATAGTAATTGGAAGAGTCCACAATAGACTCATTAGAGGGAGGACACCACAACATATGCATATCATTCAACAGAGAATCAGTCCTAAGTGCGACGTTAAGCAGGAATGCTCCAGATGAATCGAGAGTAGAGTGATGAAAATTCACGGGCAAAGCATTCAGCTTTTTCATTAGAGGATGATAACAACTGAAATCTATTGAAGAGGGCAGGGGAATGGAATCCTTAAAATTATTCAATTTTAAACTTAGTATATTTGGTGTGGATAGGATTTATCTTTTTAGATTTATGGATTTTGTATGCTTTTCTTCTTGCATTGAGTCTGAAATGATGTGGGTGCTGAAGGAGTTTATAAAACTTTTCAATATAATTTTCTTCTTCATGCAGCCATTCCGGGCTACATATTCTGAGAGGTTTTAGACAGAAACCTATGATTAATGCTGATTCTATTATACCTATTAGATTAAAAGCTGCACCCCGTGCAGAATTTTTAAGCTTGCTCCTGCGGAGGTGTTATTGAGTCTTCTACCCAAAGCTAAAGAGGACCTCTGATCCAGCTTAGAAAGCTGCAATGATAAATTTGAAGAAATATCTCTGAATTCACTCAATGGAAATTCAAAACCTGACTTTAACTCTGATTCTGACTAAAAGTCCAATTCCAGGCAAAAGACCGATTTGGGTGGAAATTCCACTTCAGGCCGAAAAATAAATTCTTCAAATAATAAACTCCATGAAGCCTCAACTGAGTTGAGTTCTTCAAATCGCAAACTCTGCAGAACTTCAAATCCTCACGTCATGACATCTCTCATTTTAACTCTGATTTCGATGCATTCTGAAGAAATAAAGTTGATTTCCTCAATTCACAAAGTTTTGGAGATATTTTAAACTGAATTTAAAACAAAAAAAATAAATTCAAAAAATTTTTGCGTTACTCAATATAAATTAAATTTTTGTTTCAGTTATTTTAATTTGATTTTTATTATTTTAATTTAATTTTTTTCAGTTATTTTAATTAATTTAATTTCATTTGAATTTGTAACCGTTTTCTCTTCATTCGGACACAAATCTCAATGCTGGATGGTCAAGGACCGGATGAAGGATGTTCAATCCCGGGATCATCCTGATTCTAAAAAGTATATTTCTCTGTAGAGCAAGTGTAGACCGAGTTGGAGGGGGTTTCACACACACAGACGGACAGAGGGAATTTCCCGTTTATTTATTTAGATATATTATTTATTTTGGTGATGACAATAAGAATTCATGGTAGATTTTTACTTGTTGATTTTCAGCCAACTGTGATCTTCAAAAATTTAAATGCCATGTCAATCGTTATCTGCTGTTTTCTTGATTCCTCTTCTTTTATTTTCCTCGCTCCCTAATTGTAGTTTTATCATTTTTTCTATCACTCAGTAACCCGTTTGTATATTTATTGCGTTGTTTGTGATGAAACGATTAAAAAACAACTAATTTCTTATTGTTTCGGATTTGACAGAATGTCGAAAAAATGTTTATTTCTTCCTCATGTATAAATTCAATCGTGATTTCCATACTATTCGCTTACTTATATAACGTTTGGTAGATATTGTGTGGGGGAGATATTAATAAAACGTCATCTAAGTGGATTTTTTATATAGTTAAAATAAAGGTTGTTCAGTATCTTGGACCGATTTTAAATGTGAATTAAGTTTAAGCGTCTAATGATTTTTACTTTTTCTTTCAAATTTAACAACATAAATCATTGGCAATTTCAACCATGGAAAGATTAACAATCAAACAACGTGTTAAAAATATCGAAGCCTATTACGAAAATGGACGTTCAAGCAGAAATGCAATGAGAAGTTCCCAGGTCGCATCATCTCTCGAAACAACGAAGTCAATTGTCCACCACGATCGTGCGACTTGACGCCTTTAGATTTCTTCCTTTGGGATCATCTCAAAAGTAAGGTCTACGCCAACAACAATTCAACAGCTGAAGGATGAGATAATAAGGCATATTGGTGAGATCGAGGAGCAATTATGCAGAGACGTCATCAAAATCTTTTGACCATCGAGTGGAGGTGTGCTGCCAAAGCCTTGGCGGACATTTGGGCGATATTATTTTTCACACATAATTGCCATGACTTAAATAACATGATCCAATAGAGAAATGTGTTATTTTCACCAATAACACTGATTTATTTACTACTGACTTTCATCCGTCTTAATGAAACACCATTTATATTTAATTAAACCAGAGTGGGAACACATCGTTAAAATGAATGATGTGTAGAAACTTTTGCTAAAAAAGAAATGGTGGCTAGTAATAAGTTGACAGTGTCAAATTTTAGAGAAAGTTTTTTCGTTAGATGTAGTGATTTCGTTTCATAGGATGTTTAAGCATTTTTGACAAGTATGTTTATGCAGAAAGTTTTGACCTCTAGACTGTTTTACGCCCTTGAATTAGATTACTGAAGTGTTTAATATGCGATAGTTCATTGGACCAAGGAAAGATAGTATTTTATAGTTTTATTGCATAATTTGTAGGGGCGTGTTAATGCTGGGACGTGATGGGTTTGATTGGCAAGTTGGCGTTATACGTTTTCGATAAGCTGTAGCGTGATGGTGTTGGGGTTTTATTGGCAAGTACTTTGGTTTATGTCTTGTTTAATTTCACAGTCATCTTCTAACCGATTTGTTCAATTATTGTTAACCTCAGCGCGCGCACACCACTGCTTCAAAGTGTTCATATCTATCTATCTATCTATCTATCTATCTATCTATCTAGATATCTATCTAGATATCCTAGTCTCTTTGTATTTATCTATTATACTAGTCCATATCTATCTATCTATCTATCCCAGTCTCTTCATATCTATCTATCTATCTATCTATCTATCTATCTATCTATCCTAGTCTCTTTGTATTTAGCTATTATACTAGTCCATATCTATCTATCTGTCTATCTATCTATCTATCTATCTATCTATCCTTGTCTCTTTGTATTTAGCTATTATACTAGTCCATATCTATCTATCTGTCTATCTATCTATCTATCTATCTATCTATCTATCCTTGTCTCTTTGTATTTAGCTATTATACTAGTCCATATCTATCTATCTATCTATCTATCCTTGTCTCTTTGTATTTAGCTATTATACTAGTCCATATCTATCTATCTGTCTATCTATCTATCTATCTATCTATCTATCTATCCTTGTCTCTTTGTATTTAGCTATTATACTAGTCCATATCTATCTATCTGTCTATCTATCTATCTATCCTTGTCTCTTTGTATTTAGCTATTATACTAGTCCATATCTATCTATCTATCTATCTATCTATCTATCTATCCTTGTCTCTTTGTATTTAGCTATTATACTAGCCCATATCTATCTATCTATCTATCTATCTATCTATCTATCTATCTATCTATCTATCTATCTATCTATCCCAGTCTCTGCATATCTATCTATCTATCTATCTATCTATCTATCTATCTATCTATCTATCTATCTATCTTAGTATCTTTGTATTTATCTATTATACTAATCCCTATCTATCTATCTATCTATCTCGGGCTGTTCATATCTATCTATCTATCTATCTATCTATCTATCTATCTATCTATCTTAGTATCTTTGTATTTATCTATTATACTAATCCCTATCTATCTATCTATCTCGGGCTGTTCATATCTATCTATCTATCTATCTATCTATCTATCTATCTATCTATCTATCTATCTATCTCAGGCTGTACATATCTATCTATCTATCTATCTCAGGCTGTACATATCTATCTATCTATCTATCTCATTCTCTTCATATCAGTTTATCAATCTATCTCATTCTCTTCATATCTATTTATTTATCTCAGCTTTGTCATATCTATCTATGTATCTATCACCTTCTGTTCATATCTATCTCAGGCCTTTCATGTCTATCCATTTCATTCTGTTCATATCAATCTATCAATCTACCTCATTCTGTTCATATCTATCTATCTATCTATCTATCTATCTATCTTAGTCTCTTTGTATTTATCTATTATACTAATCCCTATCTATCTATCTATCTCGGGATGTTCATATCTATCTATCTATCTATCCCAGTCTATTCATATCTATCTATCTATCTATCTATCTATCTATCTATCTATCTATCTATCTATCTATCTATCTATCTATCTATTTATACTTATAATACTCTTTATGTGTAAGTCTGGATTTCTCTTGATAATAACAGCCATCAGTTCAAACATCATATTTATCCTTCACCGATTTTGTAGCGTTGAAACGATTGACTTCAAATCTCTTTCCATAATTCTGACACTCTACAAAGGGCAGCAGCCAAACAATCGATAGGCGATCGATTTTTGCGGCAATCTATTTCGCCTCTCTATCCAGCGACTCAACCGGTAAACGGAAACGCGGCCACCCCATCAAATCCGTTCCCTCTTTCATTCATCAATGTTGCCCGGCCCTCTCGTTCTTATTCTTCATTACGTCAGTCGTTTATCTCCCGTGGTCGGATGTCAGGGGGAAACTGAAAGAATAGATTTGGGCGTCACGACTGAACGAAAACGAAAAGAAAGAAAAAAGAAACAACCTGCAAGGAAGAATAAGGGAGGAAAAGAGACTACAGAAAAGTGATAGTGGCAGGAGGTACTAAAGAGATTGAAAAGAAAGAAAGTAAAAAAAAAAGGAAGGCGGGGAGGATGTAAAGAAAGAGAGAAAGGAACAAATGAAATAAAGGTTGAAGGAAAGAAAGTAGAAAGAAGGATGCAATGAAAGGAGAAAGAAAGAAAAGAAGGAAGGAAATAAGAAAGGTAAGAGAGAAGGGAGGAATGAAAGAAAAAGAAAGAAAGAGGGAAGGACGAGAGTAAGGAAAGAAGGGAGGAAAGAAGGAAGAAGGAAGAAAAGAACGAAGGAATGCTGTGCAGAAAAAAAAATGAGCATGTACAAACAATATCCAAAGAATAAAAGAAGTAGTTTTAAAAAATGAATTTCTGAAAAGAAAGACAAAAAGAAAGTAATATCCAAAGAAGAAAAGAAATACAAAGAAAGTATTTCAGAATTCGTAACTAACGGAAGAAAGAAAGAAAGAAAGAAAGAAAGAAAGAAAGAAAAAGAAAGAAAGAATAGGAAAAAATCGTTTAAAAATGAAAGGAAAGGTAATAGCAACTAAAAAGAGTTAAAATAAGAAAGAAAGAAAGAAAGAAAGAAAGAATGAAAGAAAAATGAAAAATTAGAAAGAAAGAACGAAAATAAGAAAGGATGGGAATAAAATCGTTTTAAAAAACGAAAGAAAACGTAACAGTAAATAAAAAGGTGCAAAAATAAGAAAGAAAGAAAGAAAGAAAGAAAGAAAGGAAAAAAGAAATAAATAAAAAGAAAGTAAGAAAGAAAGAAAGAAAGAAAGAAAGAAAAAGAAAGAAAGAAATAAGAAAGAAAGAAAGAAAGAAAGAAAGAAAGAAAGAAAGAAAGAAAGAAAGAAAGGAAAAAGAAATAAATAAGAAAGAAAGAAAGAAAGAAAGGAAGGAAAAAGAAATAAATAAAAAGAAAGTAAGAAAGAAAGAAAGAAAGAAAGAAAAAAAGAAAAAGAAAAAAGAAAGAAATAAGAAAGAAAGAAAGAAAGAAAGAAAGGAAAAAAGAAATAAATAAAAAGAAAGTAAGAAAGTAAGAAAGAAAGAAAGAAAGAAAGAAAGAAAGAAAGAAAGAAAGACAGATAATAGGAAATAAAAAGAGGGGATAACAAGGTTGAGCAACAAATGTCAAAAACTCAAACTCCAACCATCGGAAAAATTTTTCAACGATTTTTCCCCATTGATGCGTCAGGAGTCTTTATATCTTGTGAAAAACTTCCAATTTCATTCTCCTAACTTTGCTTCAGAAAAATATTCATGTCGAAGAGACTTGAAATGTCGGCAGAGCGTCTGATTAGGTGAAAGATGCCTTGCGCAGAATCTCCTGCAATTTGCTTCTTTTTCACGTGCCGCCATGTAAGATTGGCAAAAATAAAATAAAAACAAAAACAAAAAGAAATCAGGTTTTGACGTACAGATGAATTTCTCTCTCAGCCTCACACAACATCGATTCTTTAAGAATTGCTTCCTCGATCTTGATTTCTTGCTCGATTTAAACCTCCCGATTATAAAAACACGAGAATGTTGATTACTAACAACGAGTTAGAAACTTTCAGAGATTTACTGAAATCCACCTGACATAGAATACAAATAACTTCACCCACACAAAAACACTCATACACACATCTCTCTATCTCCATATATATATATATATATATATATATATATATATATATATATATATATATATATATATATATATATATATATATGGGGGGAAAGAGGGCTCGGAATAAAGGCTCATATACTAAACAACACAAAAATAAAAACATGCGGAAAATATAACAATACCAGAGACAAAATACCCTTGAAAATGGCAATAAAATTGGCTGAAAGCGCTTGGGATGATGAAACTTATGGAAAATGTTTTGTACTTCTACAAAACGGAAAAACGTAAGGATGCTAGAAAAAAAATTATAAAATTTAATTAAATCTTCCTTGTTTGCCAGATTTAATGAAAGATGCTTAAATGAAATATACATTGATATATATATATATATATATATATATATATATATATATATATATATATATATATATATATATATATATATATATGTATATATATATATATGTGTGTGTGTGTGTGTGTGTATTAAGGCAGCAATCCTTCTTTCATGCACATTACATTGAATACGACAGGAAAGGGGCTTTTATTTAGTTTTTTTATACAATTTCACATGCGATCTAATAACTTTTTTCTTTTCAGATGATAAATTATATAAAAAATCTCCGAGTGTTCATTTTATCCGAGCGCTTTCGGCTGTATAGTTAGCCATTTTCAAGGATTAAATATTTTAACTGTTAAATAAGAAATAGTTTGTTGTATGTATGTTTATAAAATGTATTGTGTCTATGTTCAAAGTTAATATTATTAAGTGTTGTTTTTTTGTTTTTATTAATAAGGCTTCCGTTATTTTTAGCTTTTTTGCATGTGGATGATGCTATTATATTAGTGTTGTCGACAAGTATGTTAC
>OZ038504.1:88044026-88114026 GCA_964036315.1 Acanthosepion esculentum
ATTATTATTATTATTATTATTATTATTATTATTATTATTATTATTATTATTATTATTATTATTATTATTATTATTATTATTATTATTATTATTATTATTATTATTATTATTATTATTATTATTATTATTATTATTATTATTATTATTATTATTATTATTATTATTATTATTATTATTATTATTATTATTATTATTATTATTATTATTATTATTATTATTATTATTATTATTATTATTATTATTATTATTATTATTATTATTATTATTATTATTATTATTATTATTATTATTATTATTATTATTATTATTATTATTATTATTATTATTATTATTATTATTATTATTATTATTATTATTATTATTATTATTATTATTATTATTATTATTATTATTATTATTATTATTATTATTATTATTATTATTATTATTATTATTATTATTATTATTATTATTATTATTATTATTATTATTATTATTATTATTATTATTATTATTATTATTATTATTATTATTATTATTATTATTATTATTATTATTATTATTATTATTATTATTATTATTATTATTATTATTATTATTATTATTATTATTATTATTATTATTATTATTATTATTATTATTATTATTATTATTATTATTATTATTATTATTATTATTATTATTATTATTATTATTATTATTATTATTATTATTATTATTATTATTATTATTATTATTATTATTATTATTATTATTATTATTATTATTATTATTATTATTATTATTATTATTATTATTATTATTATTATTATTATTATTATTATTATTATTATTATTATTATTATTATTATTATTATTATTATTATTATTATTATTATTATTATTATTATTATTATTATTATTATTATTATTATTATTATTATTATTATTATTATTATTATTATTATTATTATTATTATTATTATTATTATTATTATTATTATTATTATTATTATTATTATTATTATTATTTTTTTCTTTGATATCTGGGGTTTACACATTTCTTTCCGGGTCCACTGCAAAAAAAAATTTTAAAAAATTACATAGATAAAGCCCTTCTTAAAGTGTGGGCTGTACTTGTCAGAACAATTTTTTGTATCTCTTTGAGACATGGACTTCCAGAGATCCCTACAATCAGCCTACTGGAAACTTTTCCGTCCAAGGGCTCCAACTACAACAGGGATTGTTGATGTTCCCATGTGCCACATTTTTGAGATTTCTATTTCAAGGTCCTTGTATTTTGACAGTTCTTCGAATATCTTGAAAGATACATTGCAGTCTGCAGGGACTGCCATATCAATAAGGAGGCACTTATTTTGTTTGTGGTCT
The DNA here is from genome assembly GCA_964036315.1 of Acanthosepion esculentum. NCBI lineage: Eukaryota > Metazoa > Mollusca > Cephalopoda > Sepiida > Sepiidae > Acanthosepion > Acanthosepion esculentum. The sequence goes on from OZ038504.1 coordinate 88,045,374, forward strand.
TTAATAACAATGTCTGAGCGGTTGGCTTTGATTGTTCTGTCAGTGTGTATTGTGTAGTCCCATAGAATTGTAACAGGTCCTATCTCCGTAACGGGGTCTGGGTGGTGTTCGTACCAGTTTCTTTCAGTTTCCTTCCCGAAGAAGTTGCACATTTTCCTGTGCAGATATTGGCCCACTCTGTCATGCCGGGTTTTGTATTCAGTGGGTGCCAATATCGTGCAAACTGATATTGGCACCCACTGTTGTTGTTATTATTATTATTATTATTATTATTATTTTATTTCCTCTGATTTCTGGTGTGTAAACATTTCCCTTCAATTAGTCTACGGGAATCTTTTCCAACCAATCCTACGACTCTAACTACAACGGGGATTGTTGATGTTCCCATATGCCACATTTTTGAGATTTCAATTATTATTATTATTATTATTATTATTATTATAAATTATCATTATTATTATTATTATTATTATTATTATTATTATTATTATTATTTTATTTCCATTGATTTCTGATGTGTACTCATTTCTTTCCGGGTCTCGCCCAGAGACCTAAGGTTAGAAATGGCAAGGTTAGAAATGGCATCATGATATTTTCTACTTGGAAAAAGAATTTTGCATAGACGAAGCCCATCGTAAGGTGAGAGCTGTACTCGTGAGAACAATTTTTTGTATTTCTTTAAGGCATGGGCTTCCAGGAACCCCTAAAGGGCACTCCTTTAAAGGCAAGGAAGGGCAAAAGTATTTTAAGTCAAGTGATAGCGAGTGCTGTATGAGTCGTACGATTTTTGAATCAAGCCCGGGCAACGTCGGGCCATGCTGCTAGTCTTGTATAAAACTTCCATTTTTTATCTTTCGTTATGTTCTTACATGTGTTTTGCATAAAATCTACAACTTCAAGTGACTATACAGAACTTTTAACATACGGGGATTGATAGTTTTTTACGGAATATAAATCTTTTGCGGGTTATTTAATGTCAGAGAATCTTTTTACGATTGTAATAATTTATTTTTTAGGAGATAATAAAGAATTCCTAATAAAAGTTTTGCTAAATAACCTAATGCTGGGGAGAGAAAAAGCGGTTTGATTTGTTTTACAGCATATCAACCTCAATGGGTTATTTAATGCCGACAAGATTTTTATTGCTGGTAATATTTTTTCCAGAAAAAGGTATTGCTGGTAATACTTTTCCTTCAAAAATGTATTTCTGGTATTATTTATTTTCTTTAAGAAATTATTGCTGGTATTAAAACCTATTTTCACACTTTCATAGTGTTTTGACCCCAGTTTGGGCGTTCACTATTTGCCCATAGTTTGATCCCTAACAGGAGCTACCACCCCGGTTCAGAGTGGACCTAAGAACACTAGCAGTTAAGAGCTTGTTCCACACTCCTAAAAAAACCCTGACCAGAGGCCTTGCTGTCGAATGTAGCTTATTGTCTTACCCAGGACGGGGGGAAAAGTGGATTTATACTTTTCTCTATATTTTCGGAAGGAAAGAAAGAAAGAAACAAAAATGAAAAGAAAAAAGAAAAGAAAAAAGAAAAGAGAAAGAAAGAAAGAAAGACAACATATCTTCAACAGCAGCAGCGGTAGCAGAGAGAAAAGCTTCTGTGAATGCAGTCAAGCATGACAAGCAGAAGTAGTAGTAGTAGAAACGCCCAACTGCAGACAGGGCAGTTGTAAGACTTCCAAATACTCTACAGAGTATTGTACAACGGGACAAAAGCCTATTCCGTAAATTTGGTGACATAATAAGTGTGAGTGTTTTGAGACGTTGGAAACAGAGCGTCCAACAACTTGATCAGTACTAAAATAAGATCTAGACGAGGCATGGGTAGTGGAATGAGAACAATCTAACCTCATAGTTTAAATAAAGGGTTTAATTCAATATTTCCTGTCATTTACCCTATCGACATACACGTGAAGAAGGCTGAATTTCTGTGATAACAACAACAATAATAAGGCCAATGGAACGCATGTAAATAATTTAAATAATGATAACTCCTCATCCTATAAATTCAGACAGATATAAAGCCTTGTTTATATTTAACTCTAAACGTAATCATTGGTCGAGTCTAAAATTGAATCTATGTGGGAAAATTAATTTTGTTTCTACTTGAGACTATAGATGATTTTTTTTCTCGGGCTTATAGACAAATATTGGTCGTGTTTAATCTTGAGTCTATAGGTAAACTTCAGTTGGCTTTATACTTAAGCCTATAGATAAAATAAAATCAGTTTTATAGTAAAGTCTGTACTTCCTGATCTTCATTAACGATCTTCAGATGTCATCAGTTCCCAAGTAGGCATCTACGCGGAGGACATTACTATTTAATCTTGCCTCAATAATAAATCTGGTATCGTTGACAAAACTAACCTGGCCGCCGGTCTCGAAAAGGGCCTCCATCTGTGGGTGACTGGGGCAAGAGATAGTTTGTAAACTTCAATGCCCCCAAAACGAACCTGTTCTCATATACCCAGCATGGAGAACACTCCCTACCTTCCATCAGATTGACTGAAGCCTAACTCCACGGGAGGGCCTCGTTGCGCCACGCTGGGACTCACGGTGTCCGCTATGAGGTGGAACAAATATATAGACTCAATAGCTTCATCTACCACAAGAAATGTTAGTTCTCTGTATTTAAGTAATTTCCTCTAATCCAAGGTATTGATTAACAGAGAAAATTTAACTCTCAAGTCTTGGAGACTAGGAGAAGTATACTGAATTCAAAACCATAAAAAAGACGTCGCGAGACCACTTCCCCCTATTTGGGGAAATGGAAAGACCTGAGGTTATCTAAACCATAGTGTTGCTGGTGTTTGCGGTGAGATGGGGAAAGGTGATGAATAGATAAGAAAATTGACTCCAGTGATAACCAGACGGCCACATTACGTTGTAACACCGGTTCCCGTACGATCACCGAAGTAAAGCAACGTCAAGCCTGGTCAGTACCTAGATGGCTGACCGATTGCTAAAAACAGATGTTGTAAGTTTGGATGTGCGGCTGGTGTAATGAGTAACGGCTCCGAATTCTTAATCGGAGGACCGAGTTCGAATTCCTGTTTGTTACATTCACTTACGCGAAAAGACCCATGGGAAAGGCATGAATCCACCTCTTCTTCACCAAGTTATGTGTTAATTACTGAAAATTTTACCACTAAACAATTATTACCCCCTTTCAAAAAATAATTCTTACAATCTATACAGTGTTGTTCGATAAAAGTGACTCACCTGATTTATTTTTTTTTTACTTAAAATTTTTTTCGTCTATTGTTTTGGGGGTCAAACTAATTTTTAATCTTACTAATATAAAGACCCCCACCCGATCACCTAGTAAAAAAGTTTACTCACTCTAAGGTATTCTATTGATAATTATAATTTTGGATATAAATGAGATTTAGGGAAAAACTATGTGCAAAAAAAGTCACTCACTTATTTCCTGCAACTAGTAATCAATAGAAACATAACTGAACAGCTTTAAATAAAGAATAATAGAGGTATAATTTATTTATAATAGGTAATATAGTTCGAAATATTTAATAATCTATGGGTCCTCCTTTATTTTGAATAACCTTTTCAACCCTTTTTGGCATTGACTTGATTAGGTTCTGTCAAATCTCTTCTCCAAGCATTGAATTCCATTCGGATATGAAATTCACAATCAAATCCTCTTTGTTGCTCAACTGCTTTCTCGAGAGCCTGTACTTTATAATGCTCCAGAAGTTTTCTATGGGGTTGAGGCCAGGAGATTGGGGCGGCCATGTCATAACACTCACCTGCTTCTCATCAAAGTACTCCTTCATCAATTTTTATTTGTGTCAGGGAGCATTATCCTGCATAAAAAATGAGCTTGGTGCTGTCGATTTGCACCCTTCCAGCAGAAGGGAGCAGACACTCTAAAATTCTCTTGTACTGCTCGCTCCTGAGGGTTTTTAAAATAGGTTTTAAGAAACCAGTTCCGCGAAAAGAAAAGCATCCCCAGAACATTATACTGAACGGATGCTTGACAGTACTTACTGCTAAATTCAAAGAGCTTTCAAAGCTTCTTCTTCGGATTTTAGATCGCTTATCCTTTGAATTTAGCTCAACTTTTGTTTCATTGGAGAAGAGAGCATTTAGTAAAAAAAATCCGATGAGTCACTTTTATCGAACAGCACTGTATTTGCAGATATTCAAATAAAGAAATCTGCAGTGTATCGGGACATCTACATCCAGAAAGGCCACCACATAAAATCTTAAAAAAAAAATTAAAGCAAATTAAATTGTAGCAATAGAACGTCACATAAAGGACATATCCGAAAATCTAAGCTCTACTCTGTAGACTTTTTTCAGGTAGAAGCAACATTGTGAGCCTATCGCTACTTTATTGAGATATCCATGGTAAATGTTCCGATGAGTTCCATTCTCAATTTGAACCAATTGAGAGATCTTTAAAAATAAAACACACCTTCAAGAAATTAAATCATTTTCATTACCTCTATACCCCAAATGTAAAAAAGAAAAATCTTCCACACAAACATCTTTTCCCCAAGAAATTCTTCTTTGTAATATATAATTCCTCGTGGGTGCTTCCTTGATGCAACCCTAATACTGGTAGTATTTGAATAAATGATTAAGTATTAAAATTTGTATCCAACATTAGCTAAAACGGCTTTATCAGTTCTATTGTAATTTTCTACATCTTATTTATGTGAATTAGGCTTCTCAGCCCTAATTAACATTAACAGTAAAAGCGAGAAAGACTACGCTCTCCTGAAGAAGAAATGGGGGTCTGCTTATTGCACATTCGAGAAAACGTTGATGAAATCGCAAAAAAATAAAATAAAATAAAATAAATAAATACAAAAGGAATATCCCATATTAGCTAAAAAGGCTTTACCAATTTTATTGCAATTTTCTACTTCTTATTTATGTGAATTAGGCTTCTCAACCCTAAATAACATCAAAAATAAGAAGCGAGAAAGACTACGCTCTACTGAAGAAGAAATGATCGTCTGCTTATCGCAATTTCGACCAAAAATCGAAGAAATCGTGAAAAAAACACCAAGCACAAATTTAACACTTAATAAGATTCACAAATAGTTGAATAGAAACATTTAAATAAAGTCCATATTTGTGTGCATACTTTTTTTTAAAAATCTATCGTTTTATTTCATAACATTTAAATGTATACCGTTTTAAAATTTTGCTGTGTCGTGATGTTTTCATTTGCTTCTAGGTGTGCCGTTGCTTAAAAAGTTTGAGAAACATTTGGTTAATACAACGATTCTACTAATATTTTTTAACACAATTTTTTTTTAAATGCTAATATTTGCCTCGCATTATTTACATTCGGACTAATGTCTTCATTTTTGTTGTTATTATCACAACGCTTTGTTTAAGCAACTGGACGCCTCCTTTTCGTTCTGTAAGTTCATAGGAATTTTCGTCAAGTTTGGCGTCTTTTTCATCATGCTATGCTCCTTTTTTTGGCGATCTCATGGAGGTAACTATGTTTATCGCACATTAGACCGAACATTGAAGAAATCACGAACACACCAGGAATAAATTCCACGCTAAATAAGCTGCATAAATTGTTGAATAGAAACATTTAAATAAAGTAAGTTCCTATTTGCGTCCGTACTTTTTTAAATGTATGTTTTTTTTTCAAAGGATTTAAATGTATACCCTTTAAAAAATGTTTCAAAATGTGCCGTGATATTTTCATTTGCTCCTAGATGTACTCCTAGATGTGCCTGTTCTAGGTTTGGAAAGGCGTTATAAAGAATTTTTACACTTCTCTATCCTCTTATCAATCTTCACTTTTTATCATCTCTTCTTTTATATGCATTATGTACCTTATTTATCATAACTATTTTAACAGTAACGCTCTACCTTGAATGGCTCTCTAGCCTTGTATTTGGTGAACGTTCGAGTTAAAAATCATCAGAAACCAGAACTTCTCTTGAGATAATAAATATGTCATATAATCAAGAATTTTAAGATCCAGACCCCAATCACTCTGTACAAAGAGGTCCTGACAGATTGTAGATATTGCGATGCCAGCGGACAAGATGAAGTCGAAAGAGAATGAGCAACTTGAAACTTGCGACACCTCGTCCAAAAAGAAAGAGAGAGAAATTGGAACATGAAGATGAAGATTGTGCCAATAACTGCTGACGCGCGTGGAACTTTTCCAAAACCCGAGAAACGAGATTTGGGTGGAAAATGGAAAAGAACTGAGGTTATCTAAACCAAAGTGTTGCTGGTGTTTGCGGTGAAATGGAGAAAGGTGATGAATAGGTAAGAAAACTGACTCCAGCGATAACCAGACGGCCACACCACGTTGTAACACCGGTTTTCGTAGAATCACCGAAGTAAAACAATGTCGAGCCTGGTCAGTACCTAAATGGGTGACCGATTGCTAATATCAGTTGCTGTAAGCTTAGATATTCAGGTGGCGTAATGAATAACGTCTTAATCAGCCGTTGTACTTTCGGCCGTTGTACGCTCAGACCTTCTTCAGCTGGTTGGAATGTCGAACTGAACCCTTTATTTCGCTCAATGGGGTAGACTGTTCTAGTGCCACGTGCCATCTTTAATGGATGTCAGTTATCAGTTATCTCCTGATAATTTCCCTCTCCTCGTACTACACCTTGAAGACACATGGCACAGTGGATAAAGGCGTTAGTTAGATCCAGTGACAGGACCCAAAGATAGTGAGTTCAATACCTGGTTAAGGCGGTGGAGAACTTGCAGAGGGGAATTCTCAATAATATTAATAATGATGACTTGTAATAATTTTATGGGATCACAAACTACACACAGACAAAGCAATCAAATCTAATCGCCAAGACATTGTTAAACAAAAAAGTGCCTCCTTATTGATATGGCAGGCCCTGCAGACTGCAATGTATCTTTGAAGATCTTCAAAAAGCTGTCAAAATACAAGGACCTCGATATCGAAATCTCAAAAATGTGGCTCATGAGAACATCAACAGTCCCTGTTCTAGTTGGAGCCCTCGGATTGGTTGGAAAAGATTCCCGTAGACTCATTGAAAGGATTCCTGGAAGCCCAGGCCTTAAAGAAATACTAAACATTGTTTTCACGAGTACAGCTCACACCTTACGAAGGGCTTTAGCTATGTTAAATACGTGTCTTTTTTTAATTACTCAGTGAAAAATATCGATGCCATTTCTAACCTTATGTCTCAGGGCGAGACCCGGAAAGAAATGAGTACACACGAGAAATCAAAAGAAGAAGAAGAAGAAGAAGAAGAAGAAGAAGAAGAAGAAGAACAACAACAACAACAATAACAATAATAATAATAATAATAATAATAATAATAATAATAATAATAATAATGCTTGTTAACTAGGAGTTATTAAGCACATATACTAAAATACTGTGTTAGCCCAAAATGCAGATTCTGTGATAAATATCCAGAAATGATTGATCATCTTGTATCAGTTTGCACGATATTGGCACGCACTGAATATAAAACCCGGCATGACAGAGTCGGCTAATATCTGCACTGGAAAATTCGCAACTTCTACAGGAAGGAGACTGAAAGAAACTGGTACGAACACCACCCAGACCCGTTTACGGAGATAGGACCTGTTACAATTCTATAGGACTACACAATACACACTGACAAAACAATCAAAGCCAACCACCCAGACATTGTTATTAAAGACCACAAAAAAGTGCCTCCTTATTGATATGGCAGTCCCTGCAGACTGCAATGTATCTTTGAAGATATTCGAAAAACTGTCAAAATACAAAGACCTTGAAATAGAAATCTCAAGAATGTGGCACATAGGAACATCAACAGTCCCTGTTGTAGTTGGAGCCTTAGGATTGGTTGGAAAAGATTCCAGTAGACTAATTGAAGGGATCTCTGGAAGTCCATGCCTCAAAGAGATACAAAAAATTATTCTGACAAGTACAGCCCACACTTTACGAAGGGCTTTATCTATTTAATATTTTTTTTGTTTTTTTATTTGCAGTGGAAAGTGTCATGATACCATTTCTAACCTTAGGTCCCTGAGCAAGACCCGGAAAGAAATGTGTAAACGGCAGATATCAAAGGGAATAATAATAATAATAATAATAATAATAAGAAGAAGAAGAAGAAGAAGAAGAAGAAGAAGAAGAAGAAGAAGAAGAAGAGGAGGAAGAAGAAGAAGAAGAAGAAGAAGAAGAAGAAGAAGAAGAAGAAGAAGAATACAGCACATTCAATTGAAGGAGAAAATAAGAAAAGAATACTGTAGGCGTGTGTGTCTGGTGTTAGAAAGGAAGAATTACAGAAACACACGCAATAAATTTAGATTTTGTCACAAAGATTAGGGGACTGAAATAGGAAACTTATAAATACCTAGGAACATTAAAGGAATCGCGAAAAAAACACCAGGAACAGGTTATACACTAAATAAATAGCACGACTAGTTGAATAGAAACATTGAAATAAGTAAGTTCATATTTTCGCGAGTATTTTTTTTAAATGTATAGTTTTACTCCGTAAGATTTAAATGCTTACCCTTTAGAAATTTTGCTAAGTGTGCCGTGATATTTTCATTTTCTCCTAGGTGCACCGTTGCTTAAAAATGGTTGAGAAACACTGTTCTAAGGGATAAAAAACGTTATAAAGAATTATAACACTTTACTATTTCATCTATAACGCGTGGGGAAAATTGATTCATGCCTTTTCCCGATGGTATATAATGCGAAATGTAGCTTCGGTCGGAATTCGAACCCGGTCTACCGTTTTCTTTTCAGTCGCTATCTGCTGTACCACTCGCATGCCTCATGCAGATACCCCCGCAAAAAAAAACATTAGATAAAACATTGAAAGACGATTTGTGGAAGAAAATCAGGGATTATCTCTTTAGGAATTCCAAATCCATGAAGAAAAGACGCCGATAGCAAAAGGCCAAATCTCTGCATCTGCAAAGCCGATTTCTTTGAGAAGATTTCAAATCCATGTCTGATGTTTCCGATAAGGATTATTTTCATTATTAATCTTTGTTTTGTTTTTTCAAAAGAGTTTTTCCATATTTTTTTTTAATTAAACAACTTCCCGGCCGAAATATTCCTTGGTCTTTTTCCCGTGTTAATTTTAAAATTAGAATTAATCTTTTCGTGCTTTTCAATTCAACAAACAAAATTAATGAGATGTTGAAAATAATATCCGGAGTTTCAAGTTATTCTCAAGCAAGTTAGGTTAAAAAAAAAATTAAATTAAAACAACTTATTAGGTTATTTGTCATACATTGACATTAGGTATCAGCTGTTTTGTGACCGCTTCTGGATCAAATATAAAAGAAATGAAAAAAAAGCAAAAGAAAAAAATCTCACACCAACGAGAAGTTATCGGCTGAAACGAGATTTTAAAAAAATGGAGACGATTTTATTCTGATCGTTTGCTGGAATAATAGCAATAACTCATCTTACAGCCCTCAGTGCCAACTTTCCTGCTTTCATAATATTTTACGCGGTCTTGAGAGGAAAGTCTTATTTTCTACTCTGCAGCCTCTTTCCCGGAGGTGCAACATCGCAATCTTGTCGCTAATAGATCGCTATTTCCATGGCCAATGTTCAGAAGAGCCCCATTCTTTACAGCTAGAATAAGACGTGCTAAATGTACAGAGTGGAAACACCGTCATTTCCCCATGTTCTAAAGATAAGAACCTTCGACCCAGAAAGCTTTTTTTCTAAGAATTGCTACTTCGTGCGTGTTTTCCTGGACACAACAATCTTAAACTCTTTAAGTCAAGGGTTAATCGTTACCTCTGTTCCTCATTATTTACTTTTTTAAGTGCTTTTTTTAATATCGCCTTCATTACTATTACACATCCCATTTATCATTAACATTTTAACTTTAATGCTCTACCGTGAATGGCTCTCAAGCCTTGTACTGGGTGAAACAACATAAGGATATCTATTTGTAACTTACATTTGTCTGTTTGTCTATCTATCTATCTATCTATCTATTCCAATCTGTTCATATCTATCTATCTATCTATTCCAGTCTGTTCATATCTATCTATCTATCTATCTATCTATGTATCTATCTATTCCAGTCTTTTCATATCTATCTATCTGTCTATCTATCTATTCCAGTCTGTTCATATCTATCTATCTATCTATCTATCTATCTATCTATCTATTCCAGTCTGTTCATATCTATCTATCTATCTATCTATCTATCTATCTATCTATCTATCTATCTATTCCAGTCTGTTCATATCTATCTATCTATCTATCTATCTATCTATCTATTCCAGTCTGTTCGTATCTATCTATCTATCTATCTATTCCAGTCTGTTCATATCTATCTATCTATCTATTCCAGTCTGTTCGTATCTATCTATCTATCTATCTATTCCAGTCTGTTCATATCTATCTATCTATCTATCTATCTATCTATCTATCTATCTATCTATCTATCTATCTATCTATCTATTCCAGTCTGTTCATATCTATCTATCTATCTATCTATCTATCTATCTATCTATCTATCTATCTATCTATTCCAGTCTGTTCATATCTATCTATCTATCTATCTATTCCAGTCTGTTCATATCTATCTATCTATCTATATTGGCTTCCATTGAACGAAGCATTTCGGTCATAGCGAGGTCTATACCTCGAACTACACAATCACAAACAAAAGTGCAACATTGATATCAGTGGTAGAATCTACACAGAAACGTGTTTCTAGTATCTTAACCACGATTGTATGACCCATTTGTAAATCATTTCACCTCAAGCAAGGCAATAAAACCGCTAAGACACAAGGGGTTATGGAGTATAAAAATATAGGAAAAAGAAAACATTTATTAAGGAGAGGAATTAAGAAAACAGTAGATATCGACTGACATTTAAATTTTTGAAGATCAAAGTTGGTTGCAAAGCAAGAAGCCGGACAAGAGTTCTAAAGGAAAGATGAAAAAAGAAACTGTTGGCATAGAACTTACGGTTCCATCTAACCAATTCAAGTGCAAATTGAGACCTTGTTGGCAATCTAGTACTGCGCTTGAATTCATAAAATCTAGGTGCCATAAACCTCATCAGAACAATTACCACGAAAGTGTGTATAGAAAAGTCACAGGGAAGCTATATTACGGCTGTGGGAATGTAACTGAAGTCGAGATGGAAAGTCAGGACCAATAATATTGCTGATTCTCCTTTGGATTTTAATAAGAATCTCTAAATATATAGCAGAAGCACCTGACCATACATTGCAACAATATTCAAAGGATGAACGAACGGTAGATTTATAAATATGTAAGATATATTCTAGAAAGAAAAATTGTCAATCACGAAACAATTTTCCTAGAAGAAGACCTAGCAATTGTGAACTGATAAAATGTCGGACATGGAAGAACATGGCTCTTCACAATTTCCAATCTTATCCGTCAGCATCCCTTTACAATCTCTTCCCCTCCTTGTTTTGACATTTCTTTATATGAGCTCGTTAAATGGCTTATGTTTCCCTTTTTTCTTTTTGCTTCGGTATGTCTTGAGAGTGTTAAATTCTTCAAGCCTTCTTTTCTCATTACGCGTTGCATCTGTCTGATTTTAATCATATTTATATTTTTCATGTTTATATTCCTTAAAATTAACACTTTGCTTAATCTCTCCGTTCAAGGTATTCTCAGCATCCTTCTATAGAACCACGACTTTCTTGCCTTCTCTTTATCTATAAAAGGATTGTCCAGAATTCACTGCCATACAAGAGGGTTGATATTACATAACAGTTGAGCACTCTTTTCTTTGTTTGTAAAGAAATATTTCTTAATACTTTGTTTATTTTTTGGAATGTGTCTTTTGCCATTGCAATGCATCGTTCGAAGGCGTTCGACAGGGTTTTATCTCATAACATGGTCGAAATCACGTACGAATTATGGATGCCAGGTCTTAGCAAAGGTACTTAATGAAATAAGTGAATTCAGATGCCTTCGCTCAATTATCAGCTAAGCTCCAGAATAGAAATAATTGCATCATCGAGAATCATAAACAATGGCAACCAGAAGTCATCTGGAAAGACCAGAACATCTATCTTAAATCTAAGACCAATCTCTTGAATTGGCCTTCTTAATTTGTACGCCTGGAAATAGAGGAAATTAACAGTAAAATTCCAGTGTATAATACAAGCATTAGTAATGAGATTCTACAGTGCTAACTTTGGAAATTCCTACGTAGATCGCATTACAAACCATAGTGGATTAGATACCATCAAACAAGAAACAAACCCCTTGGAAGAGCCTATAACCATTGTCAAAGAGAGAAATTTGAAACGGCGGGCCACATTCCAAGAGCTAACAATCTTTCCACTACCATCCTACAAAGTACCACCTGAAGCAAAAGAAGGGGAAGACAGAGGCGAAACATGCTAATAATGTCACTGATCGGATCAGGATCATTGACAAATACTCAGACATTAGCATGCAACTGAGATATATTGAAGTAGTTGGTCATTGCTCAGCTGTGTAATGTCATTATAACCTCAACCGGTCATGGGACTGATGACGATATCTAAAAAAGCTCTTTGATCAACAAATTATATAGAGAAGCCTATCTTGTGGCTGAGGTAGTTGTATGCTTTATTATGACACAAGTGATCAGCGTTCAAGATTTGGTAGAAACAAGCATTTCAAATACCAATTTACAAGGCAAGTTGACTCTTTTTAAAGGTTGATGCAATGCAATCTTTCTAACTTTATTTCCACTCAACTGACTTTTTATAAAGAAAGGATCACAGCTTACAGCACACATGCCACATGTGGCACGCCAAGCAATTTCCAATGGCACAGCCACAAATGACATCATGAAGTCCGAACCAATAACTACCACAGCCAAGGATACAAGCATCAGAAATGAAATTCTGCAGAGCTAACTTTTTTCTCATTATGTGTTGCATCTGTCTGATTTCAAATGTTTTTTATGTTCATTTTTCTTTAAAACCAACTCCTTGCTTACTCTCTCCATTCAAGATATTCTCAGCATCCTTCTGTAGAACCACGACTTTCTTGCCTTGTCTTTATCTATAATGAGATTCTGCAGAGCTAACCTTTGAAATTCCTACATAGATCGCATCACAAATCATACAGCATTATTTAAACTTATTTTCATTCTATATGTCTAAATTAACAGAACTACAGCAAAGAATCTAAGTATAACAGATTCGATTCTACAGAAACACCTTTGGCATTTCCTACGAAAAGAGCATCAAAAACGATAAAGTGTGACACACCATCGGGCAAGAAACAGACCTCTTGGAAGAGCTAAGGACCACCATCAAGAAGAAATTTTATACGGACGCGGTGGTAGCACCTGTTAGGGTCCTAGCTATGGGCAAATAGTTGACCGCCCCCCCCAAAAAAAACTGGAGTCAATACACTATGAAAGTGTAAAAATAGGTTTTTAATACCAACAATAATATTTTTGAGGAGAAAATATGCCCAGCAATACATTTTTGAAGGACAAAATCTTAGCAGCAATATATAAAATCTTGTCGCCATTAAACAATCCATTGAGGTTGATATGCCGTAAACCAAACCAAACCGCAGATTTCCTGAATTTTTATGTGCTTGGCAAGCTCATTTGAGCTGCTATAGCAAGTTCAATTCCTACAATTACGAACTTGTCCCATACTACTACTTCTTCTTCTTCTTTGTGACGAATCTTTCCTGGATGTAGGCGATCATGGCTTTCCACAAGTTCCTGTATCTTGTCTTTTTTTCTATATCGCCTTATCTCTATTCTACCAACAATTTACATTTAAGATTATTAGGTATATTATACGCTGCACTCCTATGACTCCCTTGCCTTCAATATGTCCTGTGAGTGTCACATTTTCTAAGCACTCTTTCCTCATTTTGCATGCTAGGAATTTCAACTGCCACTTTCTGATGCTACCTATAAGTTTTCTTTTTTTTCTCCATTTCTTCTAAATCTTCGTCGCTGCTCACGTGCTCAGTATTACCCAGAATCCTTCTGCAGAATCACCATTTCCGATGTGCCTCCATTGTGTCTTCGTCAACTGTGAGGAGAGATGGTCGAAGCTGATTTATTCATTGTTCCTTGCTGTATTTCTTTTTCTCGTTTCCTTCTCGCCTTCCGACATATTATTTGAATTCTGTCATTATTTATCTTCTCCCCCCCCCTTCTTTTGTTTTAGTTTCCTTTTCTTTTCTTCATTTGATTCCTCATGCCTTTTCTGCCTCTTCCCCCCCCCACGCCCTTTTTTTTATTCAGATCTGATACGATCTCAAAGTCAAGAAATCTGGCGTCTGCAATCCCGCAACAAAAGAACAAAAAATCTTTCACTTGAATTAAGATGCGCCCGAGAATATCAAACAAGTAACTTTGACAGAAAAATATTCATTCACAGAAATTTCATTAACTGAATCCTTTCACCAACTCTGTGAACCCAGCTAGAGATGTAATTACAATAAATTTCATAAATATTCAGCACTCTTCTCAGTAGCGTGCTAATTTTAAAATAACGCCTTTAAATCGTTTCCCGACTTCGTCTCTTTTCACGAGGCTCCCTGGAGCCATTTCTGGAGTGACAATGATTATTTAAAATTGTCGCTTTACTCTCAATTCGAGAGATTCTCAAGCAAGAAGCTGATATTTCATTTATCATAATCATCTTAGATGAGATATTGTAACTATTTACATTATTTACATTGTTTGAACTGTTGTCCTCATCTTTATTTTCACAACGTTTCCGCCATTGTGCTCTTCGGTCTTCTTCAGAACCTGTCTATATTTCTTAGATGAGATATTGTAACTATTTACATTATTTACATTGTTTTAACTGTTTTCCTCATCTTTATTGTCACAACGTTTCGGCCATTGTGCATACCGGTCTTCTTCAGAACCTGTCTATATTTCTTAGATGAGGTATTGTAACTATTTACATTATTTACATTGTTTGAACTGTTGTCCTCATCTTTATTGTCTATTTCTATTTCCGAGATGAGATATTGTATCTATTTACACTATTTACATTGTGTGGGAGGAGGCACGGTGGAGTAATAGACAGCGGCTCGGATTGAGGAATCGGAAAGATGAGTTTAGTGTGTGTGTGTCACCGCTTTGAAGATCATATCTTACAGACCTATCACTGTCCATAAGACACTAAACACTTCAGGCCGAGATATAATTTCTCACCATCCTCTACAAAATGTCACTGTCTAAGTAATAACGTTACAATATTTTAGCAAATTTTAGATGATAGTCTCCAAACGTCAAGTCAATAGATTCGATTCGAGGCTAAAGATATTAAGAAAAATGGTCGGTTCCTTGTACCTGATTTCTCTTGTCATTCTCTAATTCACAAGAATCAGATCAGACCAAATATGGCATACCGCTGCCAAATCCAATTTGTAGCCGGGCTATAGCTCAAAAGTGTTTACGCAGCCTTGTGGGTGATGAATTATTTTCCACCCTACAACCTCTTTCCCACAGACGAAACGTTCATAGTCACTCGTTACTATATCGCTATTGTCATGGCAAATCTTCAGACGAGCAATATTTTTAGTTCCACTAATCCAGACTGTCACATCTAGAACGCCCAAAGTCTACACATCCTCATTCCTGATAATTACGATTAGTTACGACTGACACAATTTGAAGTGGTTAACAATTCTAACATTGGGTCAGTCGTTATATATCCATTATTTGTTATGATGTTCAACCTGTTCAAGGCACAAGAGCCACTCGAGGTAGGAAGTTACAGAGTAAGAAATACAGTTTATATGGATATGTAGGCAAGATAATGGATGACCCTAGACTTGAACAGGTTATGTTTGTATTGGCCGAGGAAGCATTATCGTGGGAGTCGGTCCCAGAAAGCAGCCGTCCGTAGGAAGAAAGTGCATGAGTGGAACTTACATCTCATTAATGGAATTGGAAAGGAATGTGAGTGAAGATTAGAACTGGTGCAACAAATATAGTGTCGCTGACAAAACTAACCTGGCCGTTCGTCTCGAAAAGGACCTCCAATCGGTTGTCGACTGGGGCAGGAATTAGCTGGTTAACTTTAACACCTCAAAAACAAAACTGCTCTATATTAATCACCACAGAGATCCTCCCCACCCCATTAGAATGTCTGATGCTCAACTTCTCGAGAACACCTCTTTGCGGCTGCGCGGTCTCACGTTGTCTGCTGACCTGAGATGGAATAAATACATTCATTGCTTCGTCCACCGCAAGGAAAGTTGGCTCCCTGTGCCGCGCCATGAAATTTTTCTCCCCGGAATCGATCCTTCAAATCTACAAATCAACCATTCGCCCTTGCATGGAGTATTGCTGGCATATGCTGTCTTTTTTACAAATACTTTCATGGAAATTGCTCCAATGAGCTGCTTTCGCTGGTTCCCAGACTTCATGAATTCAAGCGTCCTACGATGTTGGCATCCCGCTCTCACCCTTTCACTGTTGAAACTGTTAAATGTAGCCCTCTCTTCTACTCCAATAGCTTCATGTCTCGCACCTCTGGACTGTGGAACTCCCTTCCCTATTCCTGCTTACCCGATAGCTATAATCTCCAACTATTCAAATATAATGTCAATCGACATCTCCAGTTGCCTTGATCTATCCACTATCCTTCTCCTCATCCTTTTCTCTATCACTCCTATCTGCTCTCACTCCAAATCCTCTGTAACCCCATGCATGCTAGAGGCTTCCCGCCTTGCTTGGGGTGAAATGTTTACAAAAACAAAAAAGGAATTTAGTTCATCTTAACACTTTATAATATTTCAACACCCACGAGGACGCAATGACGTTTTTAAAATCTATCGAGACTGGAAAGTTAATACTAGACACCTCCTGTCTATATGGTAACAGTTTTCCATTTTCGATCTGATCTGGCTCTTGTAGGCGGCAGTAGATTTCCTCTGCCAGTCTCTGGTCATCAGGAGTTATGTTGGTGCACATACTGTGGTATCATCAGCATTAATATTCGCAAATGATCGGAATATATTCTTGGGAACATCACTTATGCAAAGTAGGAAGACGTTTGAAACGAGAAGCGAGCCTGTTTCTAATAACACTAGGAGATTGATAGATTTATGCTGTGACAAGATGAGCGCTCATCCACATTCTTGAAGACAAAGGATATACTTGACACCTTCCTCGGACTTTGGCAGCATTTCTGCAGCAAAAGACTGGTACTTACTAGAGCGGTACAAGAAACCGAGCATTTTACAAGCTTCAGTAGTCATTGATCTTGACGTCTAGGCTGAATCTAAGTGCCAACCGACGCTCAAGGTCCGGGACCACCCTGATATAACCCCCTTTCATCGCAATAAGTGAAAATTTAATCAATATACATTTTTAGTTCCTCTTTATATGCCCTTACAATAATCTTATTCGGTACCGCTCTACCTTGAGGTGCTCTTGGAACGCATTTCGTGAAGAATAGATTTAGATATCTTTTAAAAAATATAAAATTGTGTCTTTTTAAAGGCCAAGCTACGGTTTCCTTATCCGTCCATTTCTGTAGTTTATTCCATAATGTACACGTCTGATCTTCAGTTCTCCGTTTTGTGATTTCTATAAATAAACAAACGACTTCAACAAAGACTGGCGGTAAAATTTCAATTAATATAAATACTGCTTCTAATATAGCGACGACAGTAGCTATTGTTGTTCCAGTCAAAAAGTGACTACGAGTTGTGAACAGACAATGGATGATAAAAATAGTGATATTGATCCGATAGGGCCTGAAGTTATTTTTTCCTAACATCCATTTTAACTCGCTTGTTTTGGATTCAATGAAAATGACTTCAGTGTTTGGTATTGATTCTGTTTCCTTATATCATACTCTGACCAACCCCTGCCAAACAAGATTCCTTTTTTCCCTCCTAAATGTGCATTTCTGACAAGTGCCAATTCAAGATTCTTTCCCTTCTTTTATTCGTTGTTTTTTTCCTTTTCCTTCGTTTTTCTTGCTTTTTGTTTTCTTTTTTGCTTCCTTTTCTTCATTTGATTTTTTTATCCTGTCTTCCTTTTTTCCTTCGTTCCTTCCTTTTATTCTTACTCCCACCTTTCCTTTATTCATCTCCTATCTTCCTTTCTTTCCCCATTATTCCTATTTTCTTTATTTTTCCTTACACCCTTTCTTTCCTTCTTAACCTTTTCTTTCTTTTTCTCCTCTTCTTTTATTCATTCATTCATATGGTCCTTTTAATTTTCTTCTTCCCTACTTATATTTCTTTCTTTCTTTCTTTCTTTCTTTCCTTCCTCTCTATCCTTTCCGTCATTTGCTTTTTTTATCCTTCCTATCTTCCTTCCTTCCTTCTTTTCATTCTTACTCCCACCTTTTCTTTATTCATTTCCTGTCTTCCTTTCTTTGTTCCTTTGTTCCTATTTTCTTCATTTCTTCTTTCCATCCTAACTTGTTCTCTCCCTATAATTTTTATTTCATTCATTTTTATATTCCTTTATTTTTTCTTTCATTGTTATATTTATTCATTTCTTCTTTTCATCCAGTCTTTCATTTTACACTTTTCTTCCTTCCTTCCTTCATTTACTTCATTCCTACTTTCTCCTTCTTTTCCCCCCATTTTCTTTCCAACGTTTTTTTCCTTTTTACCAATGTTTTTTCTTCCTTCCTTTTTGTCTTCTTTTGTTCTTTCTTTCATTCCGATTTTATTTTTTCTTCATTTCTCCTTTTCACCCTTTCTTTCCTTCTTGACATTCTCCTGTTTTATTCACTCATTCATATGGCCCTTTTAATTTTCTTCTTTTCTTTTTATATTCCTTTCTTCCTTTCTTTCTTTTAATTTCCTTATCTTTCATCTTTACCTTTTTCATTCTCATCTTATTTCCTTCTTTCGTTCTTATCTTTCCTTGCGCCTCTCTTCTTTTCTTTGTTTAATTCTATACTTCCCTTCTTTCTTCCCTACTTCTTTCCGTCCATCCCATCTTTCTTCTCTCTTGTCGCCATTCCTTGCTATCTTCCGATCTCACATTCTTTCTTTCTTCCTCATCTTCTTCTTTCCTGTTAACCTTTCATACTACTCGCCTTCCTTCTTTTATTTATTTCTTCTTTGTCTGAAATTTTCTGCATTGATTCTATTTAATAAAGACTTGAACGCAAGTGGAAAATACATGCAACGGACAAAGAATAGCAAAAAGTGAAGTCTTATGTACGATGCAAGGAGAATATCGAATGAAATCATGTACATATGATAAAGCACGTATATATGATATTGCCTGCTCCTGGGTAATTGCTTAACTAGAAATCTGATCTACAAGGCTATAATAAGTAGAGGGAGCGAATAAAAAACGTACATTGGGCCAACAGAGACTGCGTGTAAATCAAGATATTACAATCACAGATTACGCATGAACAATGAAACGTACAGAAATTATATGACTTTGTAGGCATATTATTTGTAGAATAAGGGAAAGAGTAAGCCAGATTTCATAGTTAAATGGTAGATTTTGGGTACCGAGCGCCTGTTTTGCAGTAAGGGCAATAGACGTAAATTGTTTAAGGGAGAAAAACTGGCGAACTTGCAAGGCATCGGTGATGATACAAAACAAGAGGCAAATGTTAATCTACAGATATAGGAATAATGTTGGCGTGGGATAAATTTAAAGCTGCTACCCACCTGCCTGGATTACTTAATACATATATTTTAGCTTCTTGAATAGCATAACTTCTGTAGTATTTCTATGTCCATGTTCAATATGATCTTTTTTTTCAGTCCACCTCTTCGTGCTCCCCATGTTTCGGGAAACGATTTCTTTTTCGTCCACCTCTGCCTATTCCCCTTGTTTCATATGCCATTGGCCGTATAATGTGACGAAAGACATGACTTACCTCAGAACTCGAAACGAGCGCGAACGTGTCTTGCCTGCAAAGTGATGACAAAAAGAAATATGGCCGCTACTGAAGACACAATTTATGCGCGCCGATCTCGTCCAAAACGAGACGATATTTGTACACACGCAAATTTTGGCCGTATTAGAATAGCATAAAAAGCCGGGTGCCAGTTTGGGAACTAGCGTCGGAGCAGTTACCGTGAAATTATTTGTAGAAAGGGCAGTTGAGGTCTGGATTCAATTTAAGTCCCAATAGGTGATAAGGCACGGGAGCTCTCTGAATGACGGTCATCGCGGTCAGTGAAATTTCTGGGTTCGCTCAGTGATGGTGGACCGTCACTAGTTTGTTTTTTGAGGCATTGAATGTGACCAGCCTGATTTTCCCCACTGATCCGATAGATCTAGAGAAGAGTTCCTCTGCTAGTATCTGGAGTTTTCGTGGTGCGCCCATATAGCGTTGTTTCAACAGCTTAGATATTCAAAAATAATCGGAGAGTACAAATATAGAGGCTTGCTGGGGTGGGGGATAGTCATTGAGGAAATTATCAATCATCGCAGGCATTCGGTCTTCCGTTACAGTTGATGATTACACAGAGTAAAAATGAAAGTGGTACTGTGGATAAGTGTCACGCAGAAGTACATATAAGCGACATCAGATTCCTCGTTGTTTTGGTTTCACACGGAAACCTGTCCTTAATATAGGCACTGAGTTTGTGGAAGTTTCGATGGTCGTGATTAGCTGTTAGGGACATGTAAACCGAGATTGTGAGTTCTTACACTGCGATCGTAGTATCAATACCAGTTTTAGACAGATGTAGGGGGTCAAGTTTCGCACCGAGGAGATGGAGTTCCAACCCCGGAAAGCTGGCACACAGACCCCACAGATTGCTGCAAGACATGGTGAATCTTGAGACTACTTTTGTTTTGATTTTTTTTCTGTTTTTTTTTTTATTTCGCTTGGGATTAATTTTTTGTTCAGTTTAGTTGTGTTCATGTTTAGAAATTAGTTTTTTCGGTAGAAGATTAGGTAGTGAAACAGTCACACCCACAGGAGATTCATACATCAAAAACCTCGATTTAGCTTTCTTGAGGTACAGTCGTAACCGTACCCTTCATTGAGAGGCCCCACCGGAGACTACTGCAGAATAAATTCACAAACATCTGCTGATAGGATAACTACTTTCGAAATTACTAAAAAGTTTGGATCTGTGACTATCAGGAGTATAAAGCCAAAATCCAGAAAACGTTTAGCTCCAGCACACTTAATGAAGGGACAAATAACACTGCAAATAAGATACAGGCGTGATACCCTGAGGGTACATGTCCTGCCGAAAAAAATGTCAAAGGAACATAACTTCTTGAGTCATAGATATGGTTCGAATCTGAGATCACAGGTACCGAGAGGTTCGCTCATATATTCGAATTAAAAGATCCAGTGGATGAAGGGTGGGGTAACATAGGTTGATCGGGAGTGCATCAGCACATGCTACACCCATTGCTACATACATATATATATATATATATATATATATATATATATATATATATATATATATAAAATAAATAATAAAAATAAATGTATATATATATAAAAACGTTCGTATATATATATATATATATATATATATATATATATATATATATATATATTTATTTATTTATTTATACGAACGTTTGTTTAAAAAATATGTAAAAAAAAATAACCTGCTAATGCAGTTTAAATTTTGTATCTTCAGACTGGATTTGTTTGATAATTTCCGAATATATTAAAGTAATTGATTTAACTGACCGAAGAATATATATATATATATATATATATAAATATATATATATATATATATATATATATATATATATGAAGAAATATACTCTTAAGGAGTGCTATATTTATGGGATAAAGTGCTCAATATCAGAGATAGAGCTTGTGTAAATATAAAAGTGAACATTGAAGTCAACACTTAGAGGCGACAGGCTATTTGTTTCATGCTAGACGCAATCGTCAGGCGACGATGACGATTGCGTCTAGCATGAAACAGCCTGTCGCCTCTAAGTGTTTATATATATATATATATATATATATATATATATATATATATATAACATGTCATTCGCAGACAGTACTGTTTCACTATATCACATCTCCTCAGTGCGACTAGACAACCGAATGCATATATAGATATATATATATATATATATATATGTGTGTGTATAATGTGTATGTAAATGAATATAAATATATATTCAATTTATATATATATATATATATATATATATATATATATATATATATATATATATATATATATCGTACCTTAATGGAGAAAGTGTAGATTGCAGGGTACGGACAACTGACCACATTAAACAATTTATTTGGCCGAGTGTTTCAGTAAAAAAAAAACTTATTTACTAATTCCACATGCTGTACAACACATATATATATTCTACATACATATATACATACTTACATACACATACATATATGTACCTATACCTTCCTATACACACACACGCTCGCACCTACACACGCACGCACGCACACACACACACACACACACACACATATATATATATATATATATATATATATATATATATATATATATACTTTATAATAAACAGAAAGACTTTAAAACAAAGCCAGAGCTGAATTGTGCATAGAGTTAGGCAGGAGTTATTGCTACTCGTTTTGTAATCAATGAATGTATTTCGTAAATTGATAATTTAAGAGGTGGAGATTTTTTTTTCTTGGTATGTTGAATACATAAGTTTTTTTTACACTAAATTTTAGTTCAGAATTTAAGATATAACTAGAAAGTTATATAAAAGTATGGGATGTTAATATAACTTTTATAAGCAAATTTTGATTTATTGTCCGACTGTATAACTTGTAGAATAAGTATGGATGTAAATCAATTTATCTGATATTATTACTAGTATTATATATGTTCAAAAAACATTTTAAGAATCATAATCTAAGATAGATTAGTAGAAAGGCACAGAAGAGGCTAGAAACTATATCAAAGGAGGTGAGTTATAATTTTAAACGTTTAGAATAATGGATTTGAAAGTTTAGCAAGATTGTAATGTTAGATCTTTAATATGCCTACAAAAACGTGGTTTCAAACCTTTGATTTAATAATTGGCTGTTGTTCAAAAGCTTAATAATACATATTTTTTCTGCAAACATAAAAAAACAAGATTCGTTGAGAGATTTGTAAGTGCTGGCTTGTTTTAGGATTTTCCATTTAACCCTGGGTGTTTTGCTTTTCTTCAGTTTCCAAAAGTATTTAGAAAGTGATCTCATAGTGCGTTTGCTTATATTAGTAAAAGGGGTTATGCGATTGTAATATCGATCCTTAAAAGGTCTTCTAGTGGATCCCACATACAGTTTAATATCCTTGGGGTTCCCATTTGATGCGATGGAGCACATATATACAATAGATTTCGTTAGGCACCTCTTTGATAATGACATTGATCGGGGATTCTACAATGACATAGCTCGGTTACCTGGGGTATAAACAAAAAATGCGCCTGAATAAGAGTCTGCAATAGGGATTGGCTAGTAGACGGCTATACATTCGCCAGCAGAAACACATCTGTTACTTGAAATGTGTTCTTCATTTCTGAGTAGATGTTTTAACATTCACCACCATATAAAAAATTAGATATTACATACAGATTTGAACACACTTTCCTTTCTTTCTAACTATATATTCCGAATTCTTAATACATTGCTTAGTTTCTGGAATTTCGATGCGACTTCGAATGTTTCTGCCGTCAGGAACACATGTCCCAGTGAGTAAGAGCGTTAGTTGAATCCAGTGAATTAACCCAAAGATTTATGAATTCAATAGCTAGCAGAGGTGAGCAAAACCTTAGAGAGTTCAGTTAAAAGGGAGATAGCTGATACTGAGACACCCGAAAGAGGCATGGCACGTGGAACTAGAAAAATCTAAACCGGTGGACGATATAAAGAGTTCAGTTCAAAATTTCAATCATCTGTAAAAGGCCGGAGCATAAAACAGCCGAAACGTCGTGAATATGACCACAAGGATGTGAACAACAGTTCGAACAATGTAAGGAGTGTAAATAATCATGAGTTAGTCCTTTCTTCTTGCTTTCCTTTACTATCTTGTGTAAGAATCGTTTCAGTTTTATTTCTGCGTCTATCATCAACATCGCAATTCTCGTATCTTATGTGGATAGGATTACATACTCGAAATTAAATCCAGGTAGGAATCCTTGTTCTCTTAGGATCTTCGTATAAGTTGATATAAGTCCGATGAGGAAACACATTCCACGCCCTGCCAACTGCTTCATTCCCTCGCATATGTTACTTATTTCCCAATCCGCTGCTCATGTTACACCTTCATTATCTCCATTTTTGTCTATTCTAATATTTTCTGTTTCCATAGCATGGATACAGGATTGATTATTATATACAGTCCCGTCTTGGATATGACGATAACCTACATCCGCGTCTTAAGTAAGACAATAAACTACATCCGCGTCCCGGGTAAGATGATAATCTACATCCGCGTCCTAAGTAAGACAATAAACTACATCCTCGTCCTGGGTAAGACGATAACTTACATCCGCGTCCTAAGTAAGACAATAAACTACATCCGCGTCCCGGGTAAGACAATAAAATACATCTGCATCCTAGGTAAGACGATAAAATGCATCCGAGTCCTGGGTAAGACGATAAACTACATCCGAGTCTTGGTTAAGAAAATAAACTACATCCGCATCCTGAGTAAGAAAATAAACTACATCCGCGTCCCGTGTAAGACGATAATCTACATCCGCGTCCTAGGTAAGACAATAAATTACATCCGCGTCCTGAGTAAGAAAATAAACTACATCCGCGTCCCGGGTAAGACGATTATCTACATCCGCGTCCTAGGTAAGACAATAAACTACATCTACGTCCTGGGTAAGACGATAAACTATATCCGAGTTCTGGGTAAGATGATAAACTACATCCGCGTCCTGAGTAAGAAAATAAACTACATCCGCGTCCCGGGTAAGACGATAAACTACATCCGACGGCAAGGCCTTTTATCAGGCGGTTTTGAGAAGCATGGAACCACCTCTTAATTGCTGGTATTCCCAGGTCCATACTGACCCGGGATGGTAGCAAAAAAAATAACATTACCAGCAATACATTTTGGAAAAAAAACATGTTGTCAACAATACATTTTTGGAAAAAATATTACCAACAATATATTTTGGAAAAAAAAAATTACCAACAATAAAAATCTTGTCGATGTTAAATAACCCATTATGGTTGATATGCCGTAAAACAAAACAAACCAAACCAAACCTTATATAGTGTAGGACTAATATCCTCATCTTTCTTCTTTACGTTTTTGTTGTTGTTGTTGTTGTTGTTACAACGTTTAAGCCTTCCTGCTCTCTTCAGATATCGTTTGATCCGGGTACCCATCATAAAATTACTAACCAAACACTTTATTCCATCAACGGCGGTAGATTGTCACCTTTACTCTCGACTAGATTTGTAAGTACTGCTCAGTTATTGCTCGGTGTGTTTCCACTGTGTCTGAGTTAGAGTCTGCACTAATACATTCGGGATTGAACTTAATTTGTTCTTTTAATCATTTGGCACAAGCAAGGGGTTAATGTGAGTGGATCAACTGAGAGAATAATAAAAGAACAAGAGTCAAGAAGACAGGCGACGATTGACGTTACATTAACTTTGTTGGAAGATGAAAGTTGAAAGGAGAGTAAGAAGCCGTTAGCGAGAAGAGTGAGATAAGAAGCTATTAGCACGGACGACCTTACGGCTAAAAATAGCCATTCCCAGATTTAAATATTGAGACCTAACTGCCAATCTAGTGTTTCGCTTAAATTCGTAACGTCAAGGTACCAGCAAGAAGAGCTCACCCAGAAAATTGCTATGAAAATATTTATAGAAAATGCACAGGGAAGCGACACTACGAAGGTGGGAATGTGTTTGAAATCGAAATGGTAGGTCAGGATCTATAACGTTGTACATTGATTGAATTTTGTCAAGAATCTCTGGATAAATATCGGAAGCATCAGACGTGGCAGTAATATTTAATGCATAGGCGAATGGTCAGGATAGATTCTGGTGAGAAAATTTGTTAAGTCGGCCACTGACAATCGACTTTCCGAGCAGCAGATGAAGCAATTGATTCAATGTAATCGGTCCACTTCCCGTCAGTGGATAACATTAGCCTCAGAAGACGCAATGATTTACTCTCCTGTGGGTTAGCGAAAAGGTTCTCTGATACGATTAAAATAAAGCAGTCTCGTTTTAGAGTTGTTAAGATTAAAGGTCATTTTTGAGATCGGCGACCAATTTGACTGCCTATAAGACTTACTATTAAGACTGGAGTAAATGCGACAAATCGTCAATCGTTTCTATATATATATATATATATATATATATATATATGTGTGTGTGTGTGTGTGTGTGTGTGTGTGTGTGTGTGTGTGTGTGTGTGTGTGTCTCAGTCTATTCATTTCTGTCTATGTATCTCAGCCTCTTCATATCTATCTATCTATCTATCTATCTATCGATCTATTAAGGACTGTACAAATCTATCTATATGTTAAGGACTGTTTAAATCGATCTATCTCAGTTCATTCATATGTCTGTCTATCTATTTCAGTCTGTTCATACGTATGTGGATCTGGGAACAAGAAGAATTAACAGATGTTTCCGTGATTCTCAAGCTCCCGATCAGAGGCCTTGCTGCCGGATGTAGTTTATCGTCATACCCAGGATTGGATTAACACCGACATTTCACATTGTCTTGAAAACGCTTAGGCCTCGTAACCTGTTCGGGTGGGTTTTTTAAAGACAGTTCTTCAAGGAATCGTGGTGGGACGTAGGAGGAGATGAAGATAAAAGAAATAGTGGAATGTCAACATCGACGAATGGATCTGGCACACAATCGCGACAGATGAAGGAGACTGGTGGACAGCTCAGCACATCGGCGCCCAACCACTTCTTCTGGTGTTAAGGGCGAAAAGGAAGGCATGAATAGGATTAGGTAGGCCATGTGGTACTTTCCTCACTCGGTAATAGAACTTCTTCTTCTTCTTCCTTCTTCTTATTATTATTATTATTATTATTATTATTATTATTTAAGCCCGTAAGTACCCGTAATTTTTCTATTCTTTTGAGTGCTTGGCAAGATCATTTTATATTCTTCTTCGCTAATGTAGTAAGTTCGATTCGAACTGAGTATCCTACAATTGCAACATGCTTTCCAACATGCCGTGTAGGATAATCATGGCTATTCACAACATCTTGGCCTTTGTGACCCTTAGTAAAGTTTACTGTTCGCTCTCCTAATCTGTGTTCCCTCATCCATTTACTCAAGCTTGCAAGGTGGATTATTCTTTGTTTCCCACTGTCCCTCTCGTCTTCAATCTGTTCTGTGTGTATCAAATTTTCCAAGCCCTCTTTTCTCATTATGTGCCCTAGAAATTTCAACCGCCAATCTCTCCCAGTCCAATAACTGCCAATCGCTTTCAGACCAATATAACCCTTAATACATTTTGTATTTTGTTGTCTCTCGTAAACATTGTTCCGCCATCCATTTACTCAAGCTCGCCTGGTGGGTTTTGCTTTGTTTTCCTCTGACCCATTTGTCATCAATCAGTCGTGGGAGTGTCAAAATTTCCAAGCCCTCTTTCCTCATTATGTGCCCTAGAAATTTCAACCGCCTCTTCCCGTTCAATACAGCTCTTAATACATTTTATCTTTTTGTTATCTCTCCTAACACTTGTTCCTCCATCCATTTACTCTAGCTCGCTAGGTGGGTTATGCGTTGTATTCCTCTGTCCCTCTTGTCTTCAATCTGTCCTGTGGGTATCAAATTTTCCAAGCCCTCTTTCCTCATTATGTGCCCTAGAAATTTCAACCGCCTCTTCCCGTTCAATACAGCTCTTAATACATTTTATCTTTTTGTTATCTCTCCTAACACTTGTTCCTCCATCCATTTACTCTAGCTCGCTAGGTGGGTTATGCGTTGTATTCCTCTGTCCCTCTTGTCTTCAATCTGTCCTGTGGGTATCAAATTTTCCAAGCCCTCTTTCCTCATTATGTGCCCTAGAA
Source organism: Acanthosepion esculentum (assembly GCA_964036315.1). Lineage (NCBI taxonomy): Eukaryota > Metazoa > Mollusca > Cephalopoda > Sepiida > Sepiidae > Acanthosepion > Acanthosepion esculentum. Next base: position 88,073,322 of record OZ038504.1, read on the forward strand.
ATTTCAACCGCCTCTTCCCGTTCAATACAGCTCTTAATACATTTTATCTTTTTGTTATCTCTCCTAACACTTGTTCCTCCATCCATTTACTCAAGCTCGCTAGGTGGGTTATGCGTTGTTTTCCTCTGTCCCTCTTGTCTTCAATCTGTCCTGTGGGTATCAAATTGTCCAAGCACTCTTTCCTCATTATGCGCCCTAGAAATTTCAACCGCCTCTTCCCGTCCAATATAGCCCTTAATAAATTTGATCTTTCTGTTATTTCTCCTAAACCTTGTTCTGACATCCATTTACTCAAGCTCGCTAGGTAGGTTATGATTTGTTTTCTTCTGTCCCTCTTGTCATGTGAGTATCCAATTTTACAAGCCCTCTTTCCTCATTATGTCGCCTAGAAATTTCAACCGTCTCTTTTTGATGCTACGTATGTATCCTTTTACTTTCAATTTTCTCTAAAACTTCGTTGTTGGTCAAGCAATGGTATTCTCAGCATTCTTCTGTAGGCTCACATTTCTGTAGCGTCAAGTCTGTGATGATTTGGTTCAGCATTCATTGCCATATAGATGTACCGATATTACATAGTTGTTCAGTATTTTGTTTGTTTGTTTCCAGTGAAATTTTTCATCTTCTGTTAAAACACTTCCTAGATATTTACATTTTCACTGGTTTAATTTTGATATCCTCCAGTTGTTATTCGCATGTTCAGCCGACCCTTTTGCTGACCGCCATACATTGTGACGTTTTACAATTGATGTTTCGCTCTTTCTTTACAACTGCATTTGCTGTTTATTGTAGAAGATCCTGTTCATGTATTTTCTTTATCTGCTATCAACACTTCCACCTGCAAAACATATTTACATAGACTTTGAAATCAAGCTACAATGTTGCAGAACCATGGTTAACTTAGGTAAAATGCAGACTTGATATAAGTACACGGCCCACATTATACGCGATTCTCGTTTTCCTACCAAATTGAACTTCTCTATGTTCACCGATTGGCGTTATGTTGCCCCGTTCAATTTGTCATGCTTGTGCCTCTGTACTGTTATTCTGTCACAAGAACCTGTAAATTGGATGCGCCTGTTGATGGAACGCTGACTGACTTGCACGCTCTGTTTCCCATTCCAAGTATATCAAAATTATTTGGCAGAGGCAACATTAATATTTCTCTCGTAGCAAGCGTCTGCTAAAGCGATGATATCGAATTGCATCGACATCATTATTGATTTGGCACTCTTTCTCAATCAGCGCAATGACTTGGCTCTAAACCACATCAAACTCTATGTCATGCAGATGGCTGTGTTGATATCACAAAAAGAAATAAACTGGAACTTCGGTTAATTTGCACTATAAGCACAAAGACCTCACGGTAATGAAAATGTTCTATTATGGTGTGAAATTGCCTGATTATTTCGAAAATGACATTAAAATTTGCGTTCGATTACCGTTTAGGATCTATCGACAATGTAAGTTCGATCTCTTTCGCGTTGTCCGACCGCCATTATTAGTCTTGTTTACGTAGGTTTGCCTTGAGTTGTAATACTCGGAAGCTTACTTAGTTAACGGCCTTTTTATTGATTTTCGTTTCTTATTACTCGTCTTGATTACGGCGCAATTTTCGCGTAAGTTATTTTAAAATACGCTTTCTTTTTTTTTTAAATGAAGCTTTAAATGAATAGTTTTTATTTAATTGGCATAAATTCTTTTTTTTTCCAATTAAAAGTATTGTTTCTTTGTAGAAGTGAAGTTTTATTAAATAATGAATTCTCTTTTTTTATTTAATTGGTTTAAATATGTTATTGAAAAAATTGAATGCTTTGAATAATGTATGGGTGAACCCTTTTTCAAAAAGAAAATCATTGAAAAAAAGGAAAACTTCATTTTTTTTTATCATTTCAGGCCCGTAATTTTTATTTGATTTTTCGTTTTTTACATTTTCCCAGCTATATTTGAAATGGAGCATTCATTTTAAACTTCGCGCATTGCGTAGTAATCAAAACAAATGAGCTTCCGCGCCGCATCACTACTCGAGGCAAACACGTATGTAAACAAAACCAGTAATGACAGCCGTTCTGACGCCGCGACGCGAAATAAGTCAAATTTTCATTGCCCATAACTCCTAAACGGTAATAGAGTAGAAACTTTTAATGTCATTTTCGAAATAATCAGACAATTTCACACCATAATGGAACATTTTCATTACCGTGGGGTCTTTGTGCTTATAGTGCAAATTAACCGAAGCTCTTGTTTATTTCTTTTTGTGTTATCAACACAGCCATCTGCATGACATAGAGTTTGATGTGGTTTAGAGCCAAGTCATTGCGCTGATTGAGAAAGAGTGCCAAATCAATAATGATGTCGATGCAATTCGATATCATCGCTTTAGCAGACGATTGCTACGAGAGAAATATTAAAATTGCCTCTGCCAAATAATTTTGATATACTTGGAATGAGAAACAAAGCATGCAAGTCAGTCAGCGTTCCATCAACAGGCGCATCCAATTTACAGGTTCTTGTGCCAGAATAACAGTACAGAGGCACAAACATGACAAATTGAACGGGGCAACATAACGCCAATCGGTGAACCTAGAGAACTCCTTGTATCCGGTCTGTTTTTTTCTTCTTTTTTTTGTTTTCTTTTTACGTTAGATAACCACGGTTCTGCAATAGTGTAGCTTGATTTCACTGAAGCCATGATGTAACAATGTTGCTTTCTGAAAAATTCTGTAGTTTCGTTTCTTACTTATTACTGAATGGCCGGCAAACTGTTGATTTGAATCTCACTGAGCATGACCCTTGAACATCCCTTTTTCCTTGTTTTGCCTCTTTACAATCCGTTTTTCCTGTTCTACCAATCTACTCGTTAAATAGTTTACTAGTTGTTCTTCCTGCTTCTCTTGCGTTCAGTATAACCTGTGAGCATTAAAGTCACCAAACCTTCTTTCCTTATTATGTGTCGAAAAACTTCAACTCTCTAATTCTGATTTTTACCACTAGTCTCCTTGTGGTCCTTATTCTCGTTAAAACTGCTTCACGTTTTCTTTCCATTATATTCTTAATATTTTTCAGTAGAACCACATATTTGTCGCTTCAAAGCCTATTTTTTTTCTGTGGGGAGATTCTCCAGTATTCCTTACCATGTAGGAAACTACTTTCTGGTTACATATCAGTTAGACCCCCATGGTTTTTTCTAGGGACAGTTATCGATCTCTTAATATTTTTCTTAGTTTCTAGAAGGCACCTTTCGCTTCTCCTATGCGTGTTCCAAATTCAGTGTTATATTTTCCATTATCTTTTAATACCCCACCGAGATAGTTAGATTCCTGCACCGGCTTATATTTTTGACATTCCCAATACGTAGCTCACATCCTGAATTACCTCTTTTGCTGACAACCATGCATTCTTTTTCCCTTAAAGCTAACGGTTAGTATGTGTGTGTGTGTGCGTGCTTTTCACTTTTTCCTTATTTATCCTATTAAGACTGTTTAGTTATTCTTTCTTCTTCTTCTTCTTCTTATCATTATTATTATTATTATTATTATTATTATTTATATGCCGTGTTCCTTTGGGATGTTGGCGGTAATGGTTCTCCACAATTTCCTGCACTTTGTAGTTATTAATAAATTTTCTCTTTTTTTTTAATCTCTTCTAAACCTTGTCTGCCATCCATTTACGCTAGGTAGGTTGTGTGTTTTTTTTCCTCTGTCCCTCTTGTCTTCAATCTGTCCTGTGAGTATCACATTTTCCAAGCCCTCTTTCCTCATTATGTGCCCTAGAAATTTCAACCGTCTCTTCCCGTCCAATAAATTTGATCTTTTTATATCTCCTAAACCTTGTTCCGCAAACCATTTATTCAAGCTCGCTAGGTGGGTTATGCGTTGTTTTCCTCTGACCCTCTTGTCTTCAACCTGTCCTGTGAGTATCAAATTTTCCTAGCCCTCTTTCCTCATTATGTGCCCTAGAAATTTCAACAATCTCTTCCTGATGTTAAGTATAAATGTCTCCATATTCTCTAAAATTTCGTTGTTGCTAACATGTTCGTTCCACGTTATTCTCAGCATCCTTCTGACAAATACAATCTCCAACTATTTAAGTGTAACGTCACTCGACATCTCCAGTTGGATTGATCTATCCACTTCCCTTCTCCACATCCTTTCCCCTTTCATTCCTATCTGCTCTCGCTCCAAATCTCCTGTAACCCCCTTGCCTTGATCGATCTACTATCTTTCTCCACATCCTTTCCTCTACCACTCCTATCTGCTCTTCCTCCAAACCTTCTGTAACCCCTTGCGTGCTAGTGGCTTCCAGCCTTGCTTGGGGTGAAAAGCTTAAAAAAAAAAAAACTATATTTTCGTTTCTTCAACAGACTGAATACAGACAAGATGACTGATTACAAGAACATCGCATTCATCAAACTGGACCCTTTAAACGCCACGTTAAAAATATCAAGTTTAAAAAATGTTTTTACCCTCACCAGATGAGCCTCGCCCTCTTCCGTGGGTAATTACTGCTCTGAATGATTAGTCAAAGAACTGGAAAGCAGCCAGCATGCATTCCAGGATTTGGATGTTTTCCAACCCAGATGGCTTCGATATATCTGCCAATGTAAATCAATTAGGCGTGGTCACTAACTCTTGTCTGTTGCCCTTGGTGTCGAGTTGAATTAGAGTCAATAGAAAATCGTAGATTTAAATTACTGAAATGCATTTTCGTGTGCCCAATTAATTTCAAACCTTGGATTTAAAAATAATGATTATATATTATAACAACGTTCTTAGTTTATGGTAGTATTTTTAAGGAGTGTTTATATGATTGGAAAATTTCGTTACAAATAAAGAAAAACAAAGAAATATCAATCCTCCTATATGGCAGTGAATGCAGAATAGGTTCCTCGTCGATGTGGAGCAAACTTGAGACAACAGAGATGTACCTCTACAGGAGGATGCTGAGAATGCGACTACAGACGGAGGAGGAGTAACGAGGAAGTTCTCAGGAAAATGGAAATAGAATGGACACTTATATTTAGAATAAAAAAAGAAACAACTGAAATTACTGGGATGCATAATGAGGAAAGACGGTTTAGAGAATTTGACACTCACAGAACATATTGAAGGCAAGACGGATATAGAAAAACAGCGACTAACCTACCTAAAAATCTTTGGTAAGTCGTTAAAAGAACAAGGAGTAGAAACGATATTTTAAAAATTCTAAGATCTACAAAATATAGGAGGTCATGGAGAGCCATGTTCATCCACGTCCGTAGATGAACGACACATTAATTATAGAAGATTAACACAGTCGATTATGTGACAACCATTTTCCTCAGTACTAGTACTTATCTCTGTATTTTAGTTTCTAACACTTTGACTAATTTCTAGTTCTCTTATCTTTTCCTAGGCCCTTTCTAGTACTCCAAAGAAAACTGGTACGACTGTTACCTTCGTGTTACACAAATTTCCAAGCAGCCTGAAAGACTCCAAATACTAATCAATCTTTTCAATTTCTCTCTAGTCTACTCTATGCAGTTTTCTAACTGGAATATATCCTCGAACACAAATTCTACATCCGCGTCCTGTGTAAGACGATAAACTGCATCCGCGTCCTGGGTATGATGATAAACTGCATCCGCGTTCTGAGTAAGACCATAAACTACATCCGCGTCCTGGGTATGATGATAAACTACATCCGCGTCCTGTATATGACGATAAACTATATCTGCGTCGTAGGTAAGACGATAAACTACATCCGCGTCCTAGGTAAGACGATAAACTGCATCCGCGTCCTGGGTATGTGTTATAGTGAAAGACACCTGGTCTAGAGAATAAACTCTCCCACCTATTATAAGTAGGAGTCAGTAGGTAGTCGAGAAGAGTAGTTATCAGCGACCACAACTCGATTACTCTGCGTAACACTTATTTACAAGTTCTTAACGTTTCTGTACGTTTACCCCATTTAGGGCGCATTTAGTCCGACTACAAGTTCTATTGTGGAAATAACTCCACAACAACTTTTGGCGACGAAGGAGGAATGGAGGAATGTAAAAGTCTACTCCAGGATTTTTTAAAGTTCCAATTGGAACAACAAGCTAAAATATTGGAACAACAAAATACATTCCAGAAGCAGTTACAGGAGGAAACTCTCAATAGACAGATGCAATTCCAACAGAAAATGGAACAAATGCATGGGGAGTTTCAAAGAAAAATTCTGGAAATAACCGAGAAAAGGAAAGAGAAAAGTCTTCAAAATGATTCCTTCCCAGAGAATACAATATGGAATTCAATTGAAATATTTACGTACAGTCCAGATGTAACTTTTCAAGAATATTTTTTAAAAATATACGGACGTGTATAACGAGGACTGCCACTTGTGGTCTGAAGGAAAGAAGGTTAGGCTTCTTTTAAGTAAATTAGGAACTGCTGAGCATAACAAATTGGTAAATTACATTTTACCGAAAAGAACTAACGAATTGACATTTACCGAGGCGGTAAATATATTAAGCGAGTTGTTTAATCAAAAGACATCTTTGTTCCACAAGAGGTGGAAATGTTTAAATTTGATAAAAGATGACGAACATGACTATATAACGTACGCAGCCAATGTGAATAAGCATTGTGAAGAATTCAAGCTAGCAGAGCTAAGCGCAGACAATTTTAAGTGCTTAGTGTTTGTTCAAGATCTGGTAGCGGAAAAAGACGCAGAGTTGAGAAAATTAGTACTGGCAAAATTGGAAAGCGATCCAAGTATTACGGTACAGAATTTGGCAGAAGAATGCACAAGATATGTTAGCGTAAAAAAAGACGCTAAAAAGATAGAACAGTCTGGCGTTTCGCATGTAAGGAAAATGCGGTACAAAAAAGAAAGTCAGTCAGACAAAAAGAATAGTAAAATTGCAAAAAGTAAAATACCAGGAAAAAACAAACAAAAGCGCCCGAAGCCATGTTTTGCTTGCGGTGAACTACACTGGTACAGATATTGCAATTTTAGAAATAAAAAATGTTTCATCTGTGGAAGAGTTGGGCACAAACCCCCGCATTGCCATTCAAATAATAAGGGCAATAAAATAAGGAAACTAAAGTCCAACGAGTTAAACGATGGAATAACTCGAAAATTCGTTACCGTCGGAATAAATAATAAAAAAATAAAAATGAAACTTGACACTGGTTCGGATCTCTCTATCATAAATTTGCATACGTGAAAGAAGTTGGGGAAACCAACTTTAATGAAGACAAAGAAAATCGCGAAGTCAGTGACGGGAGAAAAAATTCAATTTATTTGAGAAATTGTTACAAACGTCACGTTAAATAAAAAAACGCGAAAAGTTAAACTATTTGTCATGGAAAATACCACGAATTTACTAGGTACTAATTGGATAACAGAATTTCAATTATGGGATCTACCGATAAATTCTTTCTGTTACAAGGTACAAAATTTAAACTCCGAAGCCGAAAAATTAATAGGGAAACTAAAGGAAACATTTCCTACTCTTTTTTCTCCGGGCTTGGGAACGTGTACAAAGATGGAGGCAAAATTCTTTTTAAAAGAAAACGCTCAGGTGGTATTCAAAAAGAAAAGGAATGTTCCGTTTGCCTCAATTGAACAGATTGATAAATAATTGGACAGATTAGAGAAATCCGGTATACTCAAAAAAGTTGACTACAGTGATTGGGCAGCTCCGATGGTATACGTGAAGAAAAAGTCTAAAGACATTCGTGTTTGTGCAGATTTTTCAACGGGGTTAAGCGCGGCACTCAAAGACTATAATTATCCTCTACCAACAGCAGAAGAAATATTTGCAAAGCTCAATGGAGGTACTGTATTTTCGAAAATAGACCTCAGCGATACATATCTGCAAATACCGGTAGAGGAAGAAACGTTTAAAATTTTGTGTATTAACACACATCGGGGTCTGTATAAATTTAACAGACTACCTTTTGGGATTAAGGTCGCCCCCGCCATTTTCCAACAAGTAATGGATTCGATGTTGGGTGGTTTGGATTTTGCAGTAGCGTATCTGCACGACATCCTCATGAGGAGTACAAGTATTGCAGAACACGTGAAACATGTCAATGCAGTAGTTTCCAGAATACAGGAGTTTGGATTTAAACTCAAGGAAACTAAATGCGAGTTTTTCATGGACAAAGAAAAATATCTGGGGCAGATCATCGATAAGAATGGTAGAAGGCCAGACCCAGAGCGAGAAGTGGCTATAAAAGACATGCCGGCTCCGAATGATATTACAACATTACAAAGTTTTTTGGGACTAGCTAATTATTACCAAATATACATCCCTAAAATGTATGATCTGCGGAAACCATTAAATGAACTACTAAAGAAAGGAAAACCCTGGAAGTGGACTAATGTATGCCAGACATCATTTGAAAAGATAAAGGAAGTATTAACCTCGGAATTATTTCTAACCCATTACAATCCGAATTTAGAAATCATAGTAGTTTGCGATGCTAGTGCGTATGGAAAAGGAGCGTGCATTTTACACAAAATGACAGATGGTCAAGTAAAACCAATTGCTCATGCTTCTAGAGCACTACTTCCGGCTGAGAAGAATTACTCTCAGATAGAGAAAGGGGCGTTAGGAATAATATTTGCGGTAGCGAAATTTCACCGTTTTCTCCACGGTCGACATTTTAAGCTACAAACTGATCTAATTTCGATTATTGGATCGAAAAAAGGTTTGCCAAAGCATACAGCAAACCGACTACAAAGATGGGCTACAATATTGCTAAATTATAACTTCAGCATGGAGTACATACCATCCAATAAATTTGGCTATGCTGATGGGCTGTCCAGGTTAATTCCTAAAAGGAGCGAACCATTAGAAGACACGATAATTGCTTCATTAAAATCAGAAGAACTGAAATTTACCGTGTGTAATGCAGTTCGGGAACTTCCGGTAACTCTAGAAAAAATAAAAGAAGAAGCCACCAGGGACGAGTATATTTTGAAAATAAAAATTACTAGCAAAGCATATTCATGGTAATAGAATATTACCAGGAAAATGTGTTTTGGGAAAAAAACTTGCCAAAGCTGAAAATAAAATAAAATTTGTGCATTAAATGACGCATAACGTGTTGGTATGCCATTAAACAAATAAAACCAAATCTCTCAATAATAATAATAATAATAATAATGTTAAATATAAACCACAACAAAGATGAGGATAATAGTCCGAATATAAATAGTGTAAATAATGGTAACTTCTCATCCCAGAAATTCAGACAGAAGGCGTTCAGGTGATAATAACAACAAAGATGAGGACAATATTATAGTGAAGAAGTTGCTAGGTTTGCTGCAAAGAAAATTGATTCACCTTTCCGTTACTCGCCAGAATTCATCTTGCAGATTTATGAATCTACCATTCATTCAGACTATGAATATTGATCTCACATATGATTTGATGCTTCTGCTATGTATTTAGAGATTCTCCATAAAATGATCTGCAATCCTGAGCTGGCATCTCGGCTTCAATCACTTTGCCAGTGCAGTAACGTAGTTTCATTCTGCTCTTTTTTTATAAATATTTTTTAGCCCGTGATCCGTAGGTCATAGGGGCCCCTATGTGTACTGCAGCCACAGTAGAAGTGGTGTTTCTTGGGTAAGATAGTCGGACGGTGCCCAACCCTGTCCAAGCCGGTGTTGAATTCAGAATCTTTCCTTCTCCTAGACTGGTTGCAGCCCAATGGTGATAGAACCCAGTCTGGCCTGCTATTTACCCATACCCGCGGAGAGAAAAAGAGAATTCGTACCTTTCCCAAGGGTATTAGCACGTAAGTGAATTTAATGGATTCGACTGGAATTCGAACTCGGCTCCCCGATTCCTCAATCCGAGCCTCCATCCATTACCCACCGTACCTTCTTTTATAATTATATTCATAGTAAGTGTTCTGGTAACCTTTTCTCTTTGGTATCTATGACTTTAAAAGCAATACTACATTGGCAGGAAGGTTTCATCATTTTACAGTTGAATTGGTTAGATGCAACCGAAAGTTCTATGCTAATAGATTCTTCTGTCGCACTTCTCGCTTGTGGAACTTACAGCTTCTGACTTTTGAGTCCACTTTGACCTTCAGCAATTTAAATGCAATGTCAATGGTTGCCTTCTGTTTTCGTAATTCGTGTTCTTTTATTGATCTCTTTAATAGTGCTTTGTTTTTCTCTTCCTTGCGTCTTAGTGGCTTCATTGCCTTTTTTGAGGGAAATCGAAACATGTTTTGGTAGAAGCAGCACATAAACTTGCAGACGGAAGCCAGTTAAAAATACTTTCACGTCTGGTTACCTAATCAGCTCAGACGGTCTCTGATTGAGGGTGTTCCCAAGTATCTATGCGTGATCCCAAATCACCATAGCAGCCTCATCCTTCAAACAACGATATCCAGCCTCTATACACCTTGTCATGATGCTGTCATACTATGCAAATCTCTTCCGTCATGCCCAAATACGTCCTTGGTATGACGATAAGCTACACCCGGCAGAAAGACCTGTGATCGGGAGGTTTTGAGGAGTGTAGAACCACCTCTAGATTGCTATTGTTCCCAGGTCAACCCTAACCCGATTTGTTAGCATCTGTTAGGGTCCAAGATATCAGAAAATAGTTAACCAAAAAACTGGGCTTAAAACACTAAGAAAGTATAAAAATACATTTTTATAATAAAAATACCAGCAATAAATTTTCATAGTTAAGAAAATTACCAGCAATACATATTTTGTTAAAGAAATTACTATGGCTCCCAAGAAAATTAAATTTCGGCATTAAATGACCCATAAGGTGTTGATATGTCTCTAAACAAACAGATAAACAAACATCAAGCCCAAATTGTTATGGTTGGCCAACTGACAATCTAATCGGTGGTAGTATAAGGGCCATTGACTGTTACTGTAATCGACTGTATTCTATCTTAATTCCCCATTGTAAATGTGTACATAGTAACACAATTAATCAGTTAAGTTTAGTAGCCGAGAAACTTTCACCTAATTACCTTTTTCGTACAGGCCAATTTGCGTCATGCGATCATTCTCTTAACTCTTTAAGATCGCATCCATCAAACATAAACTTCTGTCTGAGTGTAAATATTTTAAATAAAGATAATTCCACATCCCAGAAATCGAGACAGTAAGCAATCAGCAAAGATGAGGACAATAGTCTCAAAATAAATAACATAAATAATTACAACTTCTCATCCCGGAAATTCAGACAATAAGCGATCAAATAATAAAAGCAGGAAAGACGAGGACAATAATCTGAATGTAAATAGTGTAAATAATGATAATTTCTCATCTCAGAGATTCAAACCGAAATAACTGTAAAATTTAATCTAATGCTCCTCAACCACATTCCTGGTGGCATCAATACTCGATTCGGTATCTACGCTAGCGACATAACTAGTTACCCTACCTTAATGGTAATTTTAATCGGTACGATATGGTCGAATTGGCAGTAAATCACAAAGATTAACTTAAAATCTGCTGTTAATTTTAATTCGAGTATATTTCGGCATTAAATGACCCATAAGTAGTTGATATACCACTAAACAAACAAATAAACAAACATCATACCCAAATGGTTTTGGTTGGGCAGCTAAAAATCTAATCTGTGGTATTAAACCGGATATTGACTGTATTTGTAAATGACTATTCTATCTTAATTCACCATCTTGTGTACATAGGAATACTTTCAATCAGTTTAGAAGCCGGAAAACTTTCAACTAATTACCTTTCTCGTCCAGGCCAAATTGCGTCATGCCATCATGCTCTTAACACTTTAAGATCGCATCCTCCAAACATACAGTTTCTCCTGAGGCAGTGGCATCTCTGCGAGTTGCACCATGTAATGACAATGAAGCAAAGAAGCAAAAGTGAACGCCTTCTATATCAATTTAAGGATATTTGTCAACAAAATCCCGTCGCGTTTAATACCGACTCTGCCAAATTCGAAAATGCGATTTCAATGTTAGTCATCAATCCACAGTTGGCTGTTGAGATGACACCACCTTATCTCATCACATGTGGGGGTGTACAAGGAGGGGTACATGCACCGGGAATACACTACTATATCACCAGAATCATTTGGACATGTTTGTCATTCAATAAATAAGGTGAATGTTTCGGTATAATGACTTCTAATACAGATAGAAGCTTACTCTTTTTTATTTATTTTTGTTTTTTGTTTTACTTCTATTTCACATGGATTTAATTTCATTTACAGATTAAAAAAAAAACTTTGAGAGTTTTGGCGATTAACAAAGATGGCCGACCAAGAAGTATGCTCCAGGATTGAACAGCGGTCAGTTATCAAGTTTTTGATTGCTGAAGGGTGCAAACCAGTTGAAATTCATAGGAGAATGTCAACTGCGTATGGTGCCACATGTCTCAGCCAAAAAATGTATACAAGTGGGCTAAATTGTTTAAAGAAGGAGGGAGCAGTGTTGAGGATGAAGAGAGGCCACAGAGGTCTCCTGAGGTGATCGAATCAGTCAATGACCTCATTCAGCCTAACAGAAGGGTGACAGTCGATGACATTGCAAGGACTTTGAACATATCTGTTGGGACAAACGCATGGGTCATCAGTCAGAAGGAATCATCTTGCATCATGACAACGCAAGGCCTCACACAGCAGACCAAACGGTGCAGACTATCAACGAGCTGGGCTGGGAACTGCTCCCTCATCCCCCTTACAGCCCAGATCTTGCCCCTTCATACTTTCACCTGTTTGGTCCCTTGAAAGCGTTCACGAAAGGCACGAAGTTTAAAAGTGACGATGAAGTCAAAAGTGTTGTGAGCGACTGGCTGAGACATCAGTCCAAAGATTTTTACACTGAGGGAATATGGAAGCTTGTGCACAGATGGGAAAAATATGTGACAGTGCTGGGAGACTACGTTGAAAAAAAGTAAGCTTCTATCTGTATTAGAAGTCCTTATACCGAAAAATTCACCTTATTTATTGAATGACCCTCGTACATGGAGTATCTGTGATCGCGTCTGCTACTCACACATTTGACTTTGTAGGAAGTGTTTACAAATGACATAACAATGTTTATATCTCTGTCTTTGAAAGATTCTATGTACTCTTTTCTAAGGCAGCGATGTCTCCGGTGTTTGTAAGATGTCCGGGGAATGGGTAACAGAAGAATGCCGAAGGACATTTTTTCTGCAGAACTTTCAGACCGAAGGAGAAAATCAGTTAACCCAACAACACCATTACGACCTAAGAAGAACCCGATTCCAATGGAAGAAAGTCAATTCGCAGTGGGCTATCAAATGAGAGACACTTATCATTAAAAAAAATTTAAAATTACGTAGTCATTTGAAGAACGGATTTTAAGCATCTAACAATACGAGAATATAAAATTTCTTTGTACGTATTATAATTATTCTATACATATTTTAAATATATATATATATATATATATATATATATATATATATATATATATATATATATAGCATAATGAGAAGCCACGTACACTTTCTTGATATGTATATAATATGGAGAAAACAACTGAAAAGTTGCAAATTAAAAGAAAAAAAAAATTGAATGTTTGTTTTGTGAAAGTATTTATTTATATTTTTATATATATATATATTTGATATTTCAGATCGCCCCGATCTTTCGTCAGAAATTATTCAATTTTTTTTCTTTTAATTTGCAACTTTTCAGTTGTTTTCTCCATATTATATATATATATATATATATATATATATATATATATATATATATATCAGAGATGAGGTATTATGATTATTTCCATTAATCGAACTGTTATCCTCATCTTCATTGCCATATTCACAACGTTTCGGCCGTTGTACGCTCGGGCCTTCTTCAGGTGATTGGAATTTCGAACCGAACCCTTTATTTCGTCCACCGGGGTAGATTGTTCTAGTTTCATGTGCCATGCCTCTTGCAATATAAGCTCTGATAAAAAAAATATAAAATAATAATAACGGAAAAATTATAATATGAGTACTGGTGAAAAATGGTAGCTGAGTCATTATGTTTATAATTCCCAGAAAGAGTACATAGGATCTTTCAAAGACAGAGATATAAATATTGTTACATCATTTGTAGACACTTCCTACAAAGTCAAATGCGTGAGTAGCAGACGTAATCCCAAATATCCTCAAGGACACATGACCCAGCAGATAAAGATGTTGGCTAGATCCAGGGACTAAACCCAAGGAGTTATGAGTTCAATAAATGTGAACCAAAACTTGAAGAGTTGAGTTAAAGGGAAATAACTGAGACATCGGAAGAGGCATGGCAAGTTGAACTTGAACAATATACCCTGGTGGACGAAATAAAGCGTTCGGTTCGAACTTCCTGTCGTCTGAAGATGGCCGGAGCGTATAACGGCCGAAAGGTTGTGAATATGGTAATGAGAATAACAGTCCGAATAATGAAAATAATGTAAATAATCATAATAATATACATCTCAGAGATATAGACAGGTATAGAAGGCATGACACGTGGAACTATAATAATCTACCCCGATAGACGAAATAAAGGTTTCAGTTCGAAATTCCAATCACCTGAATTTAATTGCCCCAAGCAACAGTGTTGTTTAATTTCCTTGTCAAGGGATTGGTCATTTTACAAGCGTTAAGGAGAGAGAGAGAGAGACAGACAGAGAGACAGAGAGAGAGAGAGAGATTTCATTTGCGAGTAGAGGAAAAAAGCGTCAATTACGAGGGTGGGGAGAAGTAGCAGTAGTTTAATATTGTCAGATCATTTAAATTGCTTCGAGATTGATTTGGGGGAAAGAAAACAATACTTAATATGCCTATTATTTGATGAGTGCATTTTCTTGCCTCTGAGTCTGTTTTGTGGTGGCGAAAACATGGCTATATATGGTATGCGGGTTATAAGCCTTTGTTCTGACATGATCCTTTTTATAGGTTTGAAGTATTTGAGGATTTTCGGGAGAATAGAGAGCAGGCCCGATACACTTGAAAAAACAAAAAAAACAAAAACAAACAAACGTTAATGCTTCGAGGAAGAGGATTAATTATATATTTAAAAAAATCTTTCTTTAAGAATTTAATTGCCCCAAGCGACAATGTTGTTTGCGTTGAATAAACCAAACTAAGTCTCTCTATGCAGCGTGCAACAAGAAAATTAGTAAAGATTTAAATGTAATTCTGAAAAACATTCTCAGAAATAACTATTGTTTTTTTTTCGCAAATTTACACCAGGATGTCCGATATGTTTGTAGTCAATGTATATTTCATTCATAAATAAGCAAGTGTATACTGTCTATTTCGAAAATAGGCATTATCGTAACGATACTTTCGTCATTTTCGACTGATGTCATTTTTAAAATAAATTTTTTATATTAAAAATATAAGACTTTTCTGGAGTTTTTTCTTTCAGAGTCAGTTGCACAAACGTTGGGGATAATAATTATTTATCTTAAATAAGTTTCTTTATTGGCGGCAAGGTCTCATTATATTACAGTTAAAATGGCTAGATGTAACCGCAAGTTCCATGCTAACAGTTTTTTCTCTCGCACTTCTTGCGTGTGGAAATCTCTTCCGGCTTCTTGCTTCCCGGTCAAATTTGATCTTCAAAAATTTAAATGCAATGTCATTTGTTATATTCTGTCTTCCGATTCTTTTATAGTTCTCTAAACTTAATAGTGACTTTTTCTCATATTCTTTAATACTCAGTAACCCCTTGCATCTTAGTGGCTTTGTTGCCTTACTTAAGATGAAATGGTTAAAAGAAAAAGAAAATAAAGAACAAACGGGTACATATATTTCTTAAATTATTCTGTACATTTAGCCAGCAAGTGTTCTTTAAGGTGAATATTATTAAAGACAACAGACATTTTGTGTGGATTAATTTTACTCATCGACTTTTCTAAATTACGACAAATTCTTCCAAAACAAAAAGAGGACATTCCGTCAGAAATTGTATGAAGTTCCTATCGGTAGAAAAGTACAAGAAATATGGTTCACTCTTTCACCTTTCAATGTAAACTTCAGGTAATTTCTGACGGAAGTTACTTCTTGTCTGACAAGGATTATTCGTAATTTGTAAATCGAATCAGTAAAATTCATAAATTATTTAAATATGAAAATATTACAACGTAATATCCCCCAAATCTACTTTATCGAACTGTGACTGAGTCATGGGGAAGGTGAAATAGAGAAATAGAGACTTGATATTTGTAAATAACAACTAAGTGTAGATAACTCTTTAAAAAACACGGATCGATTTGACACCGCATTATGAACAGAACTCCTACTTCTCAATTGATGAAAAATCAATATTTTTCGATTCTGACAAATGTCGTAGCTTGAGGAACGTCTTATCAATGCTAAACTGTAAAAATTATTCCCTAACAAATTTTACCTCCTTTTTTGAAGAGCGGACCAGCCTAAAAATATAAGAATGAAATGTGAATGAATTGTGAATGTTTGTCTTTACTAATAATGGCATTCGGGAAACATTACAGAAAGGTGAAGCTCAAAAAGTAAATAAATAAAATACGGAATAAAATATAAACGTGGAGGTGCTAAAAAGTTTTAAGTTCAGCCCAGTTTCCAAATCACTAAACATTTATTTATTTTGGGAAGAGCTTCTTGTCCGAGTCGAGAACTTTTCAGTGCATCTGGGAAGTAAACATATTTTATTGTGGAAGCAGGATTTTTTTTTTCATTAAACCACAATAAAACGTTCATAAATATATGAATGAATAAAGTCAAAAATGTATTTTTCTCCACCAAAGTCGTTTGTTTCAGGTTACCATGAGTAAGAAAAGGCATTCAGATAAACAAATCTGATGTAAAATACAAATGCACGTTGGTCGAGGAGGAAGTATGATTTCCAAGGGTTAAAGTGAGATTGCTCGTAATATTTAGTAAATTTATTGAGATTTTCTAATTATAGAAAATTTCATCAAGTAATTCGTGACCCACAATATGTAGAGTATGTATAGTAAAATTCGTAAATTATTTAAATGTGAAAATATTACGTGATATCACCCAAATCTACATTATCGAACTGCGAGGGAAGTGAAATATAGAAATAGAAACTTGATATTTGTAAATAACAACTAAGTGTAGATAACTCTTTAAAAAACAGGGATCGATTTGACACCGTATTAATATTACGAACAGGACCTTCACTTCTAAACTGATGAAAAATCAATATTTCTCGATTCTGATAAATGTCGCAGCTTGAGAAACGTCTTATCAATGCTAAACTGTAAAAATTTATGAATTGTGAATGTTTGTCTTTACTAATAATGGCATTCGGGGAACATTACAGAAAGGTGAAGCTCAAAAAGTAAATAAATAAAATACGAAATAAAATATAAATATATGATAAATACTTTTATAGAATTTATATTTCATTAACAAGCACAAGGAGCTTCAATATTTATCGGATGATGAAAATGGGCACTCCTGAAATTGGCAGTTCCTTTCATAAACATTGCGAAATTTTATTTTCGAACAATCTTTCTAGATTACCATTCATTACATCTTCTCTAGCCATGCCTTTTCTCAGAATAGGAAAATATTGATTTTCCTTAACATTTTAGAAGTTGGACCCTATTCATAATATAAATACGGTGTCAAGTTGATCCTAGACTCGCGTACAGAGATATCTTTAGTTTATTTTCATGTACATATATCAAGTTTGAAATACGGTGCAGAAGCCATTGGTAACTGCGAACTACAAAATCTGCATATATATATATATATATATATATATATATATATATATATATATATATATATATATATATATATATTAAGACATTTTTATGTTTATACATTCTTTTTATAGATAAACATAAAAGTGTCTTAAAATAATTGTCGGACTTTGTCCATTTCATAATGTGTGACGTCATTTGTTTACATTTGGATACGCCATGAGCAGATATGAATGTACGTGAGAGAATCATGGAAGATTGTAGTTTAAAGGCAGTAAACTCGACCTTGCTAACCGAAAAGCTTCTCTGTGGCCAAATCGGTTAACGGCACGCCAGGCTATATGACGGTTCCGTATAGGATACAGGTTCGATTCTATGACAATTTATCAGACATTCAGGCCGGTAAATGTTGTTTAATACTGTTTATTGTAAACAAAGCATTTATTTTAATATTTGTATCTATAAAAAGAATGTATAAACATAAAAAAATGTCAAATAATTGTCGGACGCCGGGCCATGCTGCTAATATATATATATATATATATATATATATATATATATATATATATATATATATGTATATATATATATATATATATATGTATATATATATATATATATATATATATATATATATTTAAGCGTATCACCCCAAGTAAGGCTGGAGGCCACTATCACGCAAGGGGTTAAAGAAGGGATGGAGGAAGAGCAGATAGGAGTGGTAAAGGAGAGGTTGTGGAGAAAGAGAAAGACAGGGGGCCGATCAAGGCAAGGGGGTTACAGAAGATTTGGAGCGAGAGCAGATAGGAATGAAAGATGAAAGGATGTGGAGAAGGGAAGTGGATAGATCAAGGCAACTGGAGATGTCGATTGACGCTTCACTTAAACCGTTGGAGATTGTATTTGTCAGGGAAACAGTAATAGGGAAGGGAGTTCCACAGGCGAGATGTGCGAGACATGAAGCTATTGGAGTAGAAGAGACGTCTACATCTAACAGTTTCAACGGTGTAGGGGTGGGAACGGGATGCCAGTCTCGTAGGACGTTTAAATTCACGAGGCCTAGGGACAAGCGAAAGCAGCTCCTCGGAGCAATTACCGTGAAAGTACTTGTAAAAAAGGCAGAGCGAGGCAACATCGCGTCTGTGAGAGAGCGACTGCAGACGAGATGACAGATCAGGGCCAATCACATTGCATATCTATCTCTGGATCTTATCAAGAACCCCGAGGCAAACACCAGAGGCCCCAGACCATATATGGCAGCAATACTCCATGCAAGGGCGAATGGTCGATTTATAGACTTGGAGGATCGATTCCGGGGAGAAAAATGTCCTGGCTCGGCACAGGGAACCAACTTTCCTTGCGGTGGATGATGCAACTGACTCGATGTATTTGTTCCATCTCAGATCAGCGGCCAGCGTGAGACCGAGCAGCCGCAGAGAGGAGCTCTCGAGAAGTTGGTCTTCAGACATTCTAATGGGATGCAGGGATGGATCCTTGTGGTGGTTAATAGAGAGCAGTTTTGTTTTAGAGGCGTTAAAGTTAACCATCCATTTCTCGCCCCAGTTCACAACTGATTGGAGGTCCTTTTCAATTTGAGCTGCCAGGTTAACTTTGTCAGCATCACTAGATTTGTGTTTGAGGCAGGAGTAAATTGTGGTGTCGTCAGCGTAGATGCCGACTTGGGAGTCTATGGCATCAGGAAGGTCGTTTATAAATATGAGGAACAGAGTAGGGCCTAGGATGGAGCCTTGAGGAACACCTGCGTTAGTGGGATAGGAGCTGGAGATGAATCCACTGAGAACGACCTTCAAATTCCGGTTTGACAGGAATGATTGTATTAGGTCAAACAATCGACCTGTGATACCATAACCCTGGAGCTTGCGAAGAAGGCCGGCATGCCAAACTCTATCGAATGCTTTGGAGATGTCAATGGCCACGGCACGAGCTTCACCGTTATCATGGATAGCTTGGTAGACTAATTCAGTGATGGCCGTAAGCACATCGGCAGTAGATCGGGCAAAGCGGAAACCATACTGCTTGTCTGAGAGCAGATCGTGGGATATCAGATGATTAATCACTTCGGTGTTGATAATGGCCTCGAAGACTTTGCCGAGGAGGGGTAGGAGACTGATAGGACGGTAATTGGAAGGGTTGGAGGGGTCACCAGAGTTCTTAAAGACAGGAACAATGGTTGAGGACTTCCAGCAGTCAGGAAAACAGGACTCCTTGAGGCTGCGGTTGTATAATTTAGAGAGGTCAGGCGCCAGTTCAGGTGCGCATTTCTTTAGGACAATGGCTGGTATCCCGTCACCACCAGTAGCCTTGTGGTGATCTAAGTTAGAAATAATACCCAATACCGACGACGGGGTTATGTGCAATCCGTCCAAGAGGGCCTCAGTTCTGGGAGGGAAATCGGGCAAGGGTACCCCGGAAGAGTCTAGCGTAGAATTGGAAGAAAACTTCCGAGTAAAGCATTCGGCCTTGTCGGCAGAGGTGTTCAGGACCTCAAACTGATTGAACAGGGGAGGAATGGAGGGTTTGTTATTGTTCAGAACGCTCTTGCAGAGGCGCCAATAATCTTTGGAGCCAAATTTGCGGGATGCAATACGTTCCTTCATCCGAGCAGCAAATAGTGACTTGGCATCGTCGAGGATACGCTTACACTCGTTACGGGCAGAAGTAAATAGATGTCTATTGGAGTCGGACATATCACTACGAAAACGGTGGAAGACGTGGTTCCTATGGGCAATGGCGGCTGAGAAAGCAGCTGTGAACCAGGGGAGGAGCGCGGTTTGACCTTGAATTTCCTGGAGGGGATGAAAGCTTCGATTCCAGATTTAATCCAGGAAGAGAACTCAGAAGCACAATCTTGAGTGGGGAGCTTAAATACAGTATCCCAGGGGACATCGCGGAGGAAGTCACGAAACTAGTCCCAGTCAGCCCGTTGGTAGCAGAATGTGGTTCTGGTGGTAGGAGGCTCCTTGCAGGGGGTGGGGCTGAAGGAGATGCTAACAGACACTACAGCATGATCGGAGTTACCGATAGGACAGAGCTGCGTGGCACTACAAGACTCAGGGATGGAGGTAAAACACAGGTCGAGGAGTGAGGCCTTACAGTCACGGTTGTAAGCAAAACGCGTGGGGAAATCGATTATCTGGGTGAGGGATTGAGAGACTGAAAAGTTGAGAGTATGAATGCCTGCGAGGTCAGTAGTAGCGTTCTTAAGCCATTGGTTGTGATGGGCGTTAAAATCGCCAAACACAAATATGTGAGCGTACGGATGGACAGAGAGGGCCCTATCTATGCTGTCAAAAATCACATCGAGTATCCCACAGTCCTGAGAGGATGGAGAGCGGTAGAGGAAGAAAAGATAGCTTACAGCATTGAGAAGAGATAGCCGGAGACACAAGTACGAATGATCCGGCGATTCGAGAGAGCACTCTCTAGCCAGAGGGAGATGGTCCTTGACGTAGACACCAAGGCCATGAATGTGGGTTAGAGAGTCTTTTCTGAGGAGAGGAACGTATCCAGGGATCGAGAGATCAGAGGAAGGGATAGAGGAGTCAAGATTGGTCTCACGCAGGGCCAATATATCCGGGCATTTAGCAATGAGGAAAGACTCAACGCTGCAGAAGTTGGTTCTAATGCCACGGATGTTGGAGAAGGAGATATTTAAATTTTGGGTGATTTTTGGAAGGCTGGTTTAGGTTTATATTTCTGGTTTTTGTAATTCATGTGGGTAATTGGTGTTGGAAAAAGAGAAGCCGTGAGTTAAAGGAAGCCGACGGTTATCACCCATGACGCGGGCAGAGAGGGGGTTTGGCACTGCCTGAATCATAATGTGGCCTCAGGGTTGCCCACCGGAGATGACTGCAGGGACACCTATCCATGCGCGACATGGCACTACAGACACCCCGATATTATGCAACTGCTGATCAGAGCTGCCGCTCAAGACGCTACGCAAGAGTTAGGGCTCCTAACTACCAGTCGGAAACAGCAACCAGGGAACTGTCATATATATATATATATATATATATATATATATATATATCATAGCAATAAAAAGGTTAGACTTATTTTACTTTCCATGATTAAAAAGAAAAGCGAAAACTAAAACAAACACTGATTTCCGATCGA
The DNA here is from genome assembly GCA_964036315.1 of Acanthosepion esculentum. Classification (NCBI taxonomy): domain Eukaryota; kingdom Metazoa; phylum Mollusca; class Cephalopoda; order Sepiida; family Sepiidae; genus Acanthosepion; species Acanthosepion esculentum. Next base: position 88,095,122 of record OZ038504.1, read on the forward strand.
GGAATTATATATTACGAAGAAATAAAATATAAAAACGATATGCAATATTAATGAAGACGGAATACGACTTAAATTGAAATCACGTTTAGTCCTAACAGACACACCCTCTGTTTATACAGGGAGGGCTGTCTGGACCGAACGTAAATTGTTTCCAATACCTTTGTCTGCAATCTAGAGCGAGCACGACTTAAAATGGCAACGTGTCAATGCTAAAGTTAGCTGCACAAACTGGGAGTGTCTGTTAGGTCTTAACGAGATTTCAATTTAAGTTCTATTCTGCCCTTATTAACATTACATATCGTTTTTGTTTTATTTTTATCGCAATATATAATCCCTCGACCCATCACTGTTGAGTGAGGTCGAAACCGGTCGGCTGGGTTTGTTTTATTATTTTTCACTTTTCATTTTAATCATGAAATGTAAAATAAGTCTAACATTTTTTTTGTTATTCCTATAATCAAATTCTGTACCCCCGCAGAGAATTATGATATAAATATATATGTCGGTGGGCGGGGTGTGGGGTAAATAAAAGAAATGGCGAAGTGATACGCACAGAATATAAACCTTTTCAATCAAAGTCATTCAGGCGGGAATAAATCGCATCGAAAGGCGGGAGTAAATTCGGTCGGTTTAAGAAAATGTATGGAAGCCGCGAATGACTCTTATTTCATTTACTCTCATAACATTCTGACATTATGTCAAATTGATTAACAGAATATGAAACAACAGGAATAACAAAAAAAAAAAACTTTTATGAGCACCAAGAATTCGGAGAAGCACGTACTTTCAAACTTGACACTTTTTAAGCCAAAACAAAGTACAGATAAATGAAATAGAAATCGATAATGGAAAATAACTTGAAACTGTATTTACATTTTGAGCAGGAGATCATTTTTAAAATAATAATAATCAATATATATTTTTTTAATATCGTAGGTAGAAGACATTCTAATGAATCAGTCAGTTCAGTGCCATACGTGATACACGCTTAGGCGATCATGTATCTTTCGTTACATGACTGTCAAGACAGATTTTTTTCCGCAGTAGGTTGCCATTTCTTTCTGCGGTAGACAAGTTGCCATCCAAAGCTATAGAACCCGGTCTGTCCTGCTATTTACCCATAGTTAGGAGAAGAAGAGGATTCATACCTTTCCCAAGAGTATTAACACGTAAGTGAATGTAATGGATTCGAATGGAATTCGAACTCGGCTCTCCGATTCAGTTATGTGCCATACGTGATACACGCTTAGGCGATCATGTGTCTTTCGATACATGACTGACAGATTTTTTTCCCGCAGTAGGTTGCCAATTCTTTCTACGGTGGACCAGTTGCTGTCCAAGGCTATAAAACCCGATCAGTCCTGCTATTTGCCCATAACTGGGGGCGGGGAGAAGAATATCCCTAGGATATTAGCACGTAAGTGAATTTAAAAGATTCGACTGGAATTCGAACTCGGCACTCCGATTCCTCAATGCACAATGTCAAATTGACCAACTGACCAAATTGACCAATTTCGAGCCATCGATGTTATAAAAATACATATTTTTAAAAAATAAAATACGGGAATGTAAAAAAGAAGAAAGATTAAATTCCCAAGAGTATTAACATGTAAGTGAATGTAATGGATCCGAGTGGATTTCGAACTCGGCTCTCCGATTCCTCAATCCGAGCCGCTATCCATTGCTCCACCGTGGAATGCTAATCTGTAAAAATGGTTCCCTATTTTTACAAACGGACTACTTAACCTCATTAGGGACCATAATTTAGTAATTCGTTGGATAGCCATTCTTTTCCATAACTGGTTGGAGACGTTTTCCCAACACTTTTCAAACTCTTAAATGTGTTATTTAGCAATCGTACTTCACTCTTCCTTACAAATGATCTTTTCAAAGTCCTTAATATTTCAGGGTCGCCTTTGATGAAGTCGATCTGTAAAGCGTTGCCATATATTTTCAACAGGATTCAATTCAGGAAATTAGCTCAGTCACTGAATCAGGACGATGTTCTTCCGAAAAATAAACTTTCGCTACTTCGGGAGACGTTATATTATTGAATTACCCTTGGGCACTTCGAGACGGTGTAATGGTTATCAAGCTTGTCTTGTCAGAACAATTACGACTGACTAGTGAGTTCGATCCTCACTGGGTGCCCTCTACTTTCGGCCTTGGGAAATTGGAAAATCACTACCCAACTCTTCTAAAGTTCCAGACCTTGCACAAAAACGAAAAAAACAGTAAGTACCCAAATTACTCTCAGATATTGTTCCATCCCCGGTTCCTTTAAACCTGGGAATTTCTGCCTGGGAGAAATACTCTCCAACCATCAGGCTTCTGCATCCGGGTTCTATTGTAGAAATGGTTGTTTTTCGATCAGAGGCTCATCCATGTTTTCGTTGCAAATATCTTATTTAACTGTTCATTTCCTTTTGCTCTTAAATCGTGGATAGGTTTTCATGTAACCATTAGATTCTTGGGAGCGGGGGGTGTCCAGCTGCTCGATAAGAAACATTGTCGAGCGATCATTCGGCGAAGTTTATTGGTGAAGCAAACTCCTACTTCAGAATAATCGACTCACTGACACTGTCAAAGACGTTTAACGTATTGGCAACGGCTTTGTAGTTCAAACCTAATTGCTTTGGCTTAATTACGGAATTTTTCATTGAGAACTACTTCGATTGAACCATACAAGTCTTACTGCAAGAAGGTGAAATACTAAATTCACAGCACAGCCCACTAAATTAATGCATGAAGGTTACAATAGTTTCTGCGTTTTAAAGATCTCGACACGCAGTAATCTTTATATGAACATTTCCAGTAGTGGTCGAAATATGTAGTTCTTCGTAATTTAAAATAAAAGTAAAAACTACGAGTATGCTCAGTATTTTGCAAATGCCAAAATACTTTTTCTCATTCAGTATTGATATATATATATATATATTTATATATATGTGTGTAATTTGGCAGCAACTTTTCTTTCAAACATGTAGTGTTGAATGTTAAAGACAACATAGTCTTACATATTTTCTTTTGAATTTTCTCATATTCTCTAATGAGACTTTTTATTTGAAAATAGTTCCGAAATATGTATTGTCCATACGATGACCTAGCGCTTTCGAACATCATTGTTCATCTTCAGGGTCAATAAATTTTGACTAAAATATGTAAGACTATGTTGTCTTTAACATTCAACACTACATATATATATATATATATATATATATATATATATATATATATATATATATATATGTGTGTGTGTGTGTGTGTGTGTGTGTGTGTGTAATTTGGCAGCAACTTTTCTTTTAAACATGTTGTGTTGAATGTTAAATACAACATAGTCCTGCATATTTTCTTTTGAATTTTCTCATATTTTCTAATGAGACATTTTATTTGAAAATGATATCGAAATAAATATTGTCCGTACGATAACCTAGTACTTTCGAACATCATTGTTCATCTTCAGGGTCAAAATTATTAGTCAAAATTTTTTAAAAACATTTGCAAATTGTCTTGTAGCGGAATCATGTTGCTACATTTTTTACGAACTAAATAAACGTTACAAAATTCTTTTAATTTCAAAAGATGTGATGATGTTATCACGTGCATGGCGAAGATTTGTTAATCCTGTGACGGCGTGAAAAAGATTTTTATTATACAAGCCAAAAGATCGAAGAATACGTTATAAAATTTAAAATTTAAATATATTATAAACATTGTAGGATGTTTCCAGAAATATTGTAATCTATACGATTAATAAGAGGTCTTTTGCTTTTAATATGTAATGCTTCTAAGATTTTAAGGCGTCTAATGTCTGTATGTTTATCTATAATTTTAGTATTATCTATAAGTATTTTACGTATATCAGATTGCAGAAGGGAAACAGTATGTGACATAATATGTTGTTTAATGGAGCTAGAATTATTTAGATGCATAGTTAATCTTCTGGAGAGCCGGGTGGTTGTTTATATATAAATATATATATATATATATATATATATATATATATATATATATATATATTGTCAGCTGTCAATATACCACATAACACCCTTGAGCGCATAGCCTAAGAGCGGGTAGAATGAAGATCAACGTGTTTTAGTGAACTCATCAGTTTTCAATCTGCTTGTCTGAATAATCTTCAAGTAGCGAGAGCAAGAACTAAAAGGTCAGCCAATCTAACAGTGAGCTCATCCTTACTCTTGCTCCAGATGTGGCCTCCTTTGGAAATCACTAGCGGTCTTAAATGCCACTTAAGATTATCGCACAAAATTTCATAACTGAATCAACTAAGCTGTTAGATCCTCATACGTCGAAACCGACGGGAGAGTCCATTATATATATATATATATATATATATATATATATATATATATATATATATATATATATATATATATATATATTTGAATTGGACAAAGTCCGACAATTTTAAATAAATTGTCGGAAACATTTACCGGCCTGAATTTTCTATGAAAATTTCTCGGACATTCCGGCCGGTAAATGTTATTTAATACTGTTTATTATAAAACAGAGCATTTGCTTAAATACTTGTATCTATAAAAAGAACGTTAAACACATCATAAATGTCTTTAAATATATATATTTATATATATATATATATTCGTACATAAAAAAATCAAAATCTGTCTCTCTCTCTCTCTCTCTCTCTCTCTCTCTCTCTCTCTCTCTCTCTATATATATATATATATATATATATATATATATATATATATATATAGCAAAGGTAATAAATAATTTGGAGATACTCTTACATGAAGGAGTCATTTTTAGGACTCCAGATTTAAATGGGCCGGATTCATCTATGTCCCAAAGGGAAACGCCACCATGTGCTTGTATGCTGCTGGCGAAGTAGATTTAACCTTTGGTTCAGGCTTAAACAAAGCAAGCTTAACGCTCGGTTGCTGCCCACGAACTGAAATATGACTGTATTTGACCTCTTTTGCTCCTTTTGAGTAAGGCAGAGGTTTGTAATGTCTGTAACAGGAGAACTATGAAAGAAAGATTTATTCTCCTATTTTATTTCCCCTATTATGGGCATTATTATAACCATGATATAATAACACCGTATTTCACGGATGGAAAGGAATGGCTGAAAGGAAAAGGAATAAGTGGGTCCTAGTAATATAAAATATTAAAAGTAATCCACAAAAAGAGCTTAATGTATTTATTATTACAAAACAAATAAATTAGTAAATAAAACATTCAAAATTACTTTATTTGGGGAATAAACCTATTTCAACATTCGTCACTCTTATTCAACCCTGGTATATAGACTGAATTTGTGTCGGAATAAGAAATTTAACTGTGACAGATGTTGAAAAGCTAATACAGAATTTATCCATTTCAAGGTTTCAGTCAGACGAAAGATCGAGACAGTAGTCAAGGGAGCGTGGAAGTTATTAGCGTTAAGGGAAGGGTTTTTATAAAATTAAACCTGGATATTAACCATATGACATTAAATTGGGGTTATATGAAGATTAAAATGTTTATTTGAAACTGAGTGAGGAACGAAAAGAATTTATTTTTTAATTTAACTAAATAGAGTTAAGTTTAAAAATACAAAGATGGTATTTTTAAGAGTATTTTTAAGAAGGAATTTATATTTTTAAAATTAACCTCATTTAAACTTTTAAAAAATCCTTTTCGTTCCTCCCTTAGTTTTAAAGTAACACTTCCTTCTATATATAAGCCCAATTTAAATGTCATAATATTAATATCGGGGTTAATTTTATAAAACCCTTTCTCATTAAGGCTGATACCTTCCACCGTCCCCTGACCACTCTCGTGCCTTTCATCTGACTTAAACATTGAAATGGATAAATTCTGTATTAGTTTTTCCATAGTTGCCAGAGTTAAATTTCTAACTCCGACACAAATTCAGTCTATATACCGGGGTTGAATTAGACTGACGAATCTTTCGTCTGTTGAAATAGGTCTAGACGTATATTGTTAATATAACAGACAATTCATATCTATTATGTTTGTCACACGAGCCGTTCTAAACTTCGCATTAATTTGGGGTGAAAATAAAGAGAAAACTTTTCACCTTTCTGACCTTAGTTCTATTAAACAACATTTCTTAGAAAAACCTAGCACTGTACATAATATTAAACAGACATTAGTTGATAACACAACAATACTCACACATACACATAGTAAAAAGAACATTCAGATATCTATCTACATTAAAACAAAGCAACCCACACTCAACAAAATTACATTTCAAACTAGTTACAACACACAACATTACATCTAGACATATGGTTCTGTTGTTAATTTTTCGGTCTATCACGTGGTATGACGTCATAGAACCGCATCTTGAAATTACGAACTGCGACAGCAATTCCGCGACCGTTATTGTCGCATAGCAATCTTCTATGTTAACATAACAGAATATCATCTGTGATGGTGAATAACTTTGTTTAAATGTCCGTATAACCCCTCTGAAGATGGCGTATGTGAGCCGAAAGCTTAGATCAAGGAATAACTTAATAAAAAGTATCCAAATGTTGGACAATTTTTGTCTTTATTTTCACCCGAAATTAAAGCAAATACACCGAGTTTAAAAAGGCTAATGATTCAAACATAAGAGACATTCATTGTCTGTTATTTTTAACAATATATGTTTGAATAATGATCTGCTGCCAATACAATATATACATATATATATATATATATATATATATATATATATATATATATATATGTGTGTGTGTGTGTGTGTGTGTATGTACGTATGTATGCATATATACATACGCGCACACACATATATATGCATATATATATGTATGTATGTATGCAGATGTTCACACACACATATATATATACACACCCACACAGACACACAAAACAAGCACACACATATACACACACACACATATATATACACACCCAAACCCACAGAGACACACAAAAACAAGCACACACACATACACACATATACACACACACACATATATATATACACACCCAAACCCACAGAGACACACAAAAACAAGCACACACACACATACACACAAACACACACATATATATATACACATCCAAACCCACAGAGACACACAAAAACAAGCACACAAACATACACACACACACACATATATATATACACACCCAAACCCACAGAGACACACAAAAACAAGCACACACACACACACACACACACACACATATATATATATGTGTATATGAAATGGCACGAGAAAAATCTTTGCTTTTGATGAATTTCCTAAAGGGATAGATCGTGTCGGCACAAATGTTTTCCTCTTGTCCCTCTCTTTTATTGTCATTGTAGATGTAGTTATTGATATCTGAATTTTTACAGAGACACACATACAAAACCACCTATATATATATATATATATATATATATATATATATATATGGGAGGGGTGTATATAAAAATAAATGCCGAATCGATACGATCGGAAATAACCTTGTCAATCAAAGTCATTCAACCGTGAATGAATCGTACGGAGATATAAGGAAACTAAATTCGGTCAGATGAAGAAAAATTACGGAAGCCTCAAATGATGCTTAGCTTTTCATTTCCTGTCATGACATTCTGACATTATGCGAAATTGATTGACAGAATTGGAAAAAAAAACACCAAAAAAAAAAAATATATATATATATATATATATATATATATATATATATATATATGTGTGTGTGTGTTTTTGTGTGTGTGTCTGTGTGTGCGCGCACGCGTGTGTGAGTGCGTTTTGATATGTAAAGAATTAATGGATTCATTTTTAATGTAACATTTTTATTATTTAAAATTAAAGTACAACGGAACAAACAGTGATTTTCTCCTAAAAAGGATTGGGCGCAGATACGAACCTTGCCGGAGGACATTTTCATTTATTAAGTTTTCTTGATTGCTCGGGCAGATAGCGGTAACACGCGCTATTTAAAAAGGTAAAAAAAAAAGTGTGCGTCTATTTCTTATACGAGTATCCACTAAAAATAATACTTGAAACAATATACATACATACATATATATATATATATATATATATATATATATATATTTGGTTGGATTGATGTGAATTTGTGACCCTGGGTTTCACGCTTTTGCGATCGTCAGACAAACTGATTAATTTTTTAAAATTTTGGATTTATGTAGATTGCGTGTATTGGTGTTATTATGGAAGTGGTGGGGGAAATCGTTGTCGTGATGTCACTCATGCTAACGCAAACATAGATGCATGTCCGTACGCCCATTGAGGTACGCAGACACACATACACGCGTGCTCGCCCACTGGTCCTCACACAAACATAAACATATGTGGTCAGTATTGGACATATATATGTATATGTGTGTTGTTGTCTACATACATACGCATTTGACTGTTGAATTTCAATGATGGGATGTGTATCCATTTCTCTCTTGAATGTAGCCATGTCAACAATCAGATCATTTTTCTATTTTTCCGCTGAATAATATTTCCTCGCACGTACGTATATACGTGTGGTCGGGGTCTGTGTAAAACTATGATAGGTAAAAATTGCTATTAATTTTAATTTTTTAAGGCTGATTTGTTATTATTTTAAAGCTGGTTATTTGCTTGTTTTTGATGACGGCGTATATGGAACTGGTAGAAATTGCAGTTCGTAATCCTTATTGGTTTTTATATGATGGTGTTAAATTTGCTGGGGGAGGGAGGAGTAATTTACGTTAATAATTATAGCGGACTATTATGGTCAGAGTAGTTGTGATGTGGTAGTAATAGTGTTAGTGTTTTGGTGGTAATAATACTTTTAGTAGCTAATAGTTATTGTAAAGTGGTAGAAGTGATTAGTAATGGTGGTGGGATGATAAATGCAATTATTGTGATGGTAGCTTGAACTAGAGAGTGATTGTTGGTGTCTTTTTTTATCCGTTTGGTATATACACACACTTTTCACGCACACACACACACAAACACACACATATATATATATATATATATATATATATATATATATATATATATATATATGACAGAAATTGTTAGGAGGATTTGATAATTATAATTAAGTAATTCATTGAGTCTGAAAGAAACCTCAACAGAATGCAGAAAGTACTGGACGGCCGTTTCGTGGGACTCATCAGCAGTGCGCATCCACTACCGAGAATTGAAACACGGACAGTTAGGTTGTCAAGCAAACGTCATACCAACTGTTCCTCAGTGACGAAGAGGTAGCAAATCAGACTCAATATAGCGCCGCTCGCTCACATATTCCGTGGTGGAACTCAACTGAAATTCTCTGTAACCATAGGACTGTGCCCCACACACCCCGAGCCACGACTACTATCTCCAAGCCGCTCAAACTGAAGCATTAGAAGCCGGATCAAGCAATGATATACACATGATAGAAATTGTTAGGAGGATTTGATAATTATAATTAAGTAATTCATTGAGTCTGAAAGATAGTGATAGTAGTCGTGGCTCCCGACGTACATTTAAATGCAATGTGTCATAAAATCATCGGACAAATGCGGCCAAAGTGACTGCTGATTTGAATAATCATCAGAATCGTCCAGTTTCTACTAAAACTGTTCGTCGTGAGCTCCTGAAGCTGGATATCATGGAAGAGCCGCCATAAGGAAACCTCTTCTCTCCACTCGCAACATTCAGAAGTGGTTTAAGTGGTGCAGAGATCACAATGCCTGGTCTACAGACCAATGGAAGCAAGTCATATTCTCAGACGAGTCCAGTTTTTCTCTTTTCCCACCATCAGGGCGAGTTTATGTTTGGAGACAGCACAAAGAATCTTACAACCCTCACTGCCTTCTTCCAACAGTGAAGCATGGAGATGGATCATTGATAGTTTGGGCCGCCATACCATGGAAATGTCTCGGTTCAATAGTTGCCCTGCATGGTAGAATCAACAGCAAAAATTGCCTGAACATTTTGGGAGATCCTGTTCATCCAATGGCCCAGAGTTTATCTACTGATGGCGACTGCATCTTCCAAGACGATAATGCTCCAATACATACCGCTCGAGTGGTTAAGAATTGGTATGAAGAGCATGAATGTGAGCTAGAACACATGGAGTGGCCTCCCCAATTTCCAGATATCAATATTTTTAAACATATGTGGTGCATTTTGGAGCGACAAGTTAGGAGCCGCTATCCTCCACCGTCGTGTCTTAAAGAGCTGGAGAAGGTGTTAATGGAAGAATGGCTGAAAATTCCTCTGGATGAAGTCAGGAAGCTGTATGATTCCATTCCTAGACGTATTAAAACTGTATGTGAGGCTAAAGGAGGACCAACTCCATATTAAATAAATTTTCTTTGAATTTAACAAGTGTTTCAATTATTTTGTACAACCCCTGTATATATATATATATATGTTTGTGTGTGTGTGTGTTTTCAATCAAGAGCCATTTACTGTTTAAAATAGTTGTTCAGCAAGAGATATAAAATATATAGTACCTATAGATAGGACACTTCATTTTCTTCTTCAGCTTCTATGTACCGTATCCCTTCAGGACGTGGGTGATAATGGCTCTCCTCTATTTCCTGTCCTTTTTTACTCTTAGTGAGTTTTATGTTTTTGCTAAAAGGATCAGACACACTAATAATTTTGCTAGTGTGTTAGTTGCATAGCTTCTATATATTTTCCTGGATGGAGGGGTAAAAGTTTATTATGTCCAACAAACATGAGTGTATATACGCGTCTACATCTGTGTATGTGAATGTCAGGAAGGTTAAGCTCTGTCTTACGACTCAGGCGGTAGACGTGAGACACTTCAAGAAAACCCCTACCTGCCCCTTGTTGAAAGGAACATCACTACACTTAAAAAGCTAAGGTTCCGACACTGAAATAGAATTAAAATTGCGTATGCATGTATGCATGCCCGAGCGCAGGGATGTGTAACTGCGCCAGGCATCGGATTGTTTATATGGGTGTGTTTATGCAAACTAAAATGTATACACTTGTATGTGTGTGTGTTTATGCGTGTAAGAGTGTCATCCCGTAAAGGCACGGAGTGAAATTTCCCCTCCCACCACCAAACATAGTCAAACAAGCATAAATAGATCCAATTTTAAAAAATAAGCCAGTTTGTCTGATGATCGCAAAAACGTGAAACCCAGGATCACAAACTCATATCCATACAACTTATTATGTTAACTCTATCACTGATATTGAGTGCTCTCCACTAAGTACTGCACCTACAAAATAATTCATATATATATATATATATATATATATAGAGAGAGAGAGAGAGAGAGAGAGAGAGAGAGAGAGAGAGATAGATAGATAGATAGATAGATAGATAGATATAATATGAAATGCTCAAACATGTAATATAAAATATAAAAAACTCTAGTGTAATAAATTATAACCATGGAATATTAGTGTTTGAGCCTTTGAAATTATATTATATTCTTGATTTGTCTTCGACGTTGAGCTCTACCTGGATTCTATCCTTTTGGAAATTAATATATATATATATATATATATATATATATATATATATATATATATATATATATATATATATATATTATAAATTAACAGATTTATAATATGTTTTTTTTTTCGCTACACAGTAAAACCACGTTTCAAAAATGGAAGCTAAAAGCTTCGAATTTAATTTTGTTATTAAATTAAAGACATAATTCCATTTCCTCGTCAAGCGAATTTTGGAGTAACTTATTTTTTTTAAATTTACAGTTTCTAAGGCACGGCAAAGATTCATAATTGAGTGTTTCCAAGGATACCGAGAAATCCACTCATCTAGACAAGGGATGCTAGCGTGTTCAATTTCAATTTTCGTTGTATCAGTTAATAGTTACATTCAAAAGCGGGGTTATGTTTAAGGATGGGTAATGATGTATATCTTACTGTTCCTTCTTTATATATATATATATATATATATATATATATATATATATATATATATATATATATATATATATATAATGGCTACTAATATTATCAATAAATATATATGTGTGTGTGTGTACATATATATATATATATATATATATATATATATGTACACACACACTCACACACACGCACATATATATGAATTGCACATAATTTGCTGGAGTTATTGAAGTAAGTTATCAGAGTAAGTTTCATAATTTTGATGGATTAGGTCCATATTTTGCCGTAGAAGGAAAATGTAGCTACTAATCTTTTATATTCCGAGTAGCACCTGCTTGCCTTTCCAACCTAGACGGCGGCACGTCCCTGATATATATATATATATATATATATATATATATATATATATATATATATATATATATATATATGTATATGATGACTATTCACTCGCTGCTCGAAGACGGTCATTAAATAGACTACGTCGGATCAGGTGTTTCCGCTTCGACAGTCCCTGGCAACCCGACGTTAACTGCCTATTTGTTTATAGACATTCATAGCATCAATCAAGATAAGTGGGGACTGTGCCACATAAGATTCGAGTGGTCTAGTCATAAGACACTGGCCGGGTCGTTAATGACCAAATCACTTCAGGGAGATATTACTTATTCATTTGCTTATGATACCGAGTCTGCCCAAGTGGTCCCCAATAAGTACTGACTAGACGCTTCTAAATTTCGGTGATCGAACTGAAACCGGTGACTTCTGCCTTATGTGAACTTAAGTATTCAAACATACACACACATACATACACATACACCGCACATATGTGCGTATTATTTATAATTCCCTATATCGGGCGGCATTTAAGCTAACTCCCGCGGACGTCTCTTGACTGGCCCTTCGACTTGTTCAGGAGTTTAAGACTCCCTAAGTCTTTGCATATTCTCAGCACTGAACGCTCTCCTGGCTGCCGTTTGATCTGTGTTTTCATTTGCACGGGACTTTCTTTTCCTCGCCTTGCCTCTTTTGATTGCAATCTGTTCTTTTGTTGGCGAAGACATACCCTGCCATATGCGATAGGCAACAATAAACTGAAGAACTCAAAATTGATCGCTGCATTTAAGTATTGCATCAATACTTAAACTTACCTTTTAAAAGTTCAACGGTAATTCTTCTGCTGCCACTTAATTTAAAGACAATCTGATGTACGTAGGTCCTTACTTTCTGTACAAATAATTATTTTTATTTCGTGGGTGACTTTAATATTTATTTATTCCCAAGTTATAAAATTGTTATCGTACAAAAAATTCGTCGCGAAACATCAGCGAAAATAGTCACTGGAAGTGATCGCAGTAATGAAAATTTGGGAATCCAAAATTTCAGTAACATGAGCTATTGAAAGTTAAAGAGTTGTGTCCCTTTAATTGAAAATGTATGACAGTGACACACTGACATTCGCATTTATATCTATCTAAAATTTGACCAAATGGCCAAACATAAGATTTTTTTTATTTATTTCTTTTTTCTTTTCACTATCCCATCATTTGTATGAGAGAATAGGGAAAGTTTTGCTGCGTGCATCCCCTCTCAAAAATTCATATATATATATATATATATATATATATATATATATATATATATATATTACATATTTTTCTCCTTCATTAGTCATCTTCAATTTAATTTATACGTTTATTATTTTATTTCCCAGGATTAAACTTGATAAGACTAGGACGAAACTGGTTGTTTTTTAGCTATTAAAATTTACATTAAAATGCCTGGTAAATTACGCTTATTCCTTGCTATTATTAAATTTTGTACAGCAAAAATTTGTTTATATATATATATATATATTATATATATATAGATATTGCGAAGTCATATATATATATATATATATATATATATATATATATATATATATATATATATATATATATATGACTTCGCAATATCAGAAAGAGTGCGTTTGTTCATATAGGCAATGTGGACATGTTCACTTCCACGTCTCAAATGATGCTCATGACATGTCCAAAGATTGCTGTCTGACACTATTTTCTTTAATCATTTTATCCCAAGCAAGGCGATAATGTCACTAAGACACAAAGTCTTACTGGCAGTTAAAGACAATGAGAATACGCTACTTATGAGAAAACACAATAAATGAACAAGGTTCAGGAAGACAAAAGATGGGGATTGATGTTGCATTTAAATTTTAGAAAATCGTAGTCGGCAAGAAAGTAAGAAACCGGAAGAGAGTTTCACAGGCGAGAGGTACGAGAAAAGATAATATTATAAGAATGGTACTTACTGTTACACGTAGACATTTCAGTAGTAAAAAGATGAGACCTCATTGCCAATCAAGTAGTACATTTAAGTACGGCTGAGACATGAAGGAAAAGAGCGATAATTTATTTGTAAAAATTACAAAATGTGACACAAGGCCAAAAATAGGGAATGGGGGGGGAAAGGACGGTCTTCATCTGTCTTAATTTTAAACTTATCTGGCCACAAACACTGACTCAAACATACCACAATATTCCTAACACCAAAACAATGCATTCTTACTTACCTTTCTTACTACATTCACCATAATACCTCGTTGTCTCTATGAAAGTCCTAACTAGTCTACATATATACAATTCATTGTCTGTGGAAGGGAGGGGTGTAATACAACAATTTAAAAATTCTATATCCCAATATGTATATACAAGAAGAGCCGATTAGAACAGTTGCCGTCAGAATATTTATAAAAAGTACACAGGGAAGCCATGTTAGTGTGGTGGAAAGATAACTAATGTCAAGTGGCCATGTCAGGACCGATAACATTACGCACCCATCTTTGGATTTTGTTGAAGATCTCAATATATATAGCAGGGGTACCAGACAAAATATGGTAGCAATATCCAATGCCGAATGGTAGATTTATAAACGTGCAAGAAGGTTTCGAGTGAGAATTCTCTGGCACTAAAGAGTCAAGCACCATTCTTTCGAGTTGACATAGCAATTGATTTGATATAATCATAAATCTTCATGTCAGGGGAAAACGTGAAACCAAGAAGACTCAATAAGCTACTTTCCTGGATGTTAGTATTCAGCATACTGATGGAAGGCAAAAAAAACATTCTCTGGGGTGACTAAGAGATAGCAGTTTCGTTTTGGGGTGTTAAAATTTACAATCCATTTTTTGCACTAATTAACCTTTGATTAGAGGTCATTTTAGAGATCCGCTGCTAGTTTTACTCTGTCGAACTTATCGGACATAATACTAAGACAGAAGTAAATAGCTTTGAGGAATCGGAGAGCCGAGTTCAAATTTCAGTCGGATCCATTACTTGCTAATACTCTTGGGAAAGGTATGGATCCTTTCTTCACCCGCTAGCTATGGGTAAATAACAGGACAGACAGGATTCTATAACCTTAGGTGGCAACCGGTCTAGATGAAGGAAAAACTCTGAATTCAAATCCGCCCTGGAGAGTGTTGGACTCCGTTAGGCTATCTTCCCCAAGAAACACCACTTCTACTGCGGCTGCCACTATACATGGTGCTCCTATGACCCTACAGGGTAAATAGCAGGGCAGACTGGGTTATATATCCTTGAGTGCAACCGGTCTGAGAGAAGGAAAAACTCTGAATTCAAAACAGGCCTGGAGAGGGTTGGGCTCCGTCAGGCTATCTTACCCAAGAAACACCACTTCTACTGCGGCTGCAGTACACATGGTGCCCCTAAGATTCTACAGGGTAAATAGCAGGACAGACTGGGTTCTATAGCCTTGGTTGGCAACCGATCTGAGAGAAGAAAAAACTCTCAATTCCAAACCGGCCTGGAGAGGTTTGGGCTCCGGCCAGGCTATCTTGCCGAAGAAACACCACTTCTACTGCGGCTGCAGTACACATGGTGCCCCTAAGATTCTACAGGGTAAATAGCAGGACAGACTGGATTCTATAGCCTTGGTTGGCAACCGATCTGAGAGAAGGAAAAACTCTGAATTCAAAACCGGCCTGGAGAGGTTTGGGCTCTGTCAGGTTATCTTGTATACTGTGGCTATAGTACACATGGTGCCCCCGTCTATCACAGAATAAAAACATACATAAATACCGAGTTGGGAACTAATGACATCAGGAAGATCATTGATGAAAATAAAAAATAACTTAGGTTGCCCCCGCATTAATATGAAACGATCTAGAAGAGTAGTCGTTCAAGACAATCTTCATTAGATCTGTTAAGATTAGATCAAGTCGAATATTTACCCTCAGGTACCATGACCCTTGTAATTGCATGCTAAACTCTGTCAAAGGCCTTCGAAATATCGAAAGCCGTAGCCCAACCTCGCAGTTCTTATGTAAAGCTTGATAGAGGTAATCAGTAATAACGTTTAACACATAGGTTGATCTCGAGGAGCGAGACCCATTTTGTTTTTCTGAAATAAGGTCATGTGAAGATGCTTAACCAATTCGTAATTGATTAGAGCATCGAGAACTTTGCCAAAAAGAGGTAAAAGACTAATATGACGATAATTCGAGTGATCAGAAGGTTCACCAGACGGAAATTACAGAAGAGAATTTCTAACAAGCTGGACAGCAAAAAAGCAAGAAAGCATTTTTTTGTAGATTTCAAAATCTCAGAAGCCTGTTCAGGGGCACATCTCCCTAGGACATTTGCAGGGAAACTGTCAATTGGGGATTTAGTTTGGAGATGACAGCTGAAACAATGGATGAAGTTATATGCATATCACTCAGTAGAGTTTCCGTTTTATGTGACAAATAAGGCAAGGGTACTTCTGAAAAATCGAGAGTTGTGCTGGAAGAGAATTACCGAGCAAAGCATTCAGTTTTATCAGAAGTAGCTCGTCAGAACAACTGTAATGGAAATGGCCATAGAATAAGGAGGGACTTTCATCTGAGAGAAAAGGGTTTTGGGAAATATTTCACCGCACACAAGAGCGCACACACACTTTTAAAATTTTAGCATGATCAGGTGATCAGCAAATAAACCACTTCCCCCACCAGGCTTTTCTGATGAGGAAAATGACTATACAGCCAGGACCCGTAAAAATAAATATAAACTTTATTGCATGGTCAATGTATTTTTTTTTCTGCTAATTATTCATCGAATACAAGCCCCAAGACGCACTCAGGGTAGAGGAGTAATGGATGAGTTTGTTTATGAACGTAAGAAAAAGAGTTAATGAATAAAGTTTATGAGATTATGTAGGAAAGAAAACCGTTAACCCTATACTTGAAGTGCTAAAGATGATAGTTATCAGAGAGGCACCCACTCATGAGTCTGTTCCACAAAGTAACGTTTCTTGGAAAGAAACTGTCCGACTGTAACTTCCTCCTTATCAGAGATATACGAAGGGAATGGAGACCCTGTGTATATTGTATAGCAGGTCTGAAACTGATCTGGAGAAACGATAACAGCAATAGTGATAAGCTTTCGAAATTGCATCTGTCGGAAAGGATTTGTAGATTTAAAAAGGAAAATTCAACGTCTACAAGGCTGTGTAAGGGCTTTTGAGCGATCTCGAGGCTGGAAAAATAGGGTTGGGCAGCGCCACCACAGATATAGCCGCAATACGCTATATTTTAAAATTATTTTCCTGTCTTCTGATTGGCGTGTCTACGAAAAAAAATCAAACAATACCTTATCTATCAACTCTGAAATTCTGATTGCCCTTTACTACCAAAGCTAAACTTGACGGCAGACATAACTTTTCTTGAATTTTCAAAGCCTTACAGATTATTATAAAATATAAATTATTCGAAGAAACTGTTCACCAATGTACTAATCCTGTACTTAGAAAATGCTATTTACTCCTATAAATATTTCATCGCTCTAATTTCAAGTAAAATAAACGTAAATTAAACCATTGAAAACCAACGCCATCTTTTCTTACCATCAAACAAAAAAGCATCTCCATGCAAATGCCTTCGCCACGCTTGCTTTAAATCCACATCTTATACTAAACCTTTGCGCTGAACTTAGTGAAGTTTACGAAACATCGATCTACATTATATACGTAAATATAATTATACATGATATAAATAAAGAATAATATATAATAATAATATAATAAACACTGTCTTACTCAGTTTATATATGATATTCACTGATAAATATTTAATTTACTATAAAATTGAATAATATTAAGATTCATTCGTATTGCCTTGTCGCGCAGAACCACGTTATTGACACATTTCAAAAGCAATCGTAATGTTGGTCAACCAAAGATAGAATGAATCAAAACAAAGTTATTTATTAATACATTAAAGAAAACTACTGTATCTTGTACAGATTGGCGTAAGCCATCAAAAATTAAACAGTTAGAGCTAACGGCTCGAAATAGAATCAGTCTATAACCGACTGAGCGTTAATCTTCATAACAGAGATTATAATGGTAGGGAAGCAATAATTTTTAAAAAAATTGTTGCCGTCTATTTTTAAATCAGGAAATACTTTGGTTTTGGCATGAGAAGCAAAATAACCTGAAAATTCCTCTAAACTGAATGAATGTTAAGTTCCAATTCACTGATAGTCGTTTGGACGACACAAATTCCCATTTACTTTTCATCAGGGCATGTTACCTGTTCTTTTTGAGATTCATCTTCGAGTGCTTTCCATCCAACTTTCCTCCGTACACTCCAACCGTGGAAAATAGGGCCACGCCCTCAATACTCTAGGAATTGCTGCTGGGGTTTCCATAGCAAGGTCATTTTCTACAACACGGTGTTGCTAGTTCTATGCGCACTAGCTTGTCAATTCTGAGTTGTGCTTCTTCGAGAACAGGATTTCCCAGCCATAGTTACAATCCCCCTTCGGTGTGGGGGGGGCAAAATAACATTTCATTTTTTTTGTTTGGTTTATATAAGCGGTACTGTCCTATATATTCATGATAAAAATATCGATTTTTTAAAAATCAAAATTTATTTGATTTATTTTCGTATATAGACTGATGGAGAGGGAATATTTTCTTTTAATAAGAGTTCTCGAATATTCAGGCCGGTAGAGGCAAAAAAAAATACTGTTTAATAAAATAAACGAAGCGTCT
>OZ038504.1:88119026-88121526 GCA_964036315.1 Acanthosepion esculentum
ACAGTGGATGACATTGCAAGTACTTTGAGCTTATCTGTTGGGACAAACGCAGGTCTCATCAGTCAGAAGGAGTCATCTTGCATCATGACAACGCAAGGCCTCACACAGCAGCCCAAACGGTGCAGACCATCAACGAGCTGGGCTGGGAACTGCTCCCTCATCCCCCTTACAGCCCAGACCGTGCCCCTTCAGACTTTCACCTGTTTGGTCCCTTGAAAGCGTTCACGAGAGGCACGAAGTTTAAAAGTGACGATGAAGTCAAAAGTGTTGTGAGCGACTGGCTGAGACATCAGTCCAAAGATTTTTACGCTGAGGGAAGACGGAAGCTTGTGCCCAGATGGGAAAAGTGTGTGACAGTGCTGGGAGACTACGTTGAAACATTTAAAAAATAAGTAAGCTACTATCTGTATTAGAAGTCCTTATACCGAAAGATTCACCTTATTTATTGAATGACCCTCGTATATATATATATATATATATATATATATATATATATCGAATGGTAATTGGTAAGGATAATTTCAAGGTGGACATTTATCCAAAGAGATCTCGATGCAAGAACCTAGCAATATATTAGTGATAAGTAAAGATAAACCTTAAAAATCCATTTCGGTTATAATTTATTTCATGAATATAATTAAATATTCATCTCTTCAGACCGAGAGCTTCTTAGAAAATCTCTCTCTCTCTCTCTCTCTATATATATATATATATATATATATATATATATATATATATATATATATATATATATATATATATATATATATATATCGACAGACATGAAGAGACGAGGATAGATATAAAGGAAACGCACGTTACACGTACTGTAATTGATTCATTAACACAAAGGTATCTACCAATTTTCTATTCACGTTTGCCGGAGTAAAATTTAACCTCTGAACTGAAACTACTGCAAGTGATTGTGATGAAAATAAGGAAATTATTTCACCTTTGTATTACCTTCCGGGTAAAGTCTTTTATTGAAAATGGACACCTTTAACCGCAATTATTTCTGGTTGAAGTTGAATAGTAGTTGCTATTACGTATTTAATTGGATGTTTTCTTGATTCGATTTTAAAGCAAAGAGTTGAAATTAATGAAATTGAAAAGGGAAAATAATCGACATATAGAAAACAATTTCAAAGAACAGACCTGTTCTGTTAGTTTTAGGGTATTTTTTTTTTTACTTTTATTGCTACAGTCAAAATAACTGCTGCCCGAATAAATCCATGGTCAATATGAATAAATACAATAAAAGCTTTCTAAATTCAAAATTGTAAATTTAATTCTCCAACGAGCAACAAGTGGTAAACAATGAATTTTACTCAGTTAAAGTATGATTCAGTCTCCCTCTCTCCCTCTATCTCTCTCTTTTTCTCTATCTATCTATCTATCTATCTATATATATATATATATATATATATATATATATATATATATATATATATATATATATGCATATATATATATATATGCATATATATATATATATATATATATATATAGAGAGAGAGAGAGAGAGAGAGAGAGAGAGCGATAGGGAGCGAGAGGGATAAAAAAGAACGTATTCCTTTAAGGAGAAAGTATTTGACTGCCTAATAATACTAACATTACCAACTATAAACACACGTCAAGAACATTATATTATATCAGAAACATTTATTGAATCCATTCTTAATTAATCTAACGTATCTGTCTATATTTCTGAGATGAGGTATTATGTACATTATTTACATTATTGGGACAATTGTCCTCATCTTTTTCGCCATATTTATTACAACGTTAAGGCGTGGCTGACCACATATGGACAGAGAAGTGATATCACCGACCTCTGTGGGATCAGGCTGAGATCATAGACAAGGAACACCATTGGAAAATTCGTAAACTTAAGGAATCAGCACATATGCTAGGCCACAAAAATCTCCTGAGCCGACCAAGCATAGAAATGAATACAATATGGGAACCAGTAATAAGGAATGCCAGAGAAAAGCGATGATAACAACAAAGTTGCAATATGAGCTCTGGAAAAACTGAATATTACAGCAAAAATTGCAATATGAGCACTGGTAAAAATGGTTGCAGAAGACATTAGGTTTATAATACCCAGAAATTCATACACAGATGTCCACAAGGACACATGACACAGTGGATAAAGGCGTTGGTTAAATCCAGTGACAGGACCCAAAGAGTGTGAGTTCAATACCCGGTTAAGGCAGAGGGAAAATTAACAGGGGATAACTGATAACTGACATCAGCGCGTGGCACGTGGAACTAGAACAGTCTACCCCAGTGAGCGAAATAAAGGGTTCAGTTCGACATTCCAACCAGCTGAAGAAGGCCGGCGCGTACATTCCAACCAGCGTACAACGGCCGAAACGTTGTAATAAATATGGCGACAATAGTCCGAATAATGTAATCTAACGTATGTTTATCTAAAACAAAGACTGTGTAATTAACAATTTACACACATACACACAATTATATTTATTATGATATT
>OZ038504.1:88126526-88194026 GCA_964036315.1 Acanthosepion esculentum
GTAATGAAATTGGAGAGGTACAATTTATAGGGTTTGATTACCAAACAAGGGGTGCGTATTATGCGTGAGTAGAAACATTTTTACACACTTTCAGCACAATTTTAGGGGTGCGTGTTATAGATGAAGGCGTATTATACATAGGGAATTACGGTAATTGATTTTGTGGTAAATAAAATACTAAATAGTATCATTTCTGTCCCTAAATTTGTTCAACCCTTCCTTCTGCTCTCCCTGAAACAGAAAAGAAATCTCCTGTTTCAACAGGATAATATTCTGCTCACAAGGCCTCCTTGCAGCCGCATATGATTAACGGCATATTCGACAACCTGCCCGGGAAAAGGCTAATTCTCTTTCGAAAAGCTTAGACGACAACTGACAAATTTAAATAATTTCATTTGCATTGCATCAACAGGTGCAACAGTTTCAGTTATTTATCAACTGTCTGCTCGTATTTATGATATCAGTTCTGATGTTTGTCATGATATATATATATATATATATATATATATATATATATATATATATATATATATAGAGAGAGAGAGAGAGAGAGAGAGAGAGAGAGAGAGTTTTAAGGGAAAGTGCATATGTAAATGAAAAAAGTAGACATTAAGGTCAACACCCAGAGACGACAGTCTAGTCTGTTTTATGTTAAACGCAATCGTCTGGCTATTATATATATATATATATATATATATATATATATATATATATATATATATATATATATATATATGTATTATGTACGTATATATATAATTTTTAGCAAATACTTAAATACATATATATGTCACTTAAATATATATATATATGTTACTTAAATATATATGTTACTTAATATATACATATTACTTAACATATATATATATTAATATATATATATGTTACTTAATATGTTACTTAATATATATATGTTACTTAAATATATGTACATATTTATATGTTACTTAAATATATATATATATATATATATATATATATATATATATATATATATATATATATAAGCAGTATATTTAAGCTATATATATATATATAAAAGCGATCTCTCCTAGCTACTGGCCTATTTCGCATAGTAAAATAAAATTTCTCTTCCGTTCTGCCGTGCGACGATAGCTTCACTGATGCCAAATCGGTCGGGTTTCAATCCCGGCCTGAAGCAATCGAATGTCTAACCACACTGATGAGCTGTGATGGAGTGAAACAGTTTATCTGTAGATGAATACACACACACACACACACATACATATATATATATATATATATATATATATATATATATATATATATATATGAATTATGAATTATTAATAAAGACAAAGGAAAATGTGTTTCATCATCTGTGGGACACAAAGGACAAAACATATTGTCTTTTTACAGATATACTCTATCTGAAATTTTTATAAAAATATATATATATATATATATATATATATATATATATATATATATATATATATATAAATAAATTTGTAGTTGGAAGATAATATTCCAAAGAGGAGTTTAATTCGATAAGAACTCAATGTAAGTTACAAAGCAGTTTATAATGATAATTTTTTTTTTAAACTCTTAAAAATCCATATCGGTTCTAATTTATTTCATTAATATTGTTATATTCATCTCTTCAGACCGAATATTTTTTTAGAAATGGAATCAATTCATCCAGACAGATAGACAAGGATAAAAAGGACAAAGGGTAAAAGTGAGAGAAGAAAAAAAAGAAAAATGAAGATATATAATAAGAAAAAAAAAGAGAAAGAGTAAAAATAAATAAGAAAAAAATTTAAAAATTAAGAGAAGAAAAAAGAAAGAAAGAGAAATAAAAGGAATGAAAGATGAACGAAATAAAAGATGAGCCATTTCCTTAAAAGGAGTTTGCACGGAGAAGAGAGAATGTACCGGGTAAGGGAAAGGGGATAGGAAATTAAAAGAGTTACAACAATGTTTCTAATAAAGTCAGTGAAAGTGGTGTTAGTGTAGATGGCAATCATCACATAATGGAATCTCCATCACCATTTTAAACTAATAATAATAATAATAATAATAATAATAATAATAATAATAATAATAATAATATCCAACATAATTAAAATAATAAGATAAATTAAAAAATATATATTATTTTAAAAATAAATTTTTAAAAAATTTAAAATAAATAAATCAATAAAAACTAATATATTTAGATAATTATAATAAACAAATTTAGTATATATATATATATATATATATAATAAATCTTTATAAAGATAAAATAATAATAATAATAATAATAAAGTAGATTATGAATTATAAAATATATAATATTAAATAAAAAATTAAAAGTTATATACGATATAGGCATAGCAAGATAATCACATAAATAATTAAATATATCTATAGATCTATATATAAAAATGTGCGACAAGGAATTCAACTACATATACACATACCTATACATGAATACACGTACACATATAAAATAAGGATCAACATTTCAAGTGTACAAGTGTATCCCGCAAAGTCGATGTTTTTAGGGAATTCTAAATTTGTGTTTATGCCTACATTTGAAAATAAAATCGTTACTTTGATTCAGCAATTGGCCAGCATTTTCATATTTAATTATAATGACGATTTTAAATTTAATGAACTTGTTTTTAGGGAATTTTATATTTTAACGAACTAGAACAGATTTAGAATCCCCTAAAACATTGACTTTGTGTGATATACACTTTAAGTGTTGATTCTGTTTCATATGGTTACTTAAAATTTATGCGTACGTGTCTTCACATTTTGTACATAGTCCTTTATGTGATTGTCTTGCCTACATCATTCATAGTTTTAAATTATTGATTAATATTATGATTATTGATAGTATTATCTATATTATTTTTATGCTTATCTATCTATCTATATATATATATATATATATATATATATATAGAGAGAGAGAGAGAGAGAGAGAGAGAGAGAGAAAAGTGGACATGGAAGTCAGCACTTAGAGGCGACAGTCTGTTTCATGCTAGTGCAATCGTCAGGCGACTAGTGCTGTTATTTTTCTCGGCTATTTATATATAAAGGTCAGTGGTGCATTATGGGTAGTCTATTTTGGCGGTTACTTTTACCGGAAGTCGCTTATTTGTTTATTTATTTATGTCAAATTATTTTGCTTGTTTTTTTGTTTGTTTGTTTTTTTAATTTTATTTCTTTTTTTTTATCTTATATATTTATTTATTTATTTTTTATTTTGATCGGTGTTTTGTGTTAAGGTAGTAAAAATTTGTTTAAATAGCTTATTGTTGGTAGTCTATTATGGCGGCCATTTACAGGAAGTCGGTTGTTTGCTTATTTATTTGGGTCAAATTGTTTTGCTTGTTTTTATTTATTTTCATTTTTATTTTTCATCTTATATATTTGTTTATTTGTCATTGATTAAATCTATTTGTTGAATTTTGGGGTGGGATGTTGTGCTTTGTTCTTACTATTATTTTTTTGGTCGGAACAGTTTTTAATTTATCTATTTGGGTTGATTATCTTTATTTGTTTTTTTCTAAACGGCTAGTTTATCGTAATCGGTTGTTAGTTTATTTATATATTTGGATGTATTTAGATCAATTTATTATACTTGTTGTTATTTATTTGTTACACTATATATTTTTGGCCTTCGATTTTTAGTTAACGTAGTATATTATCTTTTATTAATTTATTTTTTATTTTTTATCGTTATATAACAGTTATAACTTTCGTCCGTTCTTTTGTTTTGATTTTAATTCGCATATTCTAACAGGTGTGGTTTTGTAATTTGTTTGGGGTAATTTATTTTGCTTATTTTATTGTTGTTTTGTTTTTTTATATATTTATTTATTTTTCTATTTTAAGTTACGTAGTAAAAATTTGTTTTCATGTCTGCATTTTGAGATTAGCTCGGATCTTTTCTTTAATAATTTATTTTGATCTGGGAAGGTAATGATAGCTATTTTTTCCTCCAAGCAAAGTTTGCAAGTTTTTGATAGGTTGTTGTAGGCTCATGATTTTTTCCTTATTTTCCAAGATATTTTTGGTGTGGTGTGTGTTTTGTTTTTTATTTCCCAGATATACTTAGAAAGCATTGTGCTGTTCGCATATTTACTATTTGTGAAAGACATTTTGTGTACATAATTTCTTTGTTTCCATGGTCCTTCGGTTACTCCTATGTATACTTTTTCTTCATTATCTGCTGGTTTTATCGTGGCTTGGTAGATTACGTTGTTTAGTAAACAATTACCGTTTAAGGGACATTCGTTTTTTATTCTGCAGTTGCACGTGGGTTTAATTTGTTCGTGTGGTTTGTTAATAATTTTCCTGTTGTGCTTTTTTATTATTTGTGCCATGTTCTCGGTGCAACTGTAGGTGATTTTTACCGTGTTTTTGTTGAATATTTTGTGTAGGGAGCTTGATTCCGGGAAGTGTTTCTGTAAAAGAATATTTTTCCTATGTTAGTTTTTATGTTTTTGCTGTACGGTGGGTTGAACCATATGACATTTATTTTCCTGTTGGCCTTTTTTGTGTTCTGTGGTGAGTATGCGAGTGTTGCTGGGAGTCCGTGTTGCTTCCATGTCCACTTTTATATTTACACACGCTCTATCTCTGATATTGAGCACTTTATCCCATAAATATAGCACACTTTAAGACTATATTTCTTCATATATATATATATATATATATATATATATATATATATGTGTGTGTGTGTGTGTGTGTGTGTGTGTGTGTGTGTGTGTGTGTGTGTGTGTGTGTGTGTGTGTAATATATATATATATATATATATATATATATATATATATATATGTATATATATATATATATATGTAATAGAAATTGTTAGGAGGATTTGATAATTATAATTAAGTAATTCATTGAGTCTGAAAGAAACCTCAACAGAATGCAGACACAAGACATTCTGTTGATGATGAGTCCCAAATATAGGACGAAACGGCCGTCCAGAGCTTTATGGCTCCCGGGGGCACAGTCCTATGGTTACAGAGAATTTCAGTTGAGTTCCACCACGGAATATGTGAGCGAACGGCGCTATATTGAGTCTGATTTGCTATCTCTCCGTCAACGAGGCCCTTTGGAACAGTTGGTATGAGGTTTGCTTGATAACTAAACTGTCAGGGTTTCAATTCTCGGTAGTGAATGCGCACTGCTGATGAGTCCCAAATATAGGACGAAACGGCCGTCCAGTGCTTTCTGCATTCTGTTGAAGTTTCTTTCAGACTCAATGAATTACTTAATTATATATATTCAATATAATTTTAAATTTGTTCTTTATTTCATTTATTTTTTTATATTCGTTAATTTTTTATTTTATTTAATTTACTTAATTTATTGTTGTTGGATATTATTATTATTATCATTATTATTATTAATTTGAACATTTTGATTATTATTATAACGCGATGATGAATTTTTTTACCATCTGCAATGACATGCCTATTAGACATATTACTCTAACTCTTTTAATTCTGATAATCCCCTCCCTTACCCAGAATATTAACTTTGAAATTTGTTTCTAGGTCACCCATCTTTAATTCTTCCTTCTTTCCTTTCTTTTGTTTCCCTCCTTCACTCACTCCTCCTCCCCTCTCTCTTCCCCCTTCTCCCTCTCCCTCTTCCTTCTTCTCCCTCTTTCTTTCTTCTCTAATTTAAAAAAATTGTATTAATTTTTTTATTTTTCTTTCTTCCTTTTTATTATAAAAATGTTCTTTTTCCTTTTCTTTTCTTTTTCCTCGCTCTTTTCGCTTTGTCTAGACAAAATGATTTAATTTCTAAAAATCCTTCGGTCTGAAGAGATGAATATTTAAATATATTCTTAAAATGAATTATAACCGAATTGGATTTTTAAGGAATGTCTTCACTTATTATTACTATATTGCTATGTTACTTACATTTAGCTCTCTTTGGATTAATGCCCTCTTTGAAATTACCCCTACCAATTATCAATTGATATTACATTATATATATATAGCGGAAAGACCAAGACCGATGTTGCATTTCCCAACTCCCATTGATAGTGGAAATAATCGATTCTTTCATGCTTCTACGGCAGTTTTCATGTAGTTTGCGGTCATTTTCTACTGGCCAGAGTGAGAGCCCTATAGCTGGCTGCAACGAATAAGCAAGAAGATTCTATTGTCCAGCGTGAGAGCCAACAGATAACTGAACACGAATGTTAACTAGCATGCAAAAAAAATCGATAGCTGCATTCGTCATAAGTGGGAAAAATTTAAATCTGCATGGCACTTTACTCCAATTGGCTCATTCGCTTGCTTAAACTCAATGTTGATTCTGATTCCGCAGAACTGGGTTGGGTGTGAAAAAGTATTTGTTGTTAACATTCTTTTTCATTCGGTTTTTCCAGTTACGAGTCCTTTTTAAAGCTGATCGTTTTGTCTTCATTTTGTTTAGTTCTTTTTCCGTAACAGATTTAATGTTTAGTATAGAGCTTAAAAAAATTCGCAGTGTGAGCAGTAAGGCATGTAGCAACATCAGCACGGAAAAGGGCACTCCTTTAAAGGCAAGGAAAGGCAAAAATAATTAAAGTCAAGTGATAGCGATCGCTGTATGAGTCGTACGATTTTTGAATCAAGCACGGGCAACGCCGGGCCATGCTGCTAGTATATATATATATATATATATATATATATATATATATATATATATATATATACACGACACGCCCGTCGAATTCGACGTATGAGTGTCAGACAGACCAGTTCTTAGGAAACTGACAGCCCGACACCAGCAAATGAGATTTGATTATAGAGGCGAAAGTTTAGTGCAGAACCATCGACACTTTTTGAAGGGCCGAATACAGAGACTTGGTGCACTACGTGCCATAATGTCCCCAACTGACCCTCCGTAGGTTTTGAATTCAGAGTTTACTTCTTCTAGACTAGTTGCCAACCAAGGCTATAAAACCCAGACTGTCCTACTATTTACCCATAACTGTGGCGGGGCAAAGAAGAGTATTCACACCTTTCCCAACGGTATTAGCACGTAAGTGAATGCAATGGATTCGACTGGAATTCGAACTCGGTTCTCCGTTTCCTCAATCCAAGCTGCTGCCCATACACTATATATATATATATATATATATATATATATATATATATATATATATATATATATATATATATATATATATATATATATATATATAAACGGGATTTACTTAAATAAATTGTATGCATAAATATAATGTATAAATATAAAATATATTAAATAATTTTCGGACTTAATCCATTTTAATATATATATATATATATATATATATATATATATATATATATATATATATACATATATATATATATATATATATATACATATATATATATATGTATATATATGTATATATATATATATATACATACATATATATACATACATATATACATATATATATATATATATATATATATATATATATATATATATATATATATATAAGACATATTATAAAGAAATACACCACCCCAATCGACCCAAATAAATAAATCAAATTAATTATCTATTATAAAAATTTAAGACAGCTAACCTCATCCTCAAAAATAACAACACGACTGATAAGTCAAAATTGCCAAGAATAAACATTATTTATGAGTTCAAATGCCCCTTAAGGAACTGCGTTCCTAACGAAACCGGACTCATAAATAATTACATCGGTTACACAACCACATGCTTATCCAGACGTCTTACGTTACACCTATCCGATCACAGCTCCATTAGAACCCATTTAAACACACACAAAAATTTACCAGACTCCATTAGAAATATACTAGTAGAAAACACAAATATATTAATTGCTTCCACCTGTAAAAAAAGGTTAAAAATAATGGAGGCTTTAATAATAAAAAAGAAAAGGCCTACCCTTAACAATATTAACTACGAACAAAGCCACAACGTGCTAACCGTATTTGGAAATGAAAACACCACTACTACACACTAAGACATATACATAATGCACACACTCAATTAAGCTGAAAAATCAAATCATCCTTGATAATGGCTAAAGGTATAGCCGAAAGCGCTCGGAAAAATAAAACATTTGGACAGTTCTTACACACCCTTTGTCCAGCAAAGAAAGCTCTTGTTCGTACACAAGAAAAATTAAATAAAAAACTAAACCGTAGTACCTTGTCTGTCGTTTTTAATGAAACTTGCATAAAAGAAGGATTGCTGCCTAAATATACAGCCATATATATATATATATATATATATATATATATATATATATATATATATATATATATAATAAAAAGACTTAAACAATAATATACCATGGTCCTAATTTATTCCAGTCGAATCGTGAAAACGATCCAATTCATCTGACCTACAAATTCAAAAAGAAAACAGGAAAAACAACTCTGGAAAAAAAAGATTTTAGTGAGAGTGTATGTATGAGAGTGTGGGAGGAACGCTAGAGTAAATGAGATCTATAGAGAGGGGTAACAGACGAGAGAAGAACAGGAAGGTCTAAAGATGAAGGGATTTAAGATTTTTCTGTTTTCTTTTTCACGATTACAATGGAATAAATTATGACCATGGAATATTAGTGTTTAATTCTTTTTATTATATCTTTACTCTGTCCTAGACATTGAGATCTACCTGGATTCTATCCTCTTGGAATTATTTTTTTATACACATATGTATGTGTATGTATGTATATTTATTTATATATTTTAGATATACGATTGCATATGTATGTGTATATTTACCACTAATATTATATATATATATATATATATATATATATATATATATATATATATATATATATATACGCATGCGATTTTAAACGCTCAGGTAAAATACTCTGTGTATTATTGTGGAATAGTGTTCAAATGGGCAATTTTCGTTATTGACATCATTAGCTGTAATCCGAGGTACTCCATTAATACCTCATGATGTTATTAGATATTGTGGGGTGTAGGACTTTTTGTGATTTTTCAAAATTACTATGAGGATGAAATGGTCTGCTAGAATTCGGTCGTATATTTCTTCACTCGAGTGAAGCCTATTAAAGCAAAAGAAAAGTTCCTTTTTATGATATTGGCAGAAAGCGAGTAACAGCCGGCGGATGTAACGTTGCCAAAATAGCGGGAAAAAATAGACCAGAAGGAAGGCAGAATGTTATTTCCGTTCTAAATGACAGTATTCATCAAAAAAAGCGGCAATCGTGCAAATTGGCCGGTGAAGAGTAAGCTAAATTATGGGCTTCCCCACTTCTTCTTCCAATTATGGAAGGAAGGAAAAAGAGAAAAAAGATTGCACAATAGTCATGTTGATGATGTTACACCTGCCTAGTACCATTACTAAATGAAAAAAGGAAACCGCGCGGATATAATTAGAGGTAGTAGTAGTAGTAGTAGCAGAGGTAGTAGTAGTAGTAGTAGCAGAGATAGTAGTAGTAGTAGTAGTAGTAGTAGTAGTAGTTGTAGTAGTAGTTGTAGTAATAGTTGTAGTAATAGTTGTAGTAGTAGTAGTAGTTTTTGTAGTAGTAGTAGTAGTAGTTGTAGTAGTTGTAGTAGTAGTTGTAGTAGTAGTAGTAGTAGTAGTTGTAGTAGTAGTAGTAGCAGAGATAGTAGTAGTTGTAGTAGTAGTAGTAGTAATTGTAGTAGTTGTAGTAGTAGTTGTAGTAATAGTTGTAGTAGTAGTAGTATTAGTTGTAGTAGTAGTTGTAGTAGTTGTAGTAGTAGTAGTAGTTGTAGTAGCAGTATAGGTAGTAGTATTAGTAGTTGTACTAGTAGTAGTTGTATTAGTAGTTGTGGTAGTAGTAGAAGTCAAAACAAAGTGTTTACACTATCTAGTTAATATTATTGAAGACAGGAGGGAACAGAGTGTAAAAGAAATATGTGAAGATACTAGACCTCTAATTACTATTATTCCGTTTTCACGTGTTCATTACTGAGAATTACATCATCTTAAATCTTCGTCAGTCCCCAACCCACACGCTACTTGAATGCTCACTGACACCCAACGGTGCAGTGGTTTGGATTGTTTCAGTTTAATGAATATCCAATTCATTTAAACTTGGCCATATTTCTTGGCGAGAAATATTGCAGTGACTGAAATTCTTCAGTCTCGTCAGTTGTAGAGAAAGCGTTTACTTAATAATTATCCTGGCATTACTCCAAGTCCTCCAATTATTATCGGCAGGACGCTAAATAGCATATTCCGTTTTTCTCAGTTCTCAGGCAAGGCTTTGGCATTTTTTTTTGTCTTTTTTGTTGTTGTTGGTGGTGGTGGTGGTTTTGGTTTTCATTTGTGTTTTTTTTTTGTTTTGCTACTTTTTAAAAGTTCACTTTTATCCTTGTGGTTGGAAGGGAAATTACAGAAAAGATCGTGTAATAGTCGATCTTCTTCTTCTTCTTCTACTTCTTCTTCTTCTTCTTCTTCTTCTTCTTCTTCTTAAGGATGTTATTAAACTTTCCAATTTTATTGCTGATTTCAATTTCTCATTTCATTGTCGGGTTTGTGTATAAAGAGTCTGATTAACTTTTTAGAAAACCGAATACCGCAAAAATTTAAAGGAAAACTTGTCTTAGCCGATGCGTTTCGTCCCCTGATGGAATTTATCAACAAAAATGTTAGGGTTAACTGAAAAGTCTAGTTATGGAAGATGCTAAGTGACACGATTCAGTGTCTAATAAGGGAGTAACTGATGTTGTTGTTACATTTTTAGGCAATTAATATTTAAATTATTTTAGTAGGAGATTAATTTATTTATTATTGAAAAGGAGATTATGAATTTAACGGTCTTCTTTTAATTTGTTAACATTTTCATAGTCATGTGTGTAATTTTTTTTAATTTGAACATAAGCTATTAAAAGTTAGAGAGTTGTGTCCCTTTAATTGTTTTTTTTTTTATATGTAGCAGCTAAGATGGCAGAATCCGAAAATAATCTCATCAATGAAAACTTGAGAATCCAAAATTTCCGTGTTCCGGATACGACCCGGAATGTTTTTAATTTGCTCGCGGAGTCGGCCTGATTTCAAAATGGTATATGTTGGGTTATGGTCTCTAGGAACAAAATTGAAAACACGGACAATTTTATTTTGAAACACTATAATTTGAGAACAGTAATGGAAACGGCTGGGGGCGGCCTTATTGGTTAGGTGGTCGAAGAGTTAAGAGTTAATTTTTATCTACAGACCAGCCACCTTCGGAAAGTTTATGTCAGGTTATGGTGGGGTCCCTATTTCAAATCTGATAGTAGCGGGCGCCGTCTAGTTAGTCTAAAGCGAAAGGTATTTTATGGCGTTGCGGCGGGTCGTTAAGTATCGAGAGGATTCTGTTTTATTATTATCTATCTATTAATCTCTTTATTTATTTGTTTATTCAAATGGCTATTTCTTATACAAACGTGTTGGACTGGATTACAATTTGATTTTTGTCGACTTCACAAAGGCTTTTTCTATTTAATGATTGGGCTAAGCCCCCAGCCGTTTCCACAGTAACTAATGTTGCAAGAGACCATACTTATAAACACGCGCAAACCAAGAGATAGCTTATACCTAAATTTCCGCTTGAGGATGAAACGAGACCAGATACCTTAATTCAACTTAATTTCAATAATTATATTGAGGGTTTCCGCTCTCTCTTTTGATACATGCGAACTCTTATGTAGCGAAGGAATCCTATTTTCAAAAAATATTATAATATATATATATATATATATATATATATATATATATATATATATATATATATATATATATATGAAATGGGCTATTTTTATAGATACCAATATTTAAGTAAATGGTCTGTTTATAATAAACAGTATTAACATTATTTACCGGCCTGAATGTCCGAGAAATTTCAGAGAAAATATGTGTCCTTTGACAGGAATCGAACCTGTATCCTACACAAAACCGTCATATAGCCTGACGTGCCATATCATTTAGCTACAGAGGAATTACTGTTTTTAAACTACAGATTTCCCATAATTTCCCTCGAACCCTCATATCTACTCGAAGCAATATATATATATATATATATATATATATATATATATATATATATATTCAGTTGTATGGATAATAGTTTATGACCCTTGCGATCATATATGTGTATCTGTGCCTAACCTCGGATAGATTATATACGTGTGTTTGTATGAACTATAATGCGTACACCTGTATGTATGTGTGTCAGTGTGTCACCCTAGACAAACACAGAAGAAAATTCCCCTCCCATCACCAAACATAATCAAACACAATCTAGTATATATATTTAAAAAGAAAACCAGTTTGTCTGAGGATCGCAATATATATATATATATATATATATATATATATATATATATATATATATATATATATATATATATATATATATATATTATATACATATATATATTTATATATATATATATATATATAAATATATATGTATGTATGTATATATGTATATATTCAATGTAAATTGAACTGCACCACATACTTGATATTAAAATAACTGATCCGATGTGCAAATTTCTTATAATAACGGCGACATTCCTCTATCTATTGAACAATTTAGTTCATGCCATATTGACTGGAATAAAAACCTACCTCTACAAAAGAAAATCTTATATTACTATATTAGTAGAAAAACGCACAATTCAATTTTTTTAAAAAAATTCAACCTCAGCTTTGCGACCGCACGCTACAAAAAATCTTTTACAGTTAACAATAATACATTTCCAAAAAAACATATTTCGGAGTACATCTTAACTTTCGTTGTCCTGTTATTACCTGGATGTAAAAAAGACATATCTATTTCTATACCTGAGGATGATTGTATGAACAATCGAAAGCTTGTAGTAAAAAAAAGACCTTATACAACTGGAATTTATAAACTGGGATCATAACATTCATCTACAGGTTCGAGGTTAATGTATTTTATTAAAAATTGTTTGCGAGAGTGATTCTTGCCATTTATATCATTAACTTCACTATCTGCTTTTTGTATGAATGATTCATGTAATGTTAATTGAACTGCACCACATACTTCATATATATATATATTAAAATAATAAAAAAGAATGGTAAGATTTCTAATCTGGTGTTCTTAGCAATTATTTTTATTTAAAAAAAAACAGTGCTCAATACAAACAGTAGAGAAAAATATTCTAATTATTTTCTTTTTTTAAAAATATGATTCCATGACACTTTTAGAAAATTTTTGTGTATAAAAATATGAATTAAGCTGATAAATTAAAATGCTGAAATTTTTGTCATGACTTGACTTTGTAAGCAAAGATACATAAGTTGTCTAGGGAAATTAAAACCCAATCACCGCTAATCCAAAAAGAGTGAATTTTCGTTGACCTTAACAACTTCAAATATTAAGATTGCCTGCGCTTATGAATTAAGTAATATCTCTTAGAAAGTTATTCCTAGCATCGCTTGACAATGGAACGAAACTCTGGATTTTAAGTTTAATTTTTATAATTAAATTTACAACTTTAGTTTCAGTTTTGAAACAGAATTTTCTGTGTCGCGATGGAATCATATTTTTAAAAAAAGAAAATAATTATATACACACACACGCACACACACACACACACACACACATATATATATATATATATATTATTTCAATATGTTCTCAATGCATGCATTAGATGCAAAATACACACATACATATATTTGTTCTGAGTCTGTATAAAGCTTTTTCATATTTGTTCTAAATGCATTAAATTCAAACGATTGAATGACAATCCCTTTTTATTTATTTTTTTCTACAATACAGATATCGAATGCTAAAACTTCAAAAACGATTATTTTTTGTAATTTTTCGTCAGGAAAGAAAAACATAAAATTGAAATTCGATATGTAACCATTATTTCTCCCAACGATCAAAAATATTTAATTTCTTAATAACAGAAACAATTTGACTGAACATAAATTCAATTGTGTCACGATAAGAGAAAACCAAAACTTTTATCAAGTGCCACTCGATATGTAATCACCAGACGGAATTAAAACCGATGCCGTTTTTGGTTTAAAATTTCCTATCCGTTACATATTGTATACATATATGTGTATGTAAACATTTCTCAGAATTAACCTGTAGAAAATACAATATGTATTAAGGAAAAAGACAATAGGGAAATTGTAGTTTTAGCCGACGCGTTTCGTCTAATGTGAACATTATCAAGGCAAAAAACGAAATGAATTTATTGAAACAATGGGTATTTATTCTGAGAAATACAGAATCGTGGCATAAGGCCAAGAGAGAAATGGGGATGGGTCGGTCTTCATTAGCTATGTTAGTCCTAGTTAATCTACTAGACCTTCATTCATTCATTCCAATTTACACATTCACCACAAGAACTCATCCATTATCTCTCAGTCCTGCATACACACAGTACCACTTATTCAAAGAGGACCTACAAAACACCTCATGACATAAAAGATTCAACATAATTGAAACACGGTATCTATAAACAACAAAAAAATATCTTTAGCACTTGCCTCTTGAAAACGATTCAGACAAGCTGATTGAACATGCTGAGTCCACTAAAACACATTGCTCTCCATTCTACCCGCTCCAAGGTTAAGTACTTGAGGGTGTTATGAGGTAGATTGACAGGTGGCAATTTATTCTTTAGCTTGTCTTTGTATCTTATAGCCCTGATCTAACTAGCTGTACATTAGGATCTTGGGTATCCTGTCATCAGACATTCTCAAGACATGATCAGTCTACCGTAACTGAAACTGCATGAGAAAAGTCTCGATTCAAATATATATATATACATATATATATATATATATATATATATAAATATATATATACATACATATATATATATATATATATATATATATATATATATATATATATATACATACATATATATATATATGTATATATGTATATATATATGTGTATGTATGTATGTATTAAGGAGAAAAACAATAGGAAATCTGTAGTTTTAGCCGACGCGCTTCGTCCAATGTGGACCTTTTCATGGCAAAAAACGAAATGAATTTATTCAAACAAAGATCATTTATTTCGTAACAAAATACAAAATTGTGGCACAAGGCCGAAGGGGAATTGGGGAGAAGTTGGTCTCCATTGCCTGTCCTAGTCCTAGTTTTCTTATCAGCCACTTTCAGTCTTCCGTATACTCACATCCCCTTCCTCTTTTCATTTTTCTTATCGGCCACTTTCAGTCTTCCGTATACTCCCATCCCCTTCCTCTTTTCATTTTTCTTATCAGCCACTTTCAGTCTTCCGTATACTCCCATCCCCTTTCTCTTTTCATTTTTCTTATCAGCCACTTTCAGTCTTCCGTATACTCCCATCCTATTCCTCTTTTCATTTTTCTTATCAGCCACTTTCAGTCTTCCGTATACTCCCATCCCCTTCCTCTTTTCATTTTTCTTATCAGCCACTTTCAGTCTTCCGTATACTCCCATCCCCTTCCTCTTTTCATTTTTCTTATCAGCCACTTTCAGTCTTCCGTATACTCCCATCCCCTTCCTCTTTTCATTTTGCTTATCAGCCACTTTCAGTCTTCCGTATACTCCCATCCCCTTCCTCTTTTTCATTTTGCTTATCGGCCACTTTCAGTCTTCCGTATACTCCCATCCCCTTCCTTTTTTCATTTTTCTTATCAGCCACTTTCAGTCTTCCGTATACTCCCATCCCCTTCCTCTTTTCATTTTTCTTATCAGCCACTTTCAGTCTTCCGTATACTCCCATCCTATTCCTCTTTTCATTTTTCTTATCACCCACTTTCAGTCTTCCGTATACTCCCATCCCCTTCCTTTTTTCATTTTTCTTATCGGCCACTTTCAGTCTTCCGTATACTCCCATCCCCTTCCTCTTTTCATTTTTCTTATCGGCCACTTTCAGTCTTCCGTATACTCCCATCCCCTTCCTCTTTTCATTTTTCTTGTCAGCCACTTTCAGTCTTCCGTATACTCCCATCCCCTTCCTCTTTTCATTTTTCTTATCAGCCACTTTCAGTCTTCCGTATACTCCCATCCCCTTCCTCTTTTCATTTTGCTTATCAGCCACTTTCAGTCTTCCGTATACTCCCATCCCCTTCCTCTTTTCATTTTTCTTATCGGCCACTTTCAGTCTTCCGTATACTCCCATCCCCTTCCTCTTTTCATTTTTCTTATCAGCCACTTTCAGTCTTCCGTATACTCCCATCCCCTTCCTCTTTTCATTTTTCTTATCAGCCACTTTCAGTCTTCCGTATACTCCCATCCCCTTCCTCTTTTCATTTTTCTTATCGGCCACTTTCAGTCTTCCGTATACTCCCATCCCCTTCCTCTTTTCATTTTGCTTATCGGCCACTTTCAGTCTTCCGTATACTCCCATCCCCTTCCTCTTTTCATTTTGCTTATCGGCCACTTTCAGTCTTCCGTATACTCCCGTCCCCTTCCTCTTTTCATTTTTCTTATCAGCCACTTTCAGTCTTCCGTATACTCCCATCCCCTTCCTCTTTTCATTTTTCTTATCAGCCACTTTCAGTAAGATAAAGAGGATGGGAGTATACGGAAGACTGAATGTGCGTATTAGATAAATGAAAAGAGGAAGGAAAAGTGAGTATTAGAAAAATAAAGAGAGTAAGACGATGGGAGTATATGCAAGACTGAAAGTGGCGGATTAGATAAATGAAAAGAGTAAGTGGAAGAGAGTATGTGAGAGGTAAAGATTCAGTTAATCGGTAGAATCGGAAAGTGTCGTTGGAATAAATTATGTGAAATAGCGAATGAGTTAATAACAAATATACAATTAGTGAAGGAATGTGAATGTGCGACAGGCAGTTAGTATGTGAGCTAATAAGAACGGAAAGAGTAAGAGAACGGGAGAATGAGAGAGTAAGTGTCTCTGTGTTGATATGAAGTGCCGAATGAAAGTTTGGAGTAGAGCATGCGAGGGATTTATGTGCAAGAAGTTTCAATGAATGGGGCCGATTTAATATGAGAATCGGCCATATTGAAAATACATTATTTTTAGGCAAGAAAGTAAATGTTCACAAGAATGAGAGTGAAAAGAATACCAGGGTGCGTACTTGAATTAAATAAAATTTCCGGATCTTTTTTTTTTTAACGGGAAAGTTCGTTGAAGAGAGAGTTAAAGAGAATGATTAGATAGAGACGGAAGAAAATAGCAAAAGAGTGAAAGAGCGATAGAGAGACTGAACTAGCGGAATAGAGATAAAAAGAGGTGTAGTGTTTATGAAGGTGTTTATAATATATTATATTCTTCAGAGGAAGGGTGGCAAGGCACACGACGGAGGGGTCGATATGAATGCATTTTAAATAAGAGAGAAAGCGTCATAGAGATATATAGAGAGTATACACCCCTGTGCAAATTAATTGAAACAACAGCTTTAGTTTCGTTTCTTTCCCGATATGGTCAATTTTAGACTCACTGGAGTGACTGGGTGCAATCGATTTCTATTTTTTCCCAGATTAGGTCATTTGCAGTGGTGTGCAGTAATATGAATCTGCTTTGGGGGTGTATGATTAAATTTGTTTGGTCTTGAAAAGTGTTGCGTCATCCGTGATTGCATCAGATTTCTATCCCACCCAGACACTATTGTCTCGACTTTCGATTAGTTGTCCTACGGCCATTTTCTGTGGTGGACGTTATTCCAAGGAAGGGTACGAAAATTGTAACGCTGCACGAACACACCGGCAATCCTTACCAGTGAGCAAATTAAAGTACAATAGACTGGCACGGAAACTCTCCTGATTTAAACCCAATGAAGAATCAGTGGTTAATCTTCAAGGAACAACTTCGTCGAATGGACATACGAAGTACTAACATGTGCACTGGGTCATGTTTCATTGGAAAGTACGAAAAGTAGAAAAGTAAATGATAACAGAATTATTCGTTTTGTTTCATATAATTTGCACAAGGTTGGATGCGAGTGAAAAGCTGCAAATATTAATTCGATTTAGCTTCGTCTATCTCACAGTCATTTATAATACTATTCTGAGAGATTAGTATTTTATCGTTCTATAGCAAGCGGGTTATGCACATAACTTGTAGCCTAGTCTGTACTTACTTAAATGTACTGGTTGCGGCATTCATCCGGGAGAATTTGAGCCGATGAAGTCCACAGAATCTGCTACATCCTGAGTGAAAGCCGACCAAGAATAGCCAAATGAATCTGCCACTTCCTGAGTGAAAGCCGACCAAGCGTAGCCAAACGGATCTCCCACATCCTGAGTGAAAGCCGACCAAGCGTAGCCAACCGAATCTGTCGCATCCTGAACGAAAGCCGATCAAGCGTAGCCAAACGGATCTGCCACATCCTGAGTGAAAGCCAACCAAGCGTAGCCAACCGAATCTGCCACCTCCTGAGTGAATGCCGACCAAGAGTTGCCAAACGAATCTGCCACATCCTGAGTGAATGCCGACCAAGCGTAGCCAAACGAATCTGCCGCATCCTGAGTGAAAGCCAACCAAGCGTAGCCAAACGGATCTGTCACATCCTGAGTGAAAGCTGACCAAGCGTAGCCAACCGAATCTGTCGCATCCTGAGTGAAAGCCGACCAAGCGTAGCCAACCGAATCTGTCGCATCCCGAACGAAAGCCTTTTCATGAATCTGCTACAGATTCATGAAAAGGCTTTTCTTAGGAATTTGGATTTACAAGCTATCCACAGTCGCAGGTATACACACCTTTATTCAGTTTAGTGCGATTAAGGTGTTTCCTGGACCACTTAGTTTCACGAAGCTCAACACTCCCAGGATGGTCAGATATTCAGAATTTCCTTCTCCTAGGATGCTTGCCACACAAGGCGCTATAGAAAATAACCTGTCCTGCTATACCAGAAGAGAAGAGATGGATTAGCGTCTCTACAAGGATATCAGCGTGTAAATAAATGTAATGACTTGATTAGAAATTGAACTCAGTTCTTCGATTCCAATCCGAGACCCTCAGTATTACACCAGTGTACCTCCACCGTGCAATGTTTATGATCTTGCAAATAAAAAACGTTTACAACACCGTGTTAATCACAGTGTTAATGCGAATTTAACAATTTTACTTTTGTTATTTCCACTATTTAATATTACTATTGAGTTCGTCTCGCTTACTTTAGGAATGACATAGCAATTGTGAGTTCAATCCCTGGACATGGCAGTGTGTATTTGGATTCAGTAGAAACAGGACGAGAAATAAGTGAGCAATACTAAAAATAAGAACTAGACGAGATATCCCTAGACATGGGCAGTGGAACGAGAACAGTCTACCTCCATAGATTAATTAAAGGCCTCAGTTAATTCCCTGGACCGGGCAGTGTTTACTTGAACTCAGTAGAAACAGGACGAGCAATAACTGATCAGTACTAAAAATAAGAACTAGACGAGATATCCCTAGACACGGGCCGTAAAACTAGAACAGTCTACCTCCATAGATTAATTAAAGCGTTCTGTTCAATCCCTGGACCGGGCAGTGTGTACTTGGACACAGTAGAAACAGGACGAGCAATAAGTGAGCAATACTAAAAACAAGAACTAGACGATATATCCCTAGACATGGACAGTAAATTGAGAACAGTCTACTTTCATAGATTAATTAAAGGGTTCAGTTCAATCCCTGGACTGGGCAGTGTTTACTTGGACTCAGTAGAAACACGCCGAGCAATAACTGATCAGTACTAAAAATAAGAATTAGACAAGATATCCCTAGACACGTGCCGTAAAACGAGAACGGTCTATCTCCATAGATTAATTAAAGGCCTCAGTTAATTCCATGGACCGGGCAGTTTGTACTTGGACTCAGTAGAAACACGCCGAGCAATAACTGATCAGTACTAAAAATAAGAACTAGACGAGATATCCCTAGACATGGGCAGTAAAACGAGAACAGTCTACCTCCATAGATTAATTAAAGGGTTCAGTTCAATCCCTGGACCGAGCAGTGTGTACTTGAACCCAGTAGAAACAGGACGAGCAATAAGTGAGCAATACTAAAAATAAGAACTAGACGAGATATCCCTAGACATGGGCAGTAAAACGAGAACAGTTTACCTCCATAGATTAATTAAAGGCCTCAGTTAATTCCCTGGACCGAGCAGTGTTTACTTGAACTCAGTAGAAACAGGACGAGCAATAACTGATCAGTACTAAAAATAAGAACTAGACGAGATATCCCTAGACATGGGCAGTAAAACGAGAACAGTTTACCTCCATAGATTAATTAAAGGCCTCAGTTAATTCCCTGGACCGAGCAGTGTTTACTTGAACTCAGTAGAAACAGGACGAGCAATAACTGATCAGTACTAAAAATAAGAACTAGACGAGATATCCCTAGACATGGGCAGTAAAACGAGAACAGTCTACCGCCATAGATTAATTAAAGGGTTCAGTTCAATCCCTGGACCGGGCAGTGTGTACTTGGACTCAGTAGAAACAGGACGAGCAATAACTGATTAGTACTAAAAATAAGAACTAGACGAGATATCCCTAGACATGGGCAGTAACACGAGAACAGTTTACCTCCATATATTAATTAAAGGCCTCAGTTAATTCCCTGGACCGGGCAGTGTTTACTTGAACTCCTTAGAAACAGGACGAGCAATAACTGATCAGTACTAAAAATAAGAACTAGACGAGATATCCCTAGACATGGGCAGTAAAACGAGAACAGTCTACCTCCATAGATTAATTAAAGGCCTCAGTTAATTCCCTGGACCGGGCAGTGTTTACTTGAACTCAGTAGAAACATGACAAGCAATAACTGATCAGTACTAAAAATAAGAACTAGACGAGATATCCCTAGACATGGGCAGCGGAACGAGAACAGTCTACCTCCATAGATTAATTAAAGGGTTCAGTTCAATCCCTGGACCGGGCAGTGTGTACTTGGACTCAGTAGAAACAGGACGAGCAATAACTGATCAGTACTAAAAATAAGAACTAGACGAGATATCCCTAGACATGGGCAGTAAAACGAGAACAGTCTACCTCCATAGATTAATTAAAGGCCTCAGTTAATTCCCTGGACCGGGCAGTGTTTACTTGAACTCAGTAGAAACAGGACGAGCAATAACTGATCAGTACTAAAAATAAGAACTAGACGAGATATCCCTAGACATGGGCAGTAAAACGAGAACAGTTTACCTCCATAGATTAATTAAAGGCCTCAGTTAATTCCCTGGACCGGGCAGTGTTTACTTGAACTCAGTAGAAACAGGACGAGCAATAACTGATCAGTACTAAAAATAAGAACTAGACGAGATATCCCTAGACATGGGCAGTAAAACGAGAACAGTCTACCTCCATAGATTAATTAAAGGCCTCAGTTAATTCCCTGGACCGGGCAGTGTTTACTTGAACTCAGCAGAAACAGGACGAGCAATAACTGATCAGTACTAAAAATAAGAACTAGACGAGATATCCCTAGACATGGGCAGTAAAACGAGAACAGTCTACCGCCATAGATTAATTAAAGGGTTCAGTTCAATCCCTGGACCGGGCAGTGTGTACTTGGACTCAGTAGAAACAGGACGAGCAATAACTGATTAGTACTAAAAATAAGAACTAGACGAGATATCCCTAGACATGGGCAGTAACACGAGAACAGTTTACCTCCATATATTAATTAAAGGCCTCAGTTAATTCCCTGGACCGGGCAGTGTTTACTTGAACTCCTTAGAAACAGGACGAGCAATAACTGATCAGTACTAAAAATAAGAACTAGACGAGATATCCCTAGACATGGGCAGTAAAACGAGAACAGTCTACCTCCATAGATTAATTAAAGGCCTCAGTTAATTCCCTGGACCGGGCAGTGTTTACTTGAACTCAGTAGAAACAGGACGAGCAATAACTGATCAGTACTAAAAATAAGAACTAGACGAGATATCCCTAGACATGGGCAGTAAAACGAGAACAGTCTACCTCCATAGATTAATTAAAGGCCTCAGTTAATTCCCTGGACCGGGCAGTGTTTACTTGAACTCAGTAGAAACAGGACGAGCAATAACTGATCAGTACTAAAAATAAGAACTAGACGAGATATCACTAGACATGGGCAGTAAAACGAGAACAGTCTACCTCCATAGATTAATTAAAGGCCTCAGTTAATTCCCTGGACCGGGCAGTGTTTACTTGAACTCAGTAGAAACAGGACGAGCAATAACTGATCAGTACTAAAAATAAGAACTAGACGAGATATCCCTAGACATGGGCAGTAAAACGAGAACAGTCTACCTCCATAGATTAATTAAAGGCCTCAGTTAATTCCCTGGACCGGGCAGTGTTTACTTGAACTCAGTAGAAACAGGACGAGCAATAACTGATCAGTACTAAAAATAAGAACTAGACGAGATATCACTAGACATGGGCAGTAAAACGAGAACAGTCTACCTCCATAGATTAATTAAAGGCCTCAGTTAATTCCCTGGACCGGGCAGTGTTTACTTGAACTCAGTAGAAACAGGACGAGCAATAACTGATCAGTACTAAAAATAAGAACTAGACGAGATATCCCTAGACATGGGCAGTAAAACGAGAACAGTCTACCTCCATAGATTAATTAAAGGCCTCAGTTAATTCCCTGGACCGGGCAGTGTTTACTTGAACTCAGTAGAAACAGGACGAGCAATAACTGATCAGTACTAAAAATAAGAACTAGACGAGATATCCCTAGACATGGGCAGTAAAACGAGAACAGTCTACCTCCATAGATTAATTAAAGGCCTCAGTTAATTCCCTGGACCGGGCAGTGTTTACTTGAACTCAGTAGAAACAGGACGAGCAATAACTGATCAGTACTAAAAATAAGAACTAGACGAGATATCACTAGACATGGGCAGTGGAACGAGAACAGTGTACCTCCATAGATTAATTAAAGGGTTCAGTTCAATCCCTGGACCGGGCAGTGTGTACTTGGACTCAGTAGAAACAGGACGAGCAATAAGTGAGCAATACTAAAAATAAGAACTAGACGAGATATCCCTAGACATGGGCAGTGGAACGAGAACAGTGTACCTCCATAGATTAATTAAAGGGTTCAGTTCAATCC
This sequence comes from Acanthosepion esculentum, assembly GCA_964036315.1. Classification (NCBI taxonomy): domain Eukaryota; kingdom Metazoa; phylum Mollusca; class Cephalopoda; order Sepiida; family Sepiidae; genus Acanthosepion; species Acanthosepion esculentum. The sequence continues at coordinate 88,149,535 of OZ038504.1, forward strand.
CTGAACCGGGCAGTGTGTACTTGGACTCAGTAGAAACAGGACGAGCAATAAGTGAGCAATACTAAAAATAAGAACTAGACGAGATATCCCTAGACATGGGCAGTGGAACGAGAACAGTGTACCTCCATAGATTAATTAAAGGGTTCAGTTCAATCCCTGAACCGGGCAGTGTGTACTTGGACTCAGTAGAAACAGGACGAGCAATAAGTGAGCAATACTAAAAATAAGAACTAGACGAGATATCACTAGACATGGGCAGTGGAACGAGAACAGTGTACCTCCATAGATTAATTAAAGGGTTCAGTTCAATCCCTGAACCGGGCAGTGTGTACTTGGACTCAGTAGAAACAGGACGAGCAATAAGTGAGCAATACTAAAAATAAGAACTAGACGAGATATCCCTAGACATGGGCAGTAAAACGAGAACAGTTTACCTTCATAGATTAATTAAAGGCCTCAGTTAATTTCATGGACCGGGCAGTGTGTACTTGGACTCAGTAGAAACTGACCGAGCAATAACTGATCAGTGCTAAAAATAGAAACGAGTCGATATATCCCTAAACATGGGCGGTGGAACGAGAACGGCTTACTCCTGTAATTTAAATAAAGGATTCAGCTATATCCAGTATGTTTCACCGATCGACATTCACATGAATGAAGACCGGAATGCACAACGTTCGAAATGTTATAACAACAACAAAGATGAGGACAATAGTCCGCATGTAAATGGAGTAGCTAATGATAACTCCTTATCCCAGAAATTCAGTCAGAAGACGATGAGTTGATAAAAACAGCAAAGGTCAGGATAATAGTGTATGTGTAAATAATGTAAATAATGTTAACTCCTCCTCCCAGAAATTCAGACCGAAAGTTTACTTTCGTCAGACAGTAACAGATTTGGGCCATTCACTGATAATCAGGCGTATTCAAATGACTTTTGTGGAAATAGCTCATTAACCATAACTCTACAACAAATGCCAAATTAACTTACAAAAAATGGAATACCTATATAGCGGTGGGAAGGGCGGTTTCACTGTGGGTGGCAAATTTAAGTGAATTAGTGCAATGAAATGGCATCCAAATTTAGTTGTCTCGTTATTGTTTTTTTTTTTCATCTTACTTCATCAAAATCTAATTGATGTGATTCCAGATTTGTCAGAGAGGGAGGCCAGAAAAAATCATTTTGAAAATCACCGATATTGCTGTTGTTCTTGGATTTTTTTATGCAATCAAAACAAATTAAATAGCTATAATTGTCATCTTTCGGTATACGAGGTCTGACAAAAAAAATATTGAGTCTTGTGCTATATAAAGTGTTATGGCAATTTACCCACGCACGCATGGACACCCCCAGCTATAAATAAGAGCAGGTACTGCCTTTTGGAGAGGGAAGTTTCCAGCAGTCAGCTCTGCCTGTCGGACCGAACATTCTTGCTGTAACACTCTCGTTTGTATATGTTTGTATTACTCTTTCTGTAAATATATTAATTTAACTCAATTTCTCTCTTTGTATTTTTATTTCTGACCCTAACAAGGCCACAACAAAAAGAAAACTACAAAACATATCAATTCTACATTTAATCTACTTCGAAGTAGTCACCTTCTGGAGTCACACACTTTATCTGGCTTAGTTTCCATTGATGGAAGTATTCGTGGAACTCCTTTTTGAAGATAATGAGAAGCTACCTCGTCGTATTCTCTTGGATTTCCTCGACGTCTTGAAAATGTGTTACTTTTAGGTGGGGTTAGATATTTGAAGAGGAAAAGGTCGCATGGAATGAAATCTGGGGAAAATGGTGGTTGTAGGACCTAGGGAATGCCGCCTTTGGTCAAAAGCTGCTTTACAAACAATAGTCTTCGATGGAACCTCTGCACTGTGTCAAGACGACCATACTCTACACACTTTCCTTCCAAACGTTATAATTTAGTGAGTATACGGGGCAGAGTTCAAGGTCAGTCTGTATCAAACGGCTTCACTTCCGTACATTAGTTCCGTTACCGTAGCAACAGAGACGATACTTTTTGATCAGTCCACGTATTTTTTAGATGTTGTCCAGTTCTGGAATGTTGTTTAGAGTGACGGTAAATTCTACAACCACTCAGAGTCTTACAAACGCTACGTACGCAACAACTTGTGAGATTAATTTACTTTGACGACATGACAATAAATGAGAACAAGTAAACGGACAAGAAGAAACAAGGAAAAAACAAAATGTTCTTTTTTTAAGTGAGATTTTGAACACATATGAAAGATAAAAGAGAGAACAATATTGTAATAACATCCAAGAGAGGAACCACTGGGTCTTCTCTGACTAACGTTTTCAGCTAACATGAAATTAAACCATTATATTGAATCAAATGCTACATCGCCTGCTAGGAAAGTTTATTAACTGTACTGTGCGAGACAATTTTTTCCAGCCACAATCTATCTTACTCCTTTATAAATTTCCCAGCCGCCCATGCATCTCATATTGCTACCATATCTGGCCTGGTGCTTTTGATATGTATGTAGACATTCTTGATAGAATCCGAAGAGGAATCTGTAATGCTACAGGTCCTGAACTGGCATCTCGGTTTTAGTCAGTTTCGTAATGCTGCAAGATTCCCTCTGCCTTTTCTATAAATATTTTCATGGTAATTTTTCTGATGGGCTTTCCTCGTTGGTGCCTCGAATTTAAGCGCAGTACTAGACTGGCAGTTAGGCGTCATCATTTTATAAGTGAAATGGCTAACCGTAAGTTCTATTCTAACAGTATCTTCTATCGCACATCTCACTTGTGTAACTAACTCCTTTGCTTTCCTGTCAACTATGATCCTCAAAAATTTAAATGTAACGTCAATCGTCATCTTCTGTCATTTTAAACTTCTATTGTCCTTTCTCCTCAATAATGTTTTCTCAGTGTATAATGTTTTCGCAGTGTATTTTTCTCTAAGTAATCTCTTATGTTTTGGTGACTTTATCGCTTTGAGATAATGATGAAAAGGTAAAATGATTAAAATAATTGAACATCCATTTGTTCTGTTCGATGATATGAAGACAATGCCTAAAAGTGTAGGTTTTTTTTTTAACTAGAAAAACTACACTTTTAACCTTGTTTTATGGTAACTGTTTTGATAGGATGACGTTAAAAGCATCGAAAATAAAGGTTAAACTTCCGAAGTAAGCGGCGAAATTAATAGTCGCGTCCCATGCTATAATTTTATTCCGATTTTGTCCAATTTAATCGACAGACCGAAGAATGCAAATTTTTTTTATAGAATTGTACAAATAGGCAATTAATATCAGTTTATTTATAGAGCGAAATGAGAGCGAGGCGAATGAAGGCAAAAAGTTTCCAAAGAAATGAATAAAACGCAAAAAATATGAGAGACACGAAAATTCAGATTTTACAAGTATGCATTATTTTCTATAGGCTAGAGTAGTGATCTGCCAATCATCAGAACGTGTTGGGATTGAATTCACCAATTAAATTCCAGAATTTTGCTCCGATATGAATACTGACTCCCAGTGTCGGATGTGAATACACAACTATCTCAGCGATCAATTATATATATACATATATATACATACATACATACATACATACATACATATATATATATATATATATATATATATATATATATATATATATATATATATATGTATGTATATATACATAAATACATATATATATATATATATATATATATATATATATATATATATATATATATGTATGTATATATACATAAATACATATATATATATATATATATATATATATATATATATATATATATGTATGTATAGATGACAAAATATAGTTTTATAGTACGTTTTATTTGTTTGTTAAAGTGTTAACTAACAGGGATAGAGTGTAAATAGAAAGTGGACATTGAAGTCAACACCTAGCAGCGACTGTCTGTTTCATGCTTATACGCAAGGACTGTAAACACACTCACACGCATATATATATATATATATATATATATATATATATATATATATATATATATATATTCAAAAGGAAAGAGAGCGAGATTTTGTGTGTGTGTGTGCGTGTGTGTGTGTGTGTGTGTGTGTGTGTGTGTGTGAAAGAGGGGAAGTGGAAGTGTGATAAAAAGTCAGAGAGGGGATGAAAGAAAGAGAGATGCCCATACTCAGAAAGAAGGGGGAGAGGTGAACATACCTGCTAGATATACAGATATATAGCTTACTGTCAGATAGATTGCGATGGGAGAGCAGTTTGTGTTCATGCTTTTAAAAATCTAAAATAAAGCATAAATGGCTGTTTGATGGGATGTTGATTTATTCATTTGGTCGATTCACAAAGAAAGAAAGAAAGAAAGAAAGAAAGAAAGAAAGAAAGAAAGCCGAACGGCTAAAGGGAAAGAAAGAAAGAAAGAAGAAAGAAAGAAAGACAAACGGCTAAAGGGAAAGAAAGAAAGAAAGAAAGAAAGAAAGAGGAAAGGCTAAACAAAGAAAGACAGGCAGACAAAATGCTGAAGAAAGAAAGAAAGAAAGAAAAACGAACGGCTAAAGACAAAGAAAAAAGTAAGAAAGAAAGCAAACAAGAAAGAAAGAAAGAAAGAAAGAAAGAAAGAAAGACGAACGGCTAAACAAAGAAAGACAGGCAGACAAAATGCTGAAGAAAAAAGCCAGAAAGAAAGAAAAGCAAGCAAGAAAGAAAGAAAGAAAGAAAGACAAAATGCTGAAGAAAGAAAGAAAGACAAAATGCTGAAGAAAGAAAGAAAGAAAGAAAATTCAAACATGTGATGGAATGAATAAAATGAAATTGTAAATGAATAAAAATGATCGAACAATTATAAATAAAAAGATAATAATAATAAAAAAATAAAATAAACGGGAAGAAAAGAAATGAAGGAAAAAAAGTGATGGAAGAAGAAATAAAATGAGAGAAAAGAATAAATGTGAAGGAAAGAATATACGGAGAAAAAACACAAAAGAGACAACTAAAAAGAAATCAGAGTAGAAAGGAAAGAAAAAAGAAATGAATGCCGAAGAAGACAAATAAAAGTGTATAAAAATGAATTCTAACCTTTTCGACCGATTTTGTCGGGTATGCACCCGTATTCAAACAGTTTCACACCCGACTGACCACTTGTTGTTCTGGTGATAATGTTACCTATCTTCACCCATATATTTGTTCAGTAAGTTTTTTCATTCATCAAAGCTTAACTCAAGACCAAACGACGTGAAATATAAATTAGGAATAGTTTTGTGTCTGTCTTCAAAACAGAAACACACCTGACTTCCCTGAAAATCGACATTCAAAATTTAAGCTCGGTTCGAACTCTAACGACTGGCATCAGAGAACTCTTCCAACTACAATACTGAGTGTTTGAATCTAAACAATTCTCTATGGTTTCTCTACAAGTGCCAACACACACGCAATCTTAGCTGTTTTTTCTTTTCTTTTCTTTTCTTTTTTAAAATTTTTTTTCTAAATATTATAAGGTATAATTACTGCAATTAATACTACAATGGCATTTCTTTGATTCTTTCAAGGCGTTATAGTGCAAAAGAAAGCGGGTAAAAAGATATCTTACCTTTCCATCATTACAGGGACTTGAGCAAAGGTAACATCTCCACGTTGCTCGGCGATTCTGTTTTGCTGCTTGCGCTTCCTTCGATCTACTTACGGTTTCGATTTTCTCCAGCTGTTTTCCTGGCTGTCAGTCTGACGCCAGCCGCCAACCCCGCCCCTACGACCAGCTCGACACTTCACTTGCTGCTGCTGCTGCTCCTGCTACTGCTGTAACTACTTGCACTACTGTCGCCTTTTCTTCTTTTTCGCGTTGCTTGTATGGTTCTCGCTGGCGTCGTTCCATTGATCTACCTGGAGGAGCTGCAACTAGTAACACTGCTGTTTAAAAAGCGCTGAGCATCTTGCGATGGATGACCAGGCTAATGCGACTACTTCCAACCCACCCCATTTATAGTCGCCCATGATCTCTCTCTCTCTCTCTCTCTCTCTCTCTCTCTCTCTTGGTCTCTCTCTCTCTCTCGCTCTTGGTCTCTCTTTCTCTTTCTCTCTCTTTCTCGCTCTCGCTCTCTCTATCGTTCTTTATCTTTTTCTTTCTCTTTCTTTCTCTCTCTTTTTCTCTTTCTCTTTCTCTCTTTCCCTCTCTTTCTCTTTCTCTCTCTCGTTCTCTCTCTCTTTCGCTATTTCTCTTTTTCTCTCTCTGTCTTTCTCTCTCTATTTCTCTCTCTCTTTCTTTCTCGCTCTCTCTTTCTCTTTCTCTCTCTCTCTCTTTTCTCTTTCTCTCTCTTTCTCTCTTTCTCTTTCTCTCTCTTCCTCTCTTTCTCTTTCTCTCTCTCTTTCTCGCTCTCACTCTCTCTTTCTCTCTCTTTCTCTCTCTCTCGCTCTCACTCTCTCTTTCTCGTTCTTTCTCTTTTTCTCTCTCTTTCCCTCTCTTTCTCTTTCTCTCTCTCGTTCTCTCTCTCTCTTTCTCTCTTTCTCTTTTTCTCTCTCTCTTTCTCTCTCTTTCTCTCTCTCTCTCTTTTCTCTTTCTCTTTTTCTCTTTCTCTTTCTCTCTCTCTTTCTCTCTCTTTCTTTCTATCTCTCTTTCTCGCTTTCACTCTCTCTTTCTCTCTCTCTCTCGCTCACACACTCTCTTTCTCACACTCGTTCTTTCTCTTTTAATCTCTCTCTCTCTTCATTTCTCTCTCTTTTTCTCTTTCTCTTTCTCTCTCTCTTTCTCTCTCTTTCTTTCTATCTCTCTTTCTCGCTTTCACTCTCTCTTTCTCTCTCTCTCTCGCTCACACACTCTCTTTCTCACACTCGTTCTTTCTCTTTTAATCTCTCTCTCTTCATTTCTCTCTCTTTTTCTCTTTCTCTTTCTCTCTCTCTTTCCCTCTCTTTCTCTTTCTCTCTCTCGTTCTCTCTCTTTTTCTCTATTTCTCTTTTTCTCTATTTCTCTTTTTCTCTCTCTATTTCTCTCTGTCTTTCTTTCTCGCTCTCTCTCTCTTTCTCTTTCTCTCTCTTTCTTCCTCTCTCTCTCGCTCTTTCTTCCTCTCTCTCTCTCTCGCTCTCTCTCTCTCTCTCATTTTCATCTTCTGTTCCTTTATTTCATCTTCCTTTTTCGTCTTCCGCCTATCAATAATGATTTATGTTTCTTTCTACTCTTTTGTAAATGTTGTCAGTGATCCTCTTGCCATGAAAGATGAAACAGACAAAAAGGAAAGAGGAAGAGACAGAAATAAAGAAAACTTCTTCGTCATTTTTTCTCTTTTTCTTTCTTTCTCATTTTTCTTTTAATGACGGTTTCCTATATTTAAATAATTCATTCTTTATTTGCTTTACTTTTTTTATCCTTCTATTTTGGTTTTTCGTCCGTTTTTCTTTTTATTGTGTTTTGCTTTAACTTTGTCAATTTCTTATTCCTTTCTTTCTTCCTTTCTTTCTTTCTTTATTCCTTTCTTTCTTTCTTTCTTTCTTTATTCTTTTCATTATTCCTTTCTTTCTTTCTTCCTTTCTTTATTCCCTTTTCTTTCTTTCTGTATTCCTTTCTTTCTTTCTTTCTTCCTTTCTTTATTCCCTTTTCTTTCTTTCTTTATTCCTTTCTTTATCCTATTCATTCTTTATTCCTTTCTTTCTTTCTTTATTTGTTTCCTTATTCCTTTCTTTCTTTATTCCATTCTTTCTTTCTTTTTTCTTCATTCCTTTCTTTCTTCCTTTCTTTCTTTCTTCCTTTCTTTCTTTATTTGTTTCCTTATTCCTTTCTTTCTATTCTTCCTTTCTTTCTTTATTCCTTTCTTTCTTTCTTTCTTCATTATTTTTCTTCCTTTCTTTCTTTATTCCTTTCTTTCTTCATTACTTTCTTTCTTTCTTTATTCTTTTCATTATTCCTTTCTTCTTTCTTTCTTTCTTTCTTTATTCCTTTTTCTTTCTTTCTTTATTCCTTTCTTTCTTCCGTTATTTCTTTATTCCTTTTTGCCTCTTTTTCTTTCGCTTTCTTCTGCTACCACTCCTTCCTGCTTCCCTTTTGTTTCCTTTCTTTCTATCTTTCTTCTTTCTTTATTCAATCATTTACCTTCCTTTCTTTATATCTATTCTAACCTTTCTCTCATGATGCCTTTCTTCTATCATTCATTCATTCTTTCTTTCTTTCTTTCGTTCGTTCCGTTCATTCATTTCTTTTTTTTCTTTTCTGTTTCTTCTATCGTTTACCTTTCTTTATTTATTTCTTACTATTCTTCCATATTCTACTCTATTTCTTCCTTCCTTCTTTCTTTCTTTTTTCTATTTCGTTTGCGATTTCTTTCTGTCTCCTTTCCTTCTTCAATGCTTCTTGCTTTCCTTCATTCATTTACTCTTTCTTTCTTTCTTGCTCTCATTCATTTATTCTTTTCTTTGATTCTTCAATTTTTTTCATTCTTTCTTTATTTCTTTTTTCTTCCTTCCTTCCTTCCTTCTTTCTTTCTTTCTTTCTTTCTTTCTTCTTTTTTTCTCTTTCTTTTGAGATTTGTCTCTATCATTATCCCTTTTTCCTTCCTTCCTTCCTTCCTTCATTCATTCTTTCTTTCAATTATTCTTTCTTTCTTTCTTTTTTCATTCTTGCCTTTCTTTCTTTTGTTGTTTATCCCTCTTTCTTTCTTTCTTTCTTTTTTTCTTTCTTATTCTACGGTTCTTTCTTTTCTTCTCCAATTCATTTTCTCCAAATATGTTTCTCTTTTTTCCCTAAAAATTCATTGAAATTCTACTATTTTTATTCATTTCTCTTCTCATTTCTTCTTCCAATTCCTGTCCAAATCATTCTTCACGTTGTCCTTCATTCTCTTTTTCACCCGCCTGGATCTGTACTTTATTCCCACTTTACCTTCATTAAATCTTCCTTCCTTACTCAACCCTTCTTCTTCTTCTTCTTCTTTTTCTTCTGTTCCGTATTCTATAAGAAACGTCATTCAAGACTTAACTTGATTTAATTGCATCTTCCTTAATCTAATCATTTTTACACATTGTTTTATTTTTCAAAATGTTTTATTCCTTCTCAAGTACTTGCAAATTCCTAAATTTTTCTTCTAAAACATATTCATCAACGGAGCGAATATGCAACAAGGGAGTCTTAGAGATTTTCTCTAAGACTCCCTTGTTGCACATTCGCAACAGAAACAACACTTCAATCCAAAATCAAGAAATGTCAACTGAAATACCTTCGACACATAATGAGGTAGGAGGCCTTGGAAAACATAACACTCACGAGGCATATTGAGGTAAGGGAGGGAGCTTGTGTGAAAGGATAAGGAACGGAGAGCCTTAACAACGCAGAAAACTGTTAAGGGCCACAAGGAATAGGAAGGTGTAAAGGGCTATAATCGCCTATGTACTGAACGAAAATCGATTTCCAGTGTTTCAATATCTAGCTTTCCTATGCAAGGAAAACAAACTTCCTCCATCAACATTTTCAATAGAAAATATTTTGTTCTTTTTTAAATAAATTCCCATTTTCTCTTTAATTAAATATTTTTCCTTTTCGAAATATTCCCCAAATCTACCATTTTGCTCTTCCTTCCTATTTCCATTTTTTCTGTCTTCCTGCCTGTCTTCCTTCTTTCTGCTTCTCTACCTTCCTTCCTTCCTTCCTTCCTTCCTTCCTTCCTTCCTTCCTTCCTCCCACCTCCCTTCCTTCCTGCCTGCCTGCTTTTCTTTCTTCCTTCCTTCCTTCCTTCCTTCCTTCCTTCCTTCCTTCCTTCCTTCCTTCCTGCCCTCCTTCCTTCCTTCCTTCCTGCCTGCTTTTCTTCCTTCCTTCCTTCCTTCCTTCCTTCCTGCCCTCCTTCCTTCCTTCCTTCCTTCCTTCCTGCCCTCCTTCCTTCCTTCCTCCCACCTCCCTTCCTTCCTGCCTGCCTGCTTTTCTTCCTTCCTTCCTTCCTTCCTTCCTTCCTTCCTTCCTTCCTGCCCTCCTTCCTTCCTTCCTTCCTTCCTTCCTTCCCACCTCCCTTCCTTCCTGCCTGCCTGCTTTTCTTCCTTCCTTCCTTCCTTCCTTCCTTCCTTCCTGCCCTCCTTCCTTCCTTCCTTCCTGCCTGCTTTTCTTCCTTCCTTCCTTCCTGCCCTCCTTCCTTCCTTCCTGCCTGCCTGCCTTCATTCCTTCCTGCTTGTCAACTTTCCTGTCTTCTTTGCTTCCTTTCTTCCCTGCCTTCTTTCCTTCTTTCCTTTCTTTCTTTCTTTCTTTCTTTCTTCTTTCCTTCCTGTCTGCCTGTATTCCTTCTTCTTTCCTTCCTTCCTTCCTTCCTTCCTTCCTTCCTTCCTTCCTTGGTGCCTGCATTCCTTCTTTACATTTCTTCCTTTCTTTCAACTCACTTTCCTCCCTTCCATCCTTCCTCCCTTCCTTCCTTCCTGCCTGCCTTCCTTCCTTCCTTTCTTTCCTTCCTTCCTTCATTCCTTCCTTCTATCTTTCCATTCTGCCCTCCTTCCTTCCTACCTTCTTTCCTCCATTCCTTCCTTCCTGTCTTCCTTCCTTTCTTACTTTCTGCCTTCCTTCCTATTTCAAAAGTTCCTCTTTTCGTATCCCTGTTTTCAAGAGATTTCGTTCAACCCTAAATATTCCCCAAAACCTATTTTTCCGTTTACTAAATGTTTGCCCTCCTAAATATTCCCAAATCTGATCCTATTACAATTCCTTCTTATTTCTAATTCTCCTATCGTCTGTCTTTTCTTTGTATCATTAATTCATTCTTTTCTCCATTCCTTCATCCTTTCTTTGCTACTCCAAATGTTTCTCATTTCTTTTTCCTTCTTTCACAAGATGTCGTTCAACCCTAATCTTCCGCAAAATCCTTTCCGTTATTAAATATATTTTTACTCCCAGGATATTCTCAAATCATGGTAATTTCTTCTTTCTCAAATCGTCTCTCTCTTCCCTCTCTCTCTTTCTCTTCTCTCTCTCTTCTCGCGCTCGCTCTCTCTTCCTCTATTTCCAGGCTTATTCCTTCACAAATATCATTGAACACTCTTTTTCCCTTTCTTATATTTCATATAATCCCTCCATTCCTAACTACATAAGTTTATTTCATCACAGGTTAATTACTTCCTTCTTAAATATTCAGAACGCCAGTTTTATCTATACTCGTTTTTAAGATAATTTTCTTTCTAGTTCCACACGACTGGCCTTTTTACTCTGTTCTCTAATTTTCGTAAATATATTCTTCCTCGCTATTGCCAACTGTTTCGTTCTCACCTGTTTTGCCATGATGATTCCTTTCTTCCAAAATATCATTATCTCCCCCCTGTTTTCTTTAAAGTAATTCATCATTATCCCATCCTAACTTTCCCGTTTTCTCTTTCTTGTTTTTCAAGTGAATTCTTTCATTCTTCTGTTTCGCTCATTCCAAACTCTCTTCAATTCCAATACAATTCTTCAATTCCAACATTTCTTAAGCCTCTTTCATTCTCCTTAACTATTTTCTAAGACAATCATTTTTTTTTTTTTGCAAAATATTCCGTATCCTCTTATTTTCCCTGTTGTAAATCACAACATGACACACTCCAAAATCACCGTTTTCTCTCTTTCTTAAATTTTCATAACTCATCGTTTGGACTTTTGAAGAGAATTCCTTCGTTTCTTCTTCTTCTTCTTCGTCGTCTTCTTCTTCTTCTTCTTCTTCTTCTTCTTCTTCTTCTTCTTCGTCTTCTTCTTCGTCTTCATCTTCGTCTTCTTCCCCTTCTTTCTCTTTAATCAATCTTACGACCACAAAGTCATGTGGTCGTAAGATTGATATGACTTTGCGCATACCTTTTGGGAAGGCTTGAATGCCCATTTTCTCCCCCAGCTATGGGTTAATTAGTAAGACTTATATCACTAAATCATTATAATCTTCAAAAAGAGATTCTTACAATTTCAAAATATTTCTGGCTTAAAATAACCTACAAAGTGTTGATAAACCGTAAAAATCGTATCAACCTCTGTGCCATGTCCTTTCAGGGGGGTGGCGTTTATTATTCTCTACAATTCCTGTCTTTTGTAGGCAGTAGTATATTTTGTCTTTTTGCTATTCCAAAATCTGCTTTTTCAAGAGAACTCTTTTCTTGTATGACATTCTTTTCTATCCTTTTTTTGTCTTTCCTTCCTTTTTTTTTTCTTCAAATGAATTCCTTCTTTCCTCACCTATGAATATACATTTCTTCTTCCTTCTTAAATTTCTACAGCTTATCAACACTTTGTAGTATATTTCTTTTTGTCTACATCTCAAGACAATTCGTGCCGTCTTAGCTATTCACAAACCTCCTGTTTTTCCTTTCGCTCTTTTCAAGGCAATTCATTTTTCTTTTCCTTTTTTTTTTTAATCAACTTCAAACCAAGCAAGGTAGTAAAGCCACTAAGACAGAAGCAGTTACTGGCTTTGGAAGAATTAGAAAACAGAAGCATTGCTAAGGCACGAGAACAAAAGAAGAGCAATTAAGAGGACAGTAGATAGCGATTGACATTGGATTTAAATTTTTAAAGATTAAAGTTGTCTGGAAAGAATGAAGCCAGAAAGGAGTTCCACAAGCGAGAAGTGCCAAAGAAACTGTTAGTATAGAAATTACAGTTATATCTAACATTCTCAGCCATAAATTGATGAAACCCCCTCGCCAGTCTAGTACTGCGCGTAAATTCGAAGACTCTAGGCACCATAGCGAAGAGTGATATTTATTCTGTAAAATTAACAGAAATCTGGCACAAGTCCAAAGTGGAGGATTGGGGAAAGGACGGTCTTCTTCTATCTTAAATATAACTTAGCTAGCCGCAAACACTGACGCAATCGTACGAACGATATTCCTTACACCAAAACAACACATTCATACGTACCTTTCTTACTACAACCACCATAATACCTCACGGTCTCTATGAAAATACTAACTAGTCCCCATATTTACAATTCAGTGTCTGTGGGGGGGGAGGGGAATAAAATAACAATTCTAAAAACTAACCCCAATGAGTATTTACAATATGAATACAAAACTATTTACAAGAAACTAAAGAAAATAATATTAGTTATAAAAAAAACCCTCAATCACTAAATGTGGAAGAAATCCCAGCAGTTCACCGGCCGAAATCAATGTGGGACTAAAAATAGTATAAAACATTCATTCATCCCAAGCACACACACTGACATGCACTCATTCAAAGGCAACAACAAATACGAAAAATACTCACGCGAAACGAAAGGCGCCCCGCATCCACCTGCGAACTGACATCACTAACCACCTAACGAGGGAGGGGATGGGGAATTAAACTTAAAGAAAAATATATATACATATACATATATATATACATATATACATATATATATATATATATATATATATACATACATACATATATATATATATATACATACATATATATATATATACATACATATATATATATATATATATATATACATATATACATATATATACATATATATATATATACATATATATATACACATATATATACATATATATATACATATATCGCTCCATGATATCCTCAGCATCCTTCTGTAGAACCACATCTCCGCTGCCTCGAGTCTCTTCTTCGTCTTTGAGGAGACCGTCCAGCACTTGCTGTCGTATAGGAGGACAGATGTCACGTAGCAGCTCAGCATTCTTTTCTTTGTCACCAAAGAAATCTTCCAGTCTCGCAGTACTCTGCCCAGCTTTTGGAATATATCCTTCGGATCTCAGCGTCGCACCTACCGTCCTCCTTCAGAACACTTCCCAAATATTTAAACTTCCGCACATGCTTGATCCTATTGTCCCGGACCTGCAAATCGGGCTCATCCTTTTACGGATGACCATGCATTCTATCTTCTTGTAGTTTATGGTTAGTCCTTTCTACTTGCTCTCCCTCGCTACCTTCTGTAGGGGGTTTTGTAGCTTCTTTTCCGTGTCTTCTATCAGTACTGTGTTGTCTGCGTATGTTGGTAGTGCTGAATTGCCTCTCTGTATAGTTTGAATAAGTCCGGTGAGAAGACGCATCCTTGCCTTACGCCCCTTTCTATATTTGTATATCCGCTGAACTCATTCTCTATCCACATGCATCCCGTTGGTTCTCGATTATTCTAATATCTTTCCCGAATATATCAAGGTTGCAGATCAGTTCCAACAGATCCTTGTGATGTACTTTGTCGAACGCCTTTGCGTAGTCTATAAAACATAGGTACATTTCCTTCTGCATCTGTATTGCTCTTTCTGATAACATTCGGAGCACAAATATTGCATTCCTTGTTCCAGTGTCTTTAACGAACCCGCACTGTTCTTGTCCTATCTCTGGCTCGATTCTGATGATGAGTTTTGTTCTGTGGCTCATTAGGCTCATTGTTCGGTGGAGCTCGCCTTTGTTTGCGACTGGCTTCTTAGGTAGTGCTATGAAAATAGATCTGCTGAAATCTTCCGGTATGTCACCTCTGTTGCACATTTCATTGTTACATTAAATTCAAATATAAAAGGAACGCTCCTGTGTTAGCCTCCTTCTGAATGTTGTCTTATCTTCAGAAGTATTCTGATAAGTTTAACAATGTGTCGACATGGAAAACTAAAACATATTCTTAGTAAAAAAAAAGTGTAAATAGAAGTCACCACTTAGAGGCAACGGTCTGTTTCATGCTAGATACAATATATATATATATATATATATATATATATATATATATATATATATATATATATATATATATATATATATATGTCGACATAGAAGTCAACACTTAGAGGCGACAGTCTGTTTCATGCTAGATGCAACCTGTTGCCTGACGATTGCATCTAGCATGAAACAGACTTCTATGTCCCCTTTTATATTTACTCACGCTCTATCTCTGATATTGAGCACTTATCCCATAAATATAGCACACTTTAAGACTATATTTCTTCATATATATATATAGAGAGAGAGAGAGAGAGATATAGATATAGATATATATATATATATATATAGAGAGAGAGAGAGAGAGAGAGACGAATGTAATAAGAACGAATATGATATAAATTCTAACGTTCACAGCATTAATTCAAAAGAGGGCTCAATACGTATGTTAGAGCAATAATTATTTATCATAAGTTTTACATACGGACAAAAAAATTTACTCACTACAAAGATACATTCTTGTTTCGATGCGCATGCATCTCGACTGGTGAGAACCAAAAATGGTTATGAATAATTCTATTTACATGCAAGCCGCTTATGGAACGTCACTTCCTTTTTCTCATTATTCAAATTGTTTTTAGAGAGAAAAAAACATAGGGAGAAACACCTTAAGAGGAAACAGAGAAGGGTAAAGGAAAGGGAGAAAAGAAAAGGAAAGAACAGAAACTGACACTGTAAGACAGTAGAGTATTTGTTTATAGCAGTTTGGACGGTGAAGGAATTTTCAGGCGTTTAGTCAAGAACCTGACCCGAAAAGTTTAAATCAAAGCGGAAGTGTCCGTTACAGATTTTGATACTATGCAAGGGTCAGAATTCTAAGAAAACATGCCAAGACCCCACCCCAAAGAGAGGGAAAGGTGGAAATAGAAAAGAGGAAAATGATGAATGAGAAAAGAGAAATAAGTACATCGGAAGGCCATAGTGGTAATTGAACACGCTTTTTTTTACCGATGAAGGGTCAGGGAACTTAAACCAGAACCAGAGCTGAATTCCGCAGATTTAGCCTGAAGGTTATTTTATTTGTTCTGGAATAAACATAGTATGTAAATTAATAAATGGCCAATCAAGAAGTATGTTATGGGAACTTACCCATAATAGTAATGGACTATCCCGTACACCATAAATACTGCGCCTCAAGAGGAAGCAGTAGTTTGAGTCAGTCAGAGACAGAGTCGCGTCAGACGATTACTGTAAGACATTGGAATAGTGATAATAGTCGAGACAACATAGTTCTCTCTAACCTAACCTGATTGTTATTACTAACACTTCTACTTCTTTTGTACATATTCTGTTTGTAATATATCTGTGTTATTCCGTACCTGTGTTCGAGTTATTCTTCATTGGTTCTACCTTGGACCATCACCGTGGTACAAGGAACCTGGACCATAACAAAGTAGATTTGTTTGTTTTTTTTATGTTAAATGCATAAGATAATTCGGGTGTTACAATAAATTTCAGTTCAGAATTTAAGATATAAGTAGAAAGATGGAACGTTAATAGAGATTTTCTATAAGCAAATTTTGACCTACTGCCGAACTGTATAACTTGTAGAATAAATATGGATATAAATCAATTTATCTGAAATTATTGCTATGTGCAGAAACAATTTAGAATCATAATTTAAGATAGATCAGTAGAAAAGTATACAAGAAGGTAGAAAATATATCAAAGAGATGAGTTATAAATATAAAAGTTTTTTTTTCCAAAAATAATTTGAATAATGAGTAAATGGAAGTGACGTTCCATAAGCGGCTTGCATGTAAATAGAATTGTTCTTAATTATTTTTGGTTCTCCCCAGTCGAGATGCATGCGCATCGAAACAAGAATGTATCTTTGTAGTGAGTAAGTTGTTTTTTCCTGATGTAAAAATCATAATATATATATATATATATATATATATATATATATATATATATATATATATATATTAAAGAAAAAACAGACCACTTTAAGGCTCCATGTAATAATTTATTTCACCATAGCCCTTTTAAAGGACGCTGGATCATCAGACATCACTTCCAAAAGGTGAATAAAAAATTTCAATCACATATATTTTCAAATATTTACACATTTATATCTATTTAAATTTTTCCTTGAATTTCACAGTTAATGTTTAACGTTAGGTGATGACTTAAGTGTTTAAATATCAAAACAAATATTTCTTTTCTCCTACTCCCTTCCATTTACTTGCTTCACTAAAACTAGTCTTCAAAAATTAAATGCAATGTCAATGGCTATCTTCTGTCTCCATGAATCCGCTTCATCTTTTATCCGTTCACCAATTCCTCCTATTCCCACTCTTTTTTCTCTTTCACTCCCTGTAAACCCTGCATACTAGTGGAATTCCCGCCTTACCATTTAATAAAAACTCTTCCTTAATTTTCAAGAGAGTTTTCTTTTCTAAAATTCATTCTTCTTTTTACTAACTCGTCTCTTTTCTTTCTCTCTGTCTCTGTCTCTCTGTCTCTGTCTCTCTCACTCTCTCTTTCTGTATATATATATATATATATATATATATATATATATATATATATATATATATATATATATGCAGAAAGAGAGAGTGAGAGACGGGCCACGACGATTGCATCTAGCATGAAACAGACTGTCGCCTCTCAGTTTTGACTTCTATGTTCACTTTTATATTTACACCCGCTCTATCTCTGATATTGAGCACTTTATCCCATAAATATAGCACACTTTAACACTATATTTCTTCTTTTATATATATATATATATATATATATATATATATATATATATATATATCTTTTCTTTCTCAAAATAATTCTTTTTCATGATAATACCATATTTCCTAACTCTTCCAAACACTTCCGTCTTCTTTTTCAACAAAATTCTTGGCTTGGTTTGTTATACGACATATCAACCTCAATGAGTTATTTAATGCCGACAAGATTTTTATTGCTGGTAATATTTTTCCAAAACTGTATTATTGGTAATATTTTTCTTTTCAAAAATGTATTGCTGGTAATAATTATTTACAAGAATGTATTACTGGTAATATTTTATTTTTTTAAAATGTATTGCTTGTACCACCCGGAGCAATTAAGAGGTGGATCCCCGCTCCTCAGAACCTCTTGATCAGAAGGAGACCTTGCTGTTTGACGTAGTTTATCGTCTTACCCTGGACGCGGATGTACTTTATCGTCTTACCCAGGACACGGATGTAGTTTATCATCTTACCCAAGAAGCGGATGTAGTTTATCGTCTTACCATGGACGCGGATGTAGTTTATCGTCTTACCCAGGACACGGATGTAGTTTATCATCTTACCCAAGAAGCGGATGTAGTTTATCGTCTTACCATGGACGCGGATGTAGTTTATCGTCTTACCCAGGACACGGATGTAGTTTATCTTCTTACCCAGGACACTGATGTAGTTTATCGTCTTACCCAGGACACGGATGTAGTTTATCGTCTTACTCAGAACACGGATGTAGTTTATCGTCTTACCCTGGACGCGGATGTAGTTTATCGTCTTACCTAGGACACGGATGTAGTTTATCGTCTTACCCAGGACACGGATGTAGTTTATCGTCTTACTCAGGACACGGATGTAGTTTATCGTCTTACCCAGGACGCGGATGTAGTTTATCGTCTTACTCTGGACGCGGATGTAGTTTATCGTCTTACCCTGGACGCGGATGTAGTTTATCTTCTTACCCAGGACACCGATGTAGTTTATCGTCTTACCCTGGACGCGGATGTAGTTTATCGTCTTACCCAGGACACGGATGTAGTTTATCGTCTTACCCAGGACACGGATGTAGTTTATCGTCTTACTCAGGACACGGATGCAGTTTATCGTCTTACCCTGGACGCGGATGTAGTTTATCGTCTTACCCAGGACACTGATGTAGTTTATCGTCTTACCCAGGACACGGATGCAGTTTATCGTCTTACTCTGGACGCGGATGTAGTTTATCGTCATACCGAATACGCGAATGTATTTTATTGTCTTAACCAGGACGCTACAGATTTTTTTCCTTCCTGAATATGGCCAGGTTTAACCTTTTTCCCGCTCATCATTCTCGAGACAATCCTTTAGTTCCTATCATTTCATTATCCCCTGATTTCTCTTAATATTTTAAAAACCTTTCTTCTTTTCTATCCTGAAATCTCTTTTGCTTTTGATGACAATTCTTTCCTTTTTATACATTCCCAACAGGCTGAATGTTCCCAAAATTCTCTCGTTTTTTTTATATGCCTTTCCCTTTCCAATTTCATTCATGAATTGGATTATCCTCGTGTCCTGCCGTCATCTCTGTTTTTCCCTTCTTGAAATGATGACTGTTTATTTGTCGCGGTTTCCATCATTTGCATCATTCCATCAACGAATTCTCTCTTCGAATTCTTAGTCTAACATGAAATGCCGACGGCTCTTCATGTCAAAGACAGAGACGCACGACTAACTAAACTACATTTGCTTGTGCAGATGGTGAATATTTCGTAAAGCAAAGCTACACTGGCTTTAAAATATTGCAATCAATAAGTGACGGCAAACCAGCAAAAAGAAAGAAAGAAAATATCGTTTTATTGTTACTTATTTTAGGTACTTTTAAAAAGACACACATAAAGATGAGCGGATAAAAAAGGTGGAAAACGTTTTGTTCATGCCTTTTAACAAAACAATATGAATAGAAAATGAATAATAAATGACGAAGTTGGAGCGTTATAGATTTATTTTTGTTGGTTTTAGTACTTTACAGTTAAAGAAAGACGAATAGAAGCGTAGAAAGAAAGAAGAATAGAGAGATAAAGGGGAAGATACAAGAAAGAAAGAAAGAACGAAAGGGAGAAAGAAAGAAAGAAGGGAACAAATAGAAGAGAGAAAGAAAGGACGGAAGGCAGAAAGAAAGAAAGAAAAATAAATAAATAAAATAAAGATAAAGAAAAACATAGAAGAAAATTAAATTAAAAAGAAATAGTGGAAAACGAAATAAAGAAGAAAGAAAGAAACAAACAAACAAACAAAGAAAAAAGAAAGACTGAAAG
Organism: Acanthosepion esculentum; assembly: GCA_964036315.1. Classification (NCBI taxonomy): domain Eukaryota; kingdom Metazoa; phylum Mollusca; class Cephalopoda; order Sepiida; family Sepiidae; genus Acanthosepion; species Acanthosepion esculentum. The sequence continues at coordinate 88,169,168 of OZ038504.1, forward strand.
TGAGCAAGAAAGAAAGAAAGAAAGAAAGAAAGAAAGAAAGAAAGAAAGAAAGAAAGAAAGAAAGATAAAGGACAAATACAAAGAAATTAAATTAGAAAGAAAGAAAGAAAGAAAGAATGAATGAATGAGAGAAAGATAAAGAAAGAAAGAAAGAAAGAAAGAAAGAAAGAAAGAGAGAGAAAGATTAAAATAAAAATAATGATAAAGGAACAGATACAAGAAAATTAAATATAAAAGTAATTCTGGAAACCGAAAAAAAGAAAAAAGAAAGGTTGAAAGAAAGAAAGAAAGAAAGGTTGAAAGAAAGAAAGAAGAAAGACTGAATGAGAGCAAGAAAGAAAGAAAGGTTGAAAAAAGGAAGAAAGAAAGAAAGAAAGATAAAATAACAAATACAAGAAAGAAAGAAAGGTTGAAAGAAAGAAAGAAGAAAGACTGAATGAGAGCAAGAAAGAAAGAAAGGTTGAAAAAAAGGAAGAAAGAAAGAAAGAAAGATAAAAGAACAAATACAAGAAAGAAAGAAAGAAAGAAAGAAAGAAAGAAAGAAAGAAAGAAAAAAGAAAGACTGAAAGTGAGCAAGAAAGAAAGAAAGAATTATAAAGGACAAATACAAAGAAATTAAATTAGAAAGAAAGAAAGAAGAAAGACTGAATGAGAGCAAGGAAGAAAGAAAGAAAGAAAGATAAAAGAACAAATACAAGAAAGAAAGAAATAAAGAAAACCTTCCTTTATTGTTAATGAGCTTTATTTTAAAAGCTCTTCTTCTGAGTCGAACTTCAAATCTTGATTTAATTTCTTATTAACGTTTGATGTTCACTCATTGAAATTCCTGCTAATCAGTGATGTAAAGAAAGAAAATATTTGGGGTTAATATGCAATTGACACTTTCAGCCAATCTCATAAGATGTCTTCTCATTGAAATCGCTTGTGTCTATCAAGTTCTGAAGGGCAAATTGCGTTCCTATAAGACTGAAAATGAATGAAAATGCTGTCTTGTACTTTTATATCAAACTGCAGGATCAATTATCGATCTCAGTTCATATCTATCTATTGAGGTAGTTAACTATTTACACCTGTTCATATCTCATTCGCAACCTTTTCATATCTATCTACACAACTAAATAGTGAGTCGAATGCTCACTATGGTTCCTACTACGTTCGGACTTGTGCCACATCTAAACTTAGGCAATCAACATATCTATCTACTTGTTGATATCTCTTTCTCTCTCTCTCTCTCTCTCTTTCTCTCTCACTTTCTATCTTTTTCCATATATATATATATATATATAGAGAGAGAGAGAGAGAGATAGATAGATAGAGAGAGAGAGAGAGAGAGAGAAACGTTCAAGTCGCTTGAAGATCGCGAGAGCGTTAAACTCGGGTTACGACTAGGGTCATCCTTTCAAAGGATTTAACGTTGTAACGCGTTTTTTTCTCTGTCTGGGCAATTTAAGATTCGAGCACTTTACTAAGAATGTAAGTTTGCCTTTAGGTTTTTTCTTTTTTCATTGTTGTCGTTTTTGTTGTCGTTTATTGGGATAAGAGTTTTTGGTTTGGCCATGTTGCGTATTGGTTCCATCCACATTTTTTGTTTATCTTTAATATATATATATATATATATATATATATATATATATATATATATATATATATATATATATATATATATATATGTATGTATGTATATATATGTATGTATGTATAGATAGATAGATAGATAGATTTTAACAGTCCTTAATAGATAGATAGATAGATAGATAGATTTTAACAGTCCTTAATATATATATATATATATATATATATATATATATATAGATAGATAGATAGATAGATAGATAGATAGATTTTAACAGTCCTTAATATATATATATATATATATATATAGATAGATAGATAGATAGATAGATAGATAGATAGATAGATAGATAGATTTTAACAGTCCTTAATATATATATATATATATATATATATATATATATATATATATATATATAGATAGATAGATAGATAGATAGATAGATAGATAGATATGAACCGAAGGATATATATATATATATATATATATATATATATATATATATATATATATATATATATATATATATATATGTATATATATGTATAGATAGATAGATAGATAGATAGATAGATAGATAGATAGATAGATAGATAGAAACGTCATGAATATGACAATAAAGATGAGTACAACAGTCCGAACCTTGAAGCCGATGAGCTTACGCAGCAGGAGACTATATTATATGTCACTGCTGCCACGTAAGAACAAGAATGTGCGGCTACAATTCAATATGCATCACAAAAACTGGACAAAAGAAGATTAGAAAAACATTGACGATAATAAGACTCAATTTCTACGGTGAGATTCCAATGATCGGGCCAGAATTGTTTCTCAACCGTTTCTTGTGGCCCTTTTTTGTGTCAAAAATGTTCAGACTAACATAAGCAAAAATAGAAATTCCATGTAACAGGAAATATATTTTATTTACAAACGCAAAATGTAGTAGAAAATACAAATGCTGACTAATGATTCCATTGACCCTGGTGTCTCTCAGCTTCTCAATTTGAACTTGGAAGCCTTGTATCAATTTCAGGTATAAGTTTCTTCGCTTTACAATCTGCACCACCAGGTCTATTTTTTTTTTTAGATCTTCCCCGCTTTTTAAGCGTAATTTCCCCCGTTGAGAATGACTGGTGTAAACAACAAGAATGATATGGACATATCCTACCTTGTCTAAACGGTTCAGATTGATGGTGAGTGTATAATGGGAAAGGAAATGTTTTCTTGGCATATATTTGGATAACTCGTGCCAATATCGTTTAAATGACGTTGTCTTGCAGGAAGCGGGCACCATCATGTTGGTTGTTTGGCCCTACATGCTGGTGGTTGTTTCCTGCAAGACAACGCACCCTGGTATAAATGAAAATGAAACAGTGGAATATCTTTTCATCGAACACAGCAACAGGTTTTCTGTGTTAAAGAGGCATGACAGTCGCTGAATTTCAATTCCAAAGAGCGCCTTTGGGATGTGATGTGAAGGGAAATTCGAATCTTTCATGTGCATCTAATGAATGCCGAAGAATTGTGAGATGCCATATTAACAGCATGGACCCAAATTTCGAAAGAGTGCTCTCAGAATCGCCGAAGAAATGCCAAGGGAAACTGAAGCGCTTGTAAAGGCAAAAGATGTTCCAGCCTGATGTTTGAAGATTATACCTAATAAACTCTATCTATCTATCTATCTATCTATCTCGGTATGTTCATTATCTATCTATCTGTCTGTCTATCTCGGTATGTTCATTATCTATTTATCTATCTATCTAGCTAGCTATCTATCTAGCTATCTATCTCGGTATGTTCATTATCTATCTATCTATCTCGGTATGTTCATTATCTATCTATCTCGGTATGTTCATTATCTATCTATCTATCTATCTTGGTATGTTCATTATCTATCTATCTATCTATCTATCTCGGTATGTTCATTATCTATCTATCTATCTCGGTATGTTCATTATCTATCTATCTATCTATCTCGGTATGTTCATTATCTATCTATCTATCTATCTTGGTATGTTCATTATCTATCTATCTATCTATCTCGGTATGTTCATTATCTATCTATCTATCTATCTATCTCGGTATGTTCATTATCTATCTATCTATCTATCTATCTATCTCGGTATGTTCATTATCTATCTATCTATCTCGGTCTGTTCATTATCTATCTATCTATCTATCTATCTCGGTATGTTCATTATCTATCTATCTCTGTATGTTCATTATCTATCTATCTATCTATCTTGGTATGTTCATTATCTATCTATCTATCTATCTCGGTATGTTCATTATCTATCTATCTATCTCGGTATGTTCATTATCTATCTATCTATCTATCTCGGTATGTTCATTATCTATCTATCTATCTATCTTGGTATGTTCATTATCTATCTATCTATCTATCTCGGTATGTTCATTATCTATCTATCTATCTATCTATCTATCTATCTCGGTATGTTCATTATCTATCTATCTATCTATCTATCTCGGTATGTTCATTATCTATCTATCTATCTATCTCGGTCTGTTCATTATCTATCTATCTATCTATCTATCTATCTCGGTATGTTCATTATCTATCTATCTCGGTATGTTCATTATCTATCTATCTATCTATCTTGGTATGTTCATTATCTATCTATCTATCTATCTCGGTATGTTCATTATCTATCTATCTATCTCGGTATGTTCATTATCTATCTATCTATCTATCTCGGTATGTTCATTATCTATCTATCTATCTATCTTGGTATGTTCATTATCTATCTATCTATCTATCTCAGTATGTTAATTATCTATCTATCTATCTATCTATCTATCTCGGTATGTTCATTATCTATCTATCTATCTATCTCGGTATGTTCATTATCTATCTATCTATCTCGGTATGTTCATTATCTATCTATCTATCTCGGTATGTTCATTATCTATCTATCTATCTATCTCGGTATGTTCATTATCTATCTATCTATCTATCTTGGTATGTTCATTATCTATCTATCTATCTCAGTATGTTAATTATCTATCTATCTATCTATCTATCTATCTCGGTATGTTCATTATCTATCTATCTATCTATCTATCTATCTATCTATCTATCTATCTCGGTATGTTCATTATCTATCTATCTATCTATCTCGGTCTGTTCATTATCTATCTATCTATCTATCTATCTCGGCCTGTTCATTATCTATCTATCTATCTATCTATCTATCTATCTATCTCGGTATGTTCATTATCTATCTATCTATCTATCTATCTCGGTATGTTCATTATCTATCTATCTATCTATCTCGGTCTGTTCATTATCTATCTATCTATCTATCTATCTATCTATCTCGGTATGTTCATTATCTATCTATCTCGGTATGTTCATATCTATCTATCTATCTATCTTGGTATGTTCATTATCTATCTATCTATCTATCTCGGTATGTTCATTATCTATCTATCTATCTCGGTATGTTCATTATCTATCTATCTATCTATCTCGGTATGTTCATTATCTATCTATCTATCTATCTTGGTATGTTCATTATCTATCTATCTATCTATCTCAGTATGTTAATTATCTATCTATCTATCTATCTATCTATCTCGGTATGTTCATTATCTATCTATCTATCTATCTCGGTATGTTCATTATCTATCTATCTATCTCGGTATGTTCATTATCTATCTATCTATCTCGGTATGTTCATTATCTATCTATCTATCTATCTCGGTATGTTCATTATCTATCTATCTATCTATCTTGGTATGTTCATTATCTATCTATCTATCTCAGTATGTTAATTATCTATCTATCTATCTATCTATCTATCTCGGTATGTTCATTATCTATCTATCTATCTATCTATCTATCTATCTCGGTATGTTCATTATCTATCTATCTATCTATCTCGGTCTGTTCATTATCTATCTATCTATCTATCTATCTCGGCCTGTTCATTATCTATCTATCTATCTATCTATCTATCTATCTATCTATCTCGGTATGTTCATTATCTATCTATCTATCTATCTATCTCGGCCTGTTTATTATCTATCTATCTATCTATCTATCTATCTAATCTCTTTACAGCTATGTCTCTCTATGTTTCAATCCCTTCAAATCTAGGTATCACCTTCTCTCTATCCCGATATTTTCATATCTATCTATCTATCTATCTATCTATCTATCTATCTATCTATCTATCTATTTCAAGTTGTTCATATCTATTTATCTGTCTATCTTTCTATCTATCTCATTTGTTCATAGCCATCTCTGTCTATATTTCTGAGATCAGGTATTCTAATTAGTTACAGTATGCACATTGTTCGGACTTTTGTCCTCATTTTTGTTGCCCTATTAATGCCGTTTCGGCCGTTGTACGCCCCGGTCTTCTTCAGGTGATTGGAATTTCGAACCGAACCCTATATTTCGTCCACCGGGGTAGATTGTTCTAGTTCCATGTGCCATGCCTCTTCCGGATATCTTATTATCGATTATTTCCCTTTAAATCAACTCTCCAATTTATTTTTCACCTCCGCTGCAGCCAGGTATTGAACTCACAACTCGTGAGTCAAGTGACTGGATTACTTCAAACAACACTGGGCCATGTGTACAACAACCTAAAAGTCGGGAATATGGCAACAAAGATGACAACAGTCCGAACAATGTGTAAATATTCATATCATATCTACACACTGCGATGGGTAAATTGTCGCTATTTTATATTTTTAATTTCGCGCATGCGCGTTGGTTTTTCTTATATTTTATGGACTGCACATATAGTAGGGTCAGTTGGGCATCGTGTGTGAAAAAAAGAGCAATTGAAGCAATTCAATCCGCCAAAAATTTGGAAACGACATATTGTACTGTTTGGCATTCGCGCCGCAAGGTCCAATACAAACATTTCAAAGTGTCTGGGCGTCAATGTGAGGACAGTGCAGCGGATATGGAAAGAGTTGGATGAGTCTAAGGGTGATTACGAAGGTACGTCAGCTCTGACAAATCTGATCGTTCTGATAGGAAAAGAACTCCCAAATTTATTAGTGATGGCCTCAGACTCAACACGGAAGCCTACGTCAAGCCCTGGGTCAAGAGGGTAGCTGCTGGAAGACGCTATATATGGCAACAAGACTCTGCACCATATTTCTGCGATTACATCACAGCTGAACACCTTATAACATGAAAGATAAACTGAAGGCAAGGATTATGGCAACATTCACTAACTTAAACAAGGAGACCGTCCAGAAGAATTAAATTTAGATTCCGAAATCGTCTGGAGGTTGTGGTGCAAGCCAATGACGATTTTATTGAATGAATTTACTGTCTATTATTTCAAGATAATTTTGGTAAATATATCTGTTAAAATGAGATGTCAGTGTTATTTTCATTTTTGCATAATTTACACGACAATTTACCCATCATACTATCTATCTATCTATCTATCTCAATTTATTCATATCTATCTATCTATCTATCTATCTATCTATACGAGGGTGGCGGGGCCCCAAAAAGTAACCAGAATTGTTTTCTGTGTGACAAGCCCGTAGTACTTCAAGCTTCCACCGCTAGATGCCACTTGAGACAACCCCAAGCATCAGTGTGCTAACTGGTGACATCGTGGGAAGACGTAAAACTCCGTGATTCACATTTGTTTGAAGTGCTTCACACCTGTTTGTTTATTTTTACCATGGCTGAAAGGATGGCTGTCGTAAACTGAAAGAACACTTGGAAGTTGATCCAGACCTTTTTCGAAGGTCATCACTGGTGACGAAAGCTGGTGCTATGGCTACAATCCGGAAATGAAGCAGCAATCAAGTCAGTGGAAGCATCCAAAGTCACCATGACCGAAAAAAGCGCGTCAAGTGAAGTCCAATGTCAAGACGATGCTGATTTGTTTCTTTGATGTGAAAGGAATTCTCCACACAGAATTTGTTCCTCCTGGTAAAACTGTTAACCAGGTTTTTTACTTGTAAGTCCTGACGCGTTTACGAGACAAGGTGAGACGAAAACGCCCTGACCTGTGGCAAAGTGGAGGGTGGTGGTTGCATCACGACAATGCGCCAGTGCACACCGCCTTGAGTGTGAGACACTTTCTGACCAAGAATGGCATGTCACCACTTCCCCAGCCTCTCTATTCTCCCGATCTCGCACCCTGCGACTTTTTAATGTTTCCCCGAATAATGAAAGTCCCCAAAGGAAAACGTTTTGCAGATGCGGAAGAGGTTAAGAAGAAAACGACAGAGTCATTAAAAAACATAACTTCACAAGAGTTCCAGGACTGCTTTGAACAATGGAAAACACGTCTGGACCGGTGCATTGCTTCAAATGGAGAATACTTTGAAGGTGATAAGAAGACAAACACGCAACAATAAATGAATGAAATTATATGACACAATTCCGATTACTTTTGGGTCCCCTCTCGTACATGGTAATCAAAACTCCTTGCCGTTTTTTACTTATTAGAAAAACAGGTATACAATCAATTTGACATACTATTACTCCTCAAAATAATCCCGATCAGCATCCAGTACTTTTTGCCAACGTGCCTCCATCTGTACAATGTCCTGACGGAAAAATCAGGTGTTTGAACACAAAGAAGTCTGTGAGTGCTTGCCAGGGGTCTGTCTCATTTGCAAAGGATTTCCCACGAAAGTGGTTGTCCATAGAATGGAAGAGGTTGTAATCTGTTGGCCCGAGTCCCTTGAAGGGAGGTGGATGACACTGTGTCTTCCAACTAAGTCAATGTTTGGTGTCCCTGGCCACACGCACCACAAAATGCCTGGCATTGTCATGTAGGAACAGTAAAGCCCTGCGATTAACCAATGCAGGCCCCTTCTGCTTCAGTACCTTTTACATATGTTCCAACTGCTGCGAGTACAGGCAAGCAGTCATGGTTTAGCCAGTTGGTCACAGCTTATATTGTACTACTTGTCGACTCGTCCACGAGATACAAAGCATGATCTTGCGTGGGTGTAAAGGTGGTTTTGTGGTGTCAACCAATGTCTAGAAAGTTTGGGCTTGCCATACACGACCCACTTTGCGTCACTGATGAGAACTCGCTCAAAAATGGCTACATTGCAGTGCCGAGAAAGCAACGAAATACAGACTATCACTCGTTGTTGCTTGTTGGCTTCCGTCAGTGTGTGCGGTACCCACTTGCTCAACTCGTAGGGCATCCGTATGTGGTGCAGGTGAAGCGTAACTGTTGCATCAGAAACCTGGAAACGTTCGGCAATCTACCACAAGTTGTCCTCCTCCATGTCCGCTTTCAGAGCCTCATAAACCAGGATCTGTGGCCGGGCTTAATTTGAAAGGGACAGATCTCCCGACCATAACCTCTGGAACCAAAACCTGGCGGTGCGTTCACACGCATCATTATCCCCAAAGGATTTTGACGTATTCGGTGACTTGATGCGGCTGCAGACAAGCCCATTTTAAAGTCAACCCGAACGAGCTGCTCCAACAGCGCCATGTTTCGCCGCCGCAGATGGCACGACGCACCTGCATTAGACAAAAGCAATGCCAACGCCCCCAAACCCCTGGTTTTCCTATGCGCGTGACGCACCCATTTGCGTATCAGTGATCTCTTCTTCCAAGACGACTTCAATTCTCGGTAGTGGATGCGCACTGCTAATTTAGTCCCAAATATACGACGAAACGGCTGTCCAGTGCTTTCTTCATTCTGTTGAGGTTTCAGACTCGATGAATTACTCAAAGCGTGTATGAATATTTTTGATACACCCAGTACATGTATACACACACACTCACAAATACACATGAACACACGCAGCAAAGCACACACACAGAGACACACACGCACGCATGCAGACACACAATGATATATATATATATATATATATATATATATATATATATATATATATATATATATATTAAAAATGAAATGTTATTGTTGCATAGCCTCCTCGTAGGGGTGGTCACATCTCGTCTTCTCTCGGCCGGCGATCGCTATTTGTTTTGGTTCAGCAATGAAAGATTTCAGACACAAGAATTTTAACTTTTTTTATTACTCATGTCATCATGTATATTATCTAACTATCCAGTGGGGGGGTCACCCCTATAACGGGGGAGCCGTTTCGGACACAAAAGAAAACACGCCTACATCGCTTTACGGGTAAGGAGCAATTTGCTGAAAGCTTTCTCCTATCTCTTTCGCACGCTAGCTCAGCCAATCGAAATGGACTTCCGTATGATGGCTCACATCTAATGCCGGATGTCAACCTCCAGAAGTCGGAGGCGAGTTATACTTACCTATAAATAATTGTCTGCTAAGCTATTATTTAACACACCTTAACTAATCGTTAAAAAGATTCATTTATGAATTTTGTGTCAACTATATTGCTCTAAAATACCCTCTACTCATTCGTGCCTACAAGGCGTGCTGCTTACATTTCTTTTCTTCGTTGGGTCTCGATCATGTGACCGCTCCGTCATAAATATATACCATTCCTGAAAAAGAATGAACATTAACAACAAAACTCTGACCAGTTTTTTCACGCTTAACAATAAAAAATAAAAAAATGAAATACCGGACGATCCCTCCGCGAGTCAAGGTCAACGCCTAAGACGCCAGTCTAGATACATATCACTAATACAATGAACGCTGACCTATCCAATGTACCTTCCCCCTGATCACCAGGAACCACCCCTGCAATCCAATATTTCTGGGGAGAACAAAATTTCTTGCCTTTTCACACGAAATATACATACAATTCGTAGAAAAAAGTACTGGTCCAAAAATCCCACAATACATGCCGAAATGCCCCGCCACAGCGTCAATCAATTCCATAATTGAGCCACGTCCTTGCCACCTAAATTTTACTCTTTAAATATATTATGATCTATTCAAACACAAGCAAATAATTACTTTGTTATTTGCGTATTACTAGATATACTAGAAGAATTCTTTACAAATTTACCAAGATTAATTTCCTATAATTACTAATATTAACTATCTGCCTCTGTGTGTCAAAACTCAACACGCACCATCTCAAATGCTTCTGCCCTTGGCTGCCCCCACGGGGAAACAACCACAACCGTTCAGCACCTCCTACCTAATCCATCATTGGCTTTACCCTGGTTTGCAAGGTTTTTTTCCCCTTAGTCGTATATCCCGTCCTGGCATTCCCGAATTCACCTGACCCTTGGTCGCCAGAGCCATCCCTCGGCTCAGGGGCGTATCCTTCCTACTCTTCATCATCTACAAATCCTCCCCAGCTTACCGCTACCATTTGCTACCAACATTCTCCTGGTTTCCCTATCTACATAACCAGGTGTGACAATTCGCCCCCTCTCTCACACACATACACACACACACCCACACACACTCGAGAAACAGACCCAAATACATTCGGAAATCCGAAACTATGCAAGCCATTTCTACTTAATCCAACAACGAATTAATTAACTTAATTTTTTCCACAAAAAATCACAAAATTCAATAATTAACAACTTAATTATTCAACTAATGAACGCAAAAGGACACACACGCGACTCTTTAATTTAAAAAAAAAATTCCGCACACTGTTACAAAAATGAACAAAAAATCATTTGTCATTTAATTAAGATTAACAAAATAATTCTAAACTTTTGTAAAAAGACAAAACGATGCAACAAAAATCAATCTCTCTCAAAAATATTTCACCAAAATTAATATTGTCGCATCAGTGTGTATGCGTGATTGTCAGTGTTCACAATTCATACTGTGTCTTTTTTTTTCTTTGCTCGTCCTTTTTATCTTGTCTGTCCATCAAAACTTGTTCTCTCGCACTTGCTACAAACCAGTCCGCTTAAACTTTTTACCATTTTCCTCCTATATTTTTTCATTACTTATTATTTCGGTTTGTTCTTTAGATGTGTGCGTGTGTGTGTGAGAGCAGTAGAACATAGTAATATCATCGTACGTACAGTTTTTTTTTGTCCTTATATCTTGATTACTTTTTTCTATTATTCCTTATTGTCCTTGTTGAGTCTTCTGTCGCTTTAATATTTCTGAATATTTTCTCCGAACTTTTCCACGTTGTGTGATAAACCTCATTCTGCACCCCCTATGCTGGGAGTTCCTGGTCAATGGCTCCAATTCGATAATGTGCTGCATAGCCACCTGGTGGCGATCGCTAATTTTGTTCAGAAATGAAACAGAGAATTTTAATTTAACTATTTTTATAACTCGTGTCAACATGTACATTATCTAATTATCTAGTGGGGTCGCACCACTTCACTGGGGAGCCGTTTCGCACACGAAAGAAAACACGTCTACATCGATTGACGCGTTAGAATCTACTCGTTGAAATCTTTCTCCTATCTATCATTCCCACGCTAGCTCAGCCAATCAAAATCGACTTCCCTGTTATATCTTACATCTGACCCCGGCTGTCAAGATCCGGAAGTCCGACCCAAGATATACTTCCCCATAAACTTTGCTAAACTATTATCTAAGTATATTTAGGCTGTTGGTTAGATTTAGGTAGATAGTCAGTTTTGACGGGCTCGCCTTTTTTATTGACTTCATGAATTTAAGCATCGTCCTTGATTGGCACATTGTACATTTTACCGCTGAAATTCATAAGTGACGCCTTTTGGCCAAAACTTTCGTCCGTTTTATTAAGTAGAAAATATAAGCGCAAGTTCTATTCTAATAGATTCTTCTGTCTCAAAAGTCGATTCTCCGAACTCTGACAGACTTCATGAAGGAGATTTGGAATCCTCAGCCTCAAGTGTTTATTAGGCTGCAATGTGCGTCAGTCTATATTTCTGAGATGAGGTATTATGTACACTATTTACATTATTCGGACTATTGTCCTCATCTTTGTCGCCATATTTATTACAACGTTTCGGCCTTTCAGTATCTGTCTATATTTCTGAGATGAGGTATTATGTACACTATTTACATTATTCGGACTATTGTCCTCATCTTTGTCGCCATATTTATTACAACGTTTCGGCCTTTCAGTATCTGTCTATATTTCTGAGATGAGGTATTATGTACACTATTTACATTATTCGGACTATTGTCCTCATCTTTGTCGCCATATTTATTACAACGTTTCGGCCTTTCGGTATCTGTCTATATTTCTGAGATGAGGTATTATGTACATTATTTACATTATTCGGACTATTGTCCTCATGTTTGTCGCCATATTTATTACAACGTTTCGGCCCTTCATTAACTGTCTATATTTCTGAGATGAGGTATTATGTACACTATTTACATTATTCGGACTATTGTCCTCATCTTTGTCGCCATATTTATTACAACGTTTCGGCCTTTCAGTATCTGTCTATATTTCTGAAATGAGGTATTATGTACATTATTTACATTATTCGGACTATTGTCCTCAACTTTGTCGCCATATTTATTACAACGTTTCGGCCTTTCAGTATCTTTCTATATTTCTGAGATGAGTTATTATGTACACTATTTACATTATTCGGACTATTGTCCTCATCTTTGTCGCCATGTTTATCACAACGTTTTGGCCGTTGTACGCTACGGCCTTCTTTCGGTGGTTGGAATGTCGAACTGAACCCTTTATTTGGCTCACTGGGGTAGACAGTTCTAGTTCCACGTGCCATGTTTAATGGATATCAGTTATCAGTTATCTCCTGTTAATTTCCCTCTGAAAGTTCAACACTGCTTTAACCGGGTATTAAACTCACACTCTTTGGGTCCTGTCACTGGATCTAACCAACGCCGTTATCCACTGTGCCATGTGTCCTCAAGTGACAGACCCAAAGAGTGTGAGTTCAATACCCGGTTAAGTCAGTTGAGAACTTTCAGATGGAAATTAACAGGAGATAACTGATAACTGACATCCATTAAACATGGCCCGTGGAACTAAAACAGTCTACCGCAGTGAGCCAAATAAAGTGTTCAGTTCGACATTCGAACCACCTGAAGAAGGCCGGAGCGTACAACGGCCGAAACGTTATGATAAACATGGCGACAAAGATGAGGACAATAGTCCGAATAATGTAAATAATGTGCAATGTGCGTGTTTTTTTTTGGGGGGGTGGGTTTTTTTCTCGATTAAATTAGTCTTAATTCAAGAGCGATCATCGGTTTTGTTCGACCCTCGTAACAAGAAAGAGAATATTAGATTTTCAATCATGTGACATTCATTTTTTGTATACTTTGCGTGATTCTACAACCAGAACTACTGTAATTAAAAGAAACAGACATTACTTTTGACCAATGCCATAAATACGAAAACAGAAAATTATGCCACGAAATCGTTTTGGAACGGTGAGATTTTTGCGTCAAAAATGGCATGCATTATCTGCTTTGACTAGTAGCTTATTATTAAAGAACATTACTTTTTGACCAGTTACGACTTAGAAGTAAAAAAAAAAAAAGTACGTTTACGCGCATGTTACTGGCTAATCATTTAAACAATTCTGTATTTGACAACCGCGATAATGGCCGGTTGTTGTCTGTTTCGTGCTGGGTTCGCCGATAAATTACATCCGACAGCAAGACCTCTGATCGGAAGGTTTTGAGGAGCGTTGAACCACCTCTTAATTACTGTTGTTTCCCGGTCCACCCTGAACCAGAGTGGTAGCACCTGTTAGGGGTCCCAGCTATGAGCATATAGGTATCAAAACACTATGAGAGTTTAAAAATACATTTTTATAGTAAAATAATTCCAGCAATAGATTTTGATAGTTAAAAAAAAAGAAATTACCAAAACGCCCAAGGAAATTAAATTTCGGCATTAAATGATCCACGAGGAGTTGATATGCCGTTAAACAAACAAAACAATCATCGTGACTTTTTAAAAAAAATCTTTATTTGGAATTCCAACTTTTCAAACCTCGCATACTTTGCCCACCTGAATAGCTGGTGCAGTGTTTCCCATCCCCGTTGTGTAATTTGATCTTTTGACACACTTCTAGTAGCAAACACGGAAAAGAAATGAGAAAACCTCCAACAGTAGGTAGCGACGGCGTTGCGCATGCGCAGAATGCAGATAAGCAAACTATTGAAGATTTAATCTCAAATAATTTAATCTGAAATAATTTTTTTTTTCTCGGCTTAATATTTCGGACTTCTTTTTCTTTCTTTTGCCTATTGAATATTTTCCTTTTGTTCTTCATGTGTTGAGACGCGCATGCGCTTTAAATTCACTCGAGATATTCGAAAGACGGCTCGAGAAAAGGGAATGTAAGGTGATATAAAGAAACTAACTGGTGAGATTCATTATTTCGTTAGAGTAAAAGACATCATACATCCTCTCTGTCTCAATCTCTCTCTTACTTTACCCCTGTCTGTCTGTCTACCTGTCTATCTATCTCTTTCTCTCTCTCTCTTACTCTCTCTCTCTCTCTCTCTCTCTCATTCCCTTACTCCCTAGGGACTTATTTAATTAACACGACGCGCACACACACACACATATATATATATATATATGTGTGGTGTGGTGTGGTGTGGTGTGGTGTGGTGTGTGTCTGTCTGTGTGTGTGTGTGTGTGTGTGTGTGTGTGTGTGTGTGTGTGTGTGTGTATGTATGATAATGTTTAATATATATATATATATATATATATATATATATATTACAATGAATCATTCATACAAAAAAGTAGATTAGTAAAGTTAATGGAACATAGAATAAGAAATTAATTTCGCTTTGAATCCGACCAGAAGTGATTTGAAGTTTGCAGCTGTTAGAAAATCTGTGCTTGTTTCCCGACGTATCTATTTTAGCGTTCCTTTAGAATCGATAAATTTGCAAACGCAGTGAATCTGAATTTGAGGACACAAATTTAACACCGTCCTGGATAAGACGATAAACTACATCTGCGTCCTGGGTAAGACGATAGATTACATCCGCGTCCTGGGTAAGACGATAAACTACCTCCGAGTACTGGGTAAGACAATAAACTACATCCGCGTCCTAGGTAAGACGATAAACTACATCCGCATCCTGGGTAACACGATAAATTACATCCGCGTCCTGGGTAACACGATAAACTACATCCGACAGCAAGGCCTCTGGTCAGGAGATTTTCATGAGCGTGGAACCACCTCTTAATTACTGGTGTTCCCTGGTCCACCTTAACCCAGGGTGGTAGCACCTGTCAGGGTCCCAGCTATGGGCAAATACTTAACCCCACAGAAGGGGTCAAAACCCTATGAAAGTATAAAAATAGGTTTTAATTCTAGCAATACTTTATTGGAAAAATTATTACCAACAATAGATTTTTGAAAAACAAAATTACCAGGAATATATTTTTGGAAAAAACTTGTTGGCATGAAATATACCATTGAGGTTGGTATGGCGTAAAACAAACCAAACCCAACCAATTTTACCAGCGAGAAGAATACCTTATGATTTGAAATATCGAGTAGAACTGATGTTGGTAAATTTGATATCGATTATGTCGAATCATGTTTCATAAAAACTCTTTTAGAAGACTTTTGACGTTAGTGTCAACATTTCGGAGGTTCTGATGTCGCAGTATCATTAAGTGAACTTTCAAATGTCTTAGTAGTTTTTTGTAAATGTTTTCAACGTCAGTGATCCTTGGTAGCTGAATAGTTTAGAGACTATCCCGCGATATGTTTTTTTACGGCTTATCAACCCTTTTTAGGTTATTTAAAGCTAGAAATTATTTTTTGATTCTAAGAATATTTTTGGAGATAAAAATGAGTTACTGATACAAGTGCTACTAATTAACCCATAGCTAGGGAGAAAGAGGTGAATTCATGCCTTTCCCAAGAGAATTTGCGCGTTCATAACGAACTCGACTAGAAATGAAATCCGGCTCTCCGATTACAAATTCCAAGCCGTTATCCATTACGCCAACTGCACACGCAAGCTTACAGAACATGGTATTCCCAAGTGGTCACCCATCCAGGTACTGGCCAGGCTTGACGTTGCTTAAATTTGGTGATCGTACGGGAACTGTTGTTTCTATGTGATTTGACCGTAGGTCATGAAACTAGGAAGTGAGTTAAATTTTCATGGGTTGAAAAAATTTGCGAAATACATATTTTCAGGATTACGGTTGCGTCTCCTATTTGAAATGATTTTCTGGAATCGTCTGTGTAATGTTTCCTTGTGAATTTCGCGGAATTTGGGGAATAAATAAATAATGTCTTCTGCGTTTTGCCAATTAGGATTGTTTGTCATTGTTTTAAGCTGTATCTAAAGAAAGTCGATACATATATTTGGTTAGACGATCGTTACTAAAGATGTGCTTTTCAATATCGATATGTATTACAACGATATATTTCATGTCGAAAGCATTTCCTATGCGCGGATTTTAGACTACAGTAATACTAAAATAACAATAAAATCATGTTCAAATAAATTTAATATATATATATATATATATATATATATATATATATATATATATATATATATAATATAGAAAAAACAACTGAAAAGTTGCAAATTAAAAATAATTGAATGATTTTTTTTGTGAAAGTATTTATTTATATTTTTTATATATATATATATATGATATTTATGCTATATATATATATATATATATATATATATATATATATATGAAGAAATATAGTCTTAAAGTGTGCTATATTTATGGGATAAAGTGCTCAATATCAGAGATAGAGCGTGTGTAAATATAAAAGTGAACATAGAACTCAACACTTAGAGGCGACAGTCTGTTTCATGCTAGTGCAATCGTCAGGCAACTATATATATATATATATATATATATATATATATATAAGTAATTAGGAGGATTTGAGAATTATAATTAAGTAATTCATCGAGTCAAGAAACCTCAACAGAATACAGAAAGCACTGGACGCCCGTTTCGTCCTATATTTGGTACTAATCAGCAGTGCGTATCCACTACCGAGAATTGACACCCGGACAGTTACGTTGCCAGGCAAACGCCATATCAACTGTTCGAACGGGCCTCAGTGTCGAAGAGGTAGAGAATTAGACTCGATATAGCGCAGCTCGATCACATATTCCGTGGTGTTACTTGGTGATAGTAGTCGTGGCTCAAGGGGGCACAGTCCTATGGGTAAAAAAAGAAAACTCAGCTGAGTTCAACCACGGTATATATGATCGAGCGGCGCTATATCGAGTCTATTTCGCTACCTCTTCGTCACCGAGGCCCGTTGGAACAGTTGGTATGGCGTTTTCCTGGCAACGTAACTGTCCGGGCGTCAATTCTCGGTAGTGGATGCGCACTGCTGATGAGTCCCAAATATAGGACGAAACGGCCGTCCAGTGCTTTCTGCATTCTGTTGATGTTTCTAGACTCGATGAATTACCCTAACCCTAACCCACGCATGATAACAAAAGGAAAAAAATGAAAAACGACCAGTTTCGAACCTCGCTCAACAGAACTAAATCGAGGTTAATAAAGGTATAATCAACAATAAAAAGATGAAAAATATGTAGGGAAAATATTCTTAAATGGAAATTAACTGAAGTCCTAGGACAAATTCCTTTTGTTTGCATAATGAATGTTTCAAGGAAGTGTTTCCTTCAGTGAATCGAAATAGAACAGAGAACAATATCAGGTAATTAAATCATTTTGTCGTAATGTCATTGGTAATTAGGAAACCTGATAAAGGTTCAGGTGTCGTCATTCTTGATTATAAAGATTATTTAAACAAGATGATGACTATTCTTAAAGATTTGTAGTTTAAATAAGTCTGTATTGCTACGACGTCACTTGTACAAATCAATTCGCAGTCCTTGCTTTCTGAACACGTCACCGCGTATATCCGTCGTTCCTATTTTCACTGTTTCAGCCCTCTTTTATCAGGCCAACAGCGCGGTCGACCAACCAATCAGCGTTCTTGGCTTTTATTCTCACTTACCCAGCCAAAGAGCCTCCTCCAGTTCGACCAATCAACACACGACTTGCTATTGGTGGAAGCATGCCAAATTGTACAAAAAAACCCTCATTACTGCCCATACTGCTAGAATTGCTAGACGGGAGAGTAATGCCATTTTCACGGAGACAAACTTGCCAATATACCTGCCGCAAGTTAAGGAAAGGGCCCTTATTTTCCTATGCACCAGATGCAAGCCACTCTGGATCTCTTGCTTTTACGGGGCTGTTCGCCACAGGATTCTTCTAAATTTGTCTAATTAAGCCCAATTGATAAATTTGATTCCACATTATCTATTCCAAAAACGTCAAGTGGATTAAAAGTGTTTTTTTTCCACTGAAATTTCTAATTTGATTAGACCCTCGGATTCTATTCATCCCCGTCTCTATGGTTTACCAAAAACACATAAGATTGGGGTTCCATTCAGACTTATTTTGTCCATGATAGGGTCTTCTCAATATGGCGCGGCCATATGGCTTACCACCATATTACCGCCAGTTTGGGAACGGTATAATTCTTCCTGTATTAAAGATTGGTTTGAATTTTCTGAATTTATACAGCATTACTCGTCGTCTGACAGATTTATATGCTCCTATGATATTTCCAGCCTCTGTATCTGCGTCCCTCTCGCTGAGGCTATTTATATGAGCGCTGTTGACACATCGTAGTCAGTTATCCCCACCTGTTATTCCTGGGGATGTTTTTGTCGAACTGATGAAGTTTGATACGATGTCGGTTGAATTTAGTTTCGACGGCGTCATGTATTGGCAAATTGGTGGAGTTTTAATGGGTTCCCCTTTAGGCTCCATTTTAGCTAACATCTTTGTAGGATTCCATGAAGAGAGTTTATTATCTAAATTTAATAGATCGGATGTTTACTTCCGTTATGTGATGATGACACTTTTTGTCTCTTCACTAACGAGACTGAAGCGAACCTTTTTGTTTTTCGTTTCCTGAACAATATTCATCTAGATCTTAAATTTACACAAGAAGAGGAAATTAATTCTTCCATTCCCTTTCTTGGTGTTTTGCTTAGGAGAGTTTCTTCAGGTTTTCTTACTTCTGCTTATCGAAAACCGACGTTTACCTGATTGTATAACCGTTGTCCCGTAAAACGTAAAATCAAATTAATTAAGACACTAACCCATAGGGCCTTAATGATCTGCTATAAAACCAAACTAGATGATGAACTCAAGTTTATTACTACCACTCTCTGTAACAAAGTCGATCCGTTGGGCATTGTTCAATTTGTAATTAAGAATAAAATTTCGGAATTCAATAAAGTTAAACCGGCTATAGTACAAAGGTGTCCGATTGTACCTGCGTTTTTCTTGGCTAGGTATCTTCACTGATAGATATATTAAGCGAGTTTCTTTAGCAGTTCGACATTGTTACTTCGATGTTAACACTTGTGTTGTTTTTTCTGCCACACCTGTACTTCCATCTAAGACATTCTTCCTCCACATTATAATAGTTCTTTTTATTTATTTATTTATTTAAATGTAGTTGTCGTTCACACTACACAGGAAGAATGACTCAAAGGCTTGATGTCAGAATAAAGCATGATGTACCAACAAAAATCCTAAACCTTAAGTATTCTCCGTCAAATATTCTGACCAACACCTACGGATCTTCCATTGTGGATCACCTGATAAATAAACATAATTGTGCCACTAATTTTACTGTGGACACCTTTTCCATCCTTAATAAGTCCCATTCAAATTACCTCTTGAAAATATTGGAGGCCATATATATTTCTTCCTTGAAACCTTCTTTATGTAAACATAAGGATTTTGTTCTGGGGCTCCAATTCATTTCCATTAAAGAAATTTTTCCACCCTACATATTGTCCATCTTTTTATTGATAATTATACCTTTATTAACCTCAATTTAGCTCTGTTGAGCAAGGTTCAAAATCAGTTAGCTAGATGATTTTTTATATTTAATTATCCTTTTTAACTCAGACTTGTTTACATCTGTGCTCTGCCGTTGACGTTCTTTCAGGTACATTTCAGTTGTGGTTTAGAATACATTTTTTCCCATGGCTCGGGAGAAAAATCCCAGTGCTAATGCTAAGCGTAAGGTTATTTCGCTGGAAGACAAGGTTAAAATAATTTTATTCAGAATACTGTACGTACATATCATAAATACTGTAACAGGCAACTGGGAGTGCGTATTTACGGTTTGTAGTGTGTTATTTCGTCTTAAGTCCTTTTTCGACCTAAATTGTGACCTATGGAACCAATTAATGACGTAGGGTGAGGTATATCTGTATTTTTAATTTTTAAAATGGTAAAATGTTTGAATTACTGAATGTTTAGTTTTCAGAGTGGTTGGTATATATATATATATGTGTGTGTGTATTGATGGATTCTTTTTTAAGTTCCAGTAAAATCTGTTTGATTCGTGATATTCTTATCTGTGTTGTTATATGCTCTCGTCAAGTTCTCGCAATATCTCTTAGATTCGTGATATTTTTCTTCGTCAGATGGGGGAGTGAGCAGTGATGGTTGATTTTAGATATATCTGCCAGCGGTAGAAATAAGATCACAGTCTGTGAATGCTGTTGGTAGCATTGGTGAAGGAAAGATGAAAGAGACAGTTGCCTGTGATAAGCCAAAATAGGTTAAGTCGTGCATAGTAGCAGTGGCTATCGTGTATCATATATCTGTTGTTGGTGTTCTTTTACGGGAGGCTTCTACTTGTAAAGCCTGCATGATCAAACTGCGTTTCATGTTTGTCACTTGTAATGGTGAGGTGTTATAAATTGTAATGTCATTCAGTCGAAAAAAATTTCAAATTAAATGAAGCCACGTACATGTTTTTGTATAACAACGTAGTAACAAAAGCTCTACAAAGCAAGATCATTTTCTGAAGCAAACCAACAAAATGGAATAAGGAGAAAGAGACAATGGAATGAAACCAGAACTCTCTTCACTTGCCAGATATTCTTCGGCACCTACAAAAAGATTCTGCCACGAACAATGAGGCCCAAGCTGCAATTTTCGTAATAAACGTGGAAAAGCCTCATAAATCTTCATTCGCCCAGCCAAGCTATGACATATATATTTGGCAACGCAGTTGTTCACAATAACAAGTATTTTTTTTAAATTTATTATTAGTTTTTTTTTCTGCTTGTAAAAGAAAAATATAACGAAAATGCTGTCTCAGTAAATAGCAAAAATATCCTTACAATACATACTGCCTCTAATCTGTTATCTTATATCGAAAAGGAGATTTTTTTTTAATAAAAGACGAACAATTTGAAATGTGTATCCCAACTGCAAATTGAAGATTGACTGTTTTATTGTGTATTTCATTTGTTTTATTCCAGACTTATTTATTTTTAGGAGGTTGCTTTCCCGAGAAATTAAAGTAATTTTTTTCTCAAATACTAAGGCTTAGAGACCCTAAATCAAATTTTGTTAAAATTTGTCTAAGTTAAAAAAAAAGTTGCATGTACATATATTATGATATTACACCGAAAACTTTTAAAATCGATACGCATTTGCAGTCGTGTTTCAATGCATATCAATGCGTCTCATCAGGCGATTGTAAATTACTGGCGAGTGAACGATTTATTTGTATTTAAAAGCAAAATATAACCTCTTTTTTTGGAAGAAAGAGAAAGTTTATAAGGCTTTAGGGCTTTAACTTAACCAACCAATCAAATATGACCTACGTTAAATTTAAACTAAGCGATAAAGCAATAAATTAAAAATTATTTTTATGTAAATGGGTCAGGACCCATAGATTGGCAGCTAACAGCAGTCAGACATTAACTTAAAGCTGATACATATGGTTACATAAAATATACACATATATTATCTCATCGTACATGTATATATATATATATATATATATATATATATATATATATATATATATATGTGTGTGTGTGTGTGTGTATTTAGGCAGCATTCCTTTTTTCATGCACATTTCATTGGAAACAACAGACTAGGTGCTTTTCTTATACAATTTCTCATGCGATCTAATAATTTTTTCTTCAAAAAAAAAAAGAAAACATTTTATAAAACATACATACAACAAAATATTTCTTATTTAACAGTTAAAATATTTAATCCTTGAAAATCGCTAAATGTATAGCCGAAAGCGCTCGGATAAAAAAAACATTCGGGGAGTTTTTATATAATTTATCATCCGAAAAGAAAAAAAATTATTAGATGGCATGAGAAATTGTATAAAAAAAAATAAATAAAAGCACCTTGTCTGTTGTTTTCAATGAGATGTGCATATATATATATATATATATATATATATATATATATATATATAAGTGAACATAGATGTCAACACTTAGAGGCTCTAAATGTTAACTTCTATGTTCACTTTTATATTTACACACGCTCTATCTCTGATATTGAGCACTTTATCCCATAAATATAGCACACTTTAAGACTATATTTCTTTATATATATATATATATATATATATATATATATATATATATATATATATATATTAATGTAAAGTGATCTGGCTTCCCTCTGTCGTTTCTACAAATATTTTCATGGTAAAATCTCTGATGAGATATTTTCACTGGTGCCCCAGTTGCATGAATGTAAGCGTGCTATTAGGTTGGCATCTCGATCCTACCATTTCACTGTCGAAACAGTTAAATTTAACCGCCTCTTCTACTCCAACAGCTTCTTCTCTCGCACTTCCCGACAGTGGAACTCCCTTCCTCTTACTTGCTTCCCTGATAATTATAATCTTCAAAAATGTAAATATAATGTCAATCGACATCTTCTGATGCCTTGATCTTAATCCACGTCCTTCTCTTTATCCTTTCCTTAAACACCCCTCTTTTCTTTTACTTTTAGTCTCTGTAAACCCCTTGCGTGCTAATGGCACTCCCGCCTTGCTTGGGGTGAAATGCTTAAAAAACAAAAAAAAAATAAAAATTGTTATCTTACTGTTATATCGGGGATTATACGATATAAACAACAAAGTAATCCCGAGTGGAAAGATTACAATAACACAAGAAATCAGATAACAAATAACAATGGTTTATTGTACGTAAAGTACAAATAAGCAAGAGTTCGTAATACTAAGGAAAACAGGAGATAAGTCACGGAGGTTCGTAAGGGACGCCTTCGCTCTATCTGTCTGTCTCACTTTCCCCTGTTCTTCAATAGCTCGTCAGTCTTTTATAGACTGACGAATCCATGTCGAGGTTGTAATTCCAATTTTAGGATTACAGGTTTACAGCCGACCCGGAATGATTTTAATTTGCTCACGGAGTCGTCCTGATTATAAAATGGTATGATATATTGGGCTACGGCCTCTAGGAGTAAATTTGAAAAAGTTTGACACAGTGACACACTGACATTTATTATTATTATTATTATTATTATTATTAATATTATTATTATTATTATTTTTATTTCCTTTGATATCTGCCGTTTACACATTCCTTTCTGGGTCTCGCCCAGGAACCTAAGGTTAGAAATGGTATCATGACACTTTCCACTGTAAAAAAAAACAAAACAAAAAAAAATTATTACATAGATAAATCCCTTCGTAAAGTGTGGGCTGTACTTGTCAGAATAATTTTTTTATGTCTTTGAGGCATGGACTTCCAGAGATCCCTTCAATTAGTCTACTGGAATCTTTTCCAACCAATCCTAAGGCTCCAACTACAATAGAGATTGTTGACTGTTCCTGTGTGCCACATTTTTGAGATTTCTATTTCAAGGTCCTTGTATTTTGACAGCTTTCTGAATATCTTCAAAGATACATTGCAGTCTGCAGGGACTTCCATATCAATAAGGAGGCATTTTTTTGTTTTGTGATTTTTAATAACAATATCTGGGCGGTTGGCTTTGATTGTTCTGTCAGTGTGTATTGTGTAGTCCCATAGAATTGTAACAGATCCTATCTCCGTAACCGGGTCTGGGTGGTGTTCGTACCAGTTTCTTTCAGTTTCCTTCCCGTAGAAGTTGCAAATTTTCCAGTGCAGATATTGGCCCACTCTGTCATGCCGGTTTTTATATTCAGTAGGTGTCAATATCGTGCAAGCTGATACAAGATGATCAATCGTTTCTGGATATTTATCACAGATTATTATTATTATTATATAGTTAGTTAATGAAGTTATTCGGTAATCCGTATGGATAATTCCAAGGAGGATATAATCCAGAGAGCTCAATGTGAAAACAGAGCAAATATTAATTATATTAAGAAACAGACAACATTACGGTTTCATGGGATTATAATTTATTTTCTTAGGACCGAGATTTTGGCCCTAATTCATCAGATCTCCATTTTCTTACAAAAATATTGGTGACTAATTTTTCCGGCCTTAAAATCTTACATATTATTTTTAATTTATGTATTTGAGGAGGCAGTTAGTATAAGATGATAGAGGGGGGGGGTGAGGAAGACGATAGATATGTGATCGAAACTAGAGAGGGAAAAGAGAG
>OZ038504.1:88211526-88314026 GCA_964036315.1 Acanthosepion esculentum
CTTTTCGATGTCTTCTTCGGGCACGGGAATTTGGTTGTAAGCTCGGATCAGATCTATTTTAGAGAATAATGTTTTCTGTAATAAAACGGAATTAAAATCCTGTAAATGTGGCATGGGGTACCTATCCGGTATTGTTATTCTATTCAGAATTCGGTAGTCTCCGTAGGGTCTCCAGTCTGGGCTGTTTCTCTTTGGCACCATTTTTATCTGCGATGCCCAAGGACTACTGGACGGACGGATCATATTCAAATCCTGCATCCATTGAAATTTCACCATGGCGACTTTAAGTTTATCCGTTGACAACCGTCGTGGTGCTGCATGTACTGATTGTTTAATGGTGATTATTCTATGGACCGAATTATGTTTGGAATTCTTATTCTGCGTCATTTGGTTGCTTATGTCGCCGAATTTCTTTTATCAATATTCTGTAGTTTTTATTATCAGGTAGTGCTACTCTGATTTCCGTGGAAGGTGTATTCGTTGGTGAACCCTTCACGAATAAGGACGTTGAGCTGTTCACTATATGTTAACTTTTAAGGTCAAAGATAAAACCATAATAATTTTGACGTCAGTTCTTATAAATATCCATAGTAGTGAATGTCTAAGTCCAATATCCGTAAGTGTTCATAATGGTATTGTTCCTTGCTACTAGGAAGAATTTTGGGGTTGGTTCTTTTTTTCATTTTTGCGTTGTTGGTAAAAAGCTTTAATCGGCGCCGGTGTCGACTAGAAATCGCGAGACAGGGATTTTGCGTGTGATATAGAAAAGTCTGTTGCTGTCCCTGCTGTAGGAGGGTGAAATGTCTTGGCATTTATTCTATAAGGCCAGTGATACCAACAGATATTTCGATCACCGCTTAAATGTCCAAGACCGCTATTGAACCGTCTTCCTCTGCAGTTGTTTCGCCTAAGCTGGCGTCGTGATGCATGTTTCTCTTCAACGAGTTGGTTAATACTAAACGTCAGTTTTTTTAATCATTTCTTTCAACCTGTCCACCTTTGATTTTTCGGGAATCGTTGAAGTGTTGATTGTGGGTCTGATGTGGACATCATCTATATTATCCGCCGTTTCAGCTAACACTTTGAGTCCTGATTTTTCGGTCAGTGATGCAAGAAATTTCAATAGCTTATCTAGCCGCATTCATCGTAGTAGGTTTTCATTCACAGAGTCGCTACCTTAAACGTTCTTCATATGTTTTTTTTTTTAAGAGTATTACCCCCAAGCAAGGCTGGAGGCCACTATCACGCAAGGGGTTATAGAAGGGTTGGAGGAAGAGCAGATAGGAGTGGTAAAGGAGAGGATGTGGAGAAAGAGAAAGACAGTGGGTCGATCAAGGCAAGGGGGTTACAGAAGATTTGGAGCGAGAGCAGATAAGAATGAAAGGTGAACGGATGTGGAGAAGGGAAGTGGATAGATCAAGGCAACTGGAGATGTCGATTGACGCTACACTTAAACCGTAGGAGATTGTATTTGTCAGGGAAACAGTAACAGGGAAGGGAGTTCTACAGGCGAGATGTGCGAGACATGAAGCTATTGGAGTAGAAGAGACGTCTACATCTAACAGTTTCAACGATGAAGGTGTGGGAACGGGATGCCAGCCTCGTAGGACGTTTAAATTCATGAGGCCTAGGAACAAGCGAAAGCAGCTCCTCGGAGCAATTACCGTGAAAGTATTTGTAAAAAAGACAGAGCGAGGCAACATTGCTTGGCATGGAATGGGTAAGCCTTAAATTTTCGACATTGTCTTGTATAGATTGTTGTCGTCAAACGAGCATTTTCTCTGTCCGTTTAAGTATGAACCCACCCCACACTTGATACCGTCTTCCTTGTGTATGTATATGTAATTTTTAATTTATTTCAAAAATTTTATTTTATTTTTTTAATTTTTGTTTTTTTTGTTTTTTGTTAACCGCCGCTATTGGACCCCCTAACATATCTTATTTTAGAACTAACTATTCTAACGTAACTGGTAATATTACATTTTAGCCGATTCTGAAACCCGTTTGTGAGCGTAAAGAATGGACAATGTTTGAGAATTTGCTTGTATTTCGTCACTAAATTCCAATTCCATGTTGGACTATTCTCTGCCTTCTTGGTTGAATTATTAATTCGACACGGAATTCTGACCGTTTCTTCATCGTGTTGATTTGAATATTCTCCATTAACAGCACGCTAGCCAAGCCCAATGTTGGTGTGGATGGGTCGAGGAATGGCCGCCTGACCGCCCTGCCCGCCCCCAGCACTGCGTTCATTATAACTTGTTGCTTGGCATGGAATGGGTAAGCCATAAATTTTCGACATTGTCTTGTATAGATTGTAGTCGTCAAACGAGCATTTTCTCTGTCCGTTTAAGTATGAACCCACCGCACACTTGATTCCGTCTTCCTTGTGTATGTATATGTAATTATTAATTTATTTCAAAATTTTTTTTTTTTTTTGCTTTTTGTTAACCGCCGCTATTAGACCCCATAACATATATTATTTTAGAACTAACTATTCTAACTCGTAATATTACATATTTTTTTTAAATATAGGTCAATGGGACTTTAACTAAGTTAAAACTTACTGTTTGTTTTGTCATCGTTGTACATGTTATATGTAATAGGAGTAGGTAGGCTTTCCTGCCGCCCGGTCTACACTCCTCCCCCCTCTATTGGACACGATTAGAGGCTCAAACCTTGTTTCGTGTTTAGGAAGGGGTTCCCGGATCTCTCTCTCTCTCTCTCTCTCTCTCTCTCTCTCTCTCTCTCTCTCTCTCTCTCTGGCCTCTGTACTGGTGCTGCTGTGTTTCTCCCGTGATGCGTGCAGTCTGTGGCATTGCCTGTTCATTCTGAGGGTACACGGTTGACAGTTCTCTGGTTGCTGTTTCCGACTGGTAGTTAGGAGCCCTAACTCTTGCGTAGCGTCTTGAGTGGCCGCTCTGATCAACAGTTGCATAATATCGGGGTGTCTGTAGTGCCATGTCGCGCATGGATAGGTGTCCCTGCAGTCATCTCCGGTGGACAACCCTGAGGCCACATTATGATTCAAGCTGTGCCAAACTCTCTCTGCCCACGTCATGGGTGATAACCGTCGGCTTCCTTTAACTCAGGCCTTCTCTTTCTCCAACACCAATTATCCACATGAATTACAAAAACCAGAAATATAAACCTAAACCAGCCTTCCAAAAATCACCCAAACCTTTAAATATCTCCTTCTCCAACATCCGTGGCATTAGAACCAACTTCTGCAGCGTTGAATCTTTCCTCATTGCTAAGTGCCCGTATATACTGGCCCTGTGTTAGACCAATCTTGACTCCTCTATCCCTTCCTCTGATCTCTCGGTTTTAGTAGCTGTGATGGTGACCTGTCGCTGATTTCTATACCCCTGAAAAGTTCCCATATTTGGACATGATCTGATTTTCCGATTCTTTTTAGGATGGCTGTTTTTAGAATGTCGAGTGGGTTTGTGTTCGGGATGTGCTCCATGATGTCGTTAACCTCTGTAGCTATATCCACTGCTATGTCTTCTACTACATAAACAAATTCCATTGGCTCTGAAGTTATCTTTCGGATCTGCAAAGAAGCTTGAACTTGGTTGAAACAGGTCCGACAGTTTCTTCTGTAAAATAGAAAAGCCAGCGATTTTATCTGTGATGTGGAAAAGATTACATTTGAAAGATCTGGTACTTGCGTTTGATGATACTTGTCAATCTATCGCTGTCCTTGCTGTAGGAGTATGAAATGTATTTGGGGGTGTACATACTTTGGTGTTAACCTGTCCACCTTTGATTTTTCGGGCATCATTGAAGTGTTGATGGTGGGTGTGATGTGGACATCATCTATATTATCCGCCGTTTCAGCTAACACTTTTGAGTCCTGATTTTTCGGTCAGTGATGTGAGAATTTTGAGTAGCTTATCTAACCGCATTCATCGTAGTAGGTTTTCATTCACAGAGTCACTACCTTAAAGATGGTGACCTGTCGCCGATTTCTAATCCCGAAAAAATTCCCATATCGTTTTAAATTTCAAGGCAACGATTTGGAATGAATTAGTATGTGTTATTCTAGACTTTATTAATTTATCCAGGCAAGAATATTTATCGAGTAGCCAGGTATGTCCTCGAATTGGATAGATGTGTTTTTCATTCCGTTTCTGATGTTAGCCGAATATGTTTTGGTTCTGGAGCAATGACTCTGAATGAAATAGGGTAAAATCAAAACATAGGATTTGGTCTTTTAACACTGTATTTAAACAATGGGAGTTATTTTGGCATGTGAACAGTTTGATATGTGGGCTCAATTTTGAGGATACAACTTGGGACGTCAGCAGCAGTTTGGGACACCAGCGACACACGAGTTGTCAAACATCCAAGCAGTTGCACACCCGCACAAGGAAGGGGCCCAATATTCACTTGAATTTCTGATTAAACCTTGCTGAACACACACATCGAGATTCCAAGTCGCCACCTTCTCATCTTTACGGGTTAATAGATGCCAAATATATTCGATAGTAAATTATTTTATTCACCTTCCTTAAATCGGTTATATTTAACCAAAAGCGGCATTAATATTTCTTCGGTGAGAGATTGACTTTATTTCCAGTTAGTCCAATCGTCAAAACGAATTTTACCACGGCTTATTGACTAAAAGAAGAAAGATAACGTTCTTCGTCAGTAAGAATCACAACACTTGAAGAACCAAGACTGGACGATTGATGACTTATACTGGAACAAATCCCTAAACCAGTTTTGGAAACTGTATAACTCTCCTTATCCAAAAAACCGTCCGAAGATTGACATATCAGAACAAGCGGGGTCCGAACTGAGCGGCTGACCTGTCGACAGAAAGCGGGACTTTACCAACGGGACAGAGGGGACGTGTACGGGAAGAGAGGGGGTTATATTGAACACCAAGGCTGGATAAGTAGCTTAATCTGCAAAACTAGTTTTCTAACTATCGATGTATTGCATAGTAAATAACCAATATTTACTTAGCCGAGATTAATCGAATGCAGATTTATAAGGTTCATAAAGAAAATTCAAATCATTACATTCACAATGGTCTACTTGTTTAGCTTGTTAGCATAGAACGACGGCACATGTCTCATTCCTAAAACAATCGACAGAATTTTGAATTTTGCTCGTTAGAAACTAGCCCCGTGTATTTTTTTTCAAAGCATTTTCACGTTTATTCTTTATTTTCGTCTGGGGTAGAATATTTCTTTGCACCCCTAAAGTAAATTCTTGGTGAAACATGCAATTAAACCAGCACTAGAATTTGCCATCATTTATGGCTGCTATTGGCCGCTTTCTTGCAAAATTCAACAAACTTCACTTACGTTCTTGCTTCTTCCTAGCGTCTGTCTTTTACAGAACAAAGAACCTCCAGTAAATTTAGATCTAAAGATGGATTCAAATTAGATAAATACAGAAAAACGTAATGAAGAATTTTTCTTTTCAAAATTTAATGTGTAGATGTAAAAAGTTATTTATGCATTTCTGTGTCCAGCGAAAATGTATAATGTTCCCAATACTGATTCAGGTATCTATTCTCTATCTGCCTCTCTGTCTACCTAACAATTGCTTTCAGTTTGTTCATATCTATCTATCTATCTATCTATCTATCTATCTATCTAAGTCATTATCTAGCTAGCTAGCTAGCTAGCTATTTCAATCGTTGCATTATCTATCTACTAGCAGTAAAGCCCGGCGTTGCCCGGGAGTAAACTTCTTCTGAATGGAAGGTCATAACCGCCATATTCATTTTGTACACGCATGTAAGGCTGAAGTCTAGTAGAACTAATGGCCGCCCACGTAAAAAACCTAATGTACACAAGTTGTCGGTATTCGTCAGCACAACGGAAGAAAAATTGTAAGGCTTAAAATGAAGCAGCTGTTTGCCATTACTAAGACACCTCCAATTAAAAGTTGTCAAGTTCAATACGAACACGGGCCTTAGGAAGTTTTAGGTGAGTTGTGACAGATGGCTTTGCATTCCGATGGGAAGTTTTTATTATCCCTGAGTGCAAGACATTACATGAAGTCCTGTGTCAGTTGCAACGTAGTAAAACGCAATAGCGTGAAAGGTAGACGCGTCTTTTGTCCAAAAGACGGCGCTGCCACTACCGCAAACAGAACCACATACCAGAAGTATGGGAAGAAGCCGGTTCGAGTACTTGTAAGTGGCACAAATTTTTTGTAGTTTTGTAATAGCCAGTTGAGGCGAGCATGAAGCGCACGTAGCGTTACCTAAAGCAGCCCTTATGGTAAGGGGAGACACACACCAACGGTGTACGGCAGAGAATGCATAGTATAACTCTGCATGCTGCTATTCTTTTATTTTCCCACTTCTTTTTACTGAGGCCTGAATTGCGTGGAAGCACTCGAATTCTCTGACAATTAAACGAATCCACCTCCCCACGTATTGGATTTGTGTTGCAACTGAATATGGTTACGTGGTCGACATGTTAGTGCTAATGCAGCTATGGTGGGGTTTAAGTGATAAGAGAGCATATGGTGAGGAAGATAACCTTTAATGAAATGTCTTAGTAATGGCAAGTGGATACTACGACGACCTTTAAATAAACCGGGTTCAAAAATGAAGCAACCTACGATGCAGCCGACATAAACATGTGTACATTGCACTTAAACTATAGGACATCGGCGTAGGTAATATTTTTAGCTTTGTTTGTTGGAGAGTAAACGTTATTCTTACTCCCGACTTGGGACTAGCCTACGTAAAGCTGTCCATGGGCGAAATACTGTTCACCTAAATGCAGACCCGCGACGCTGAGCGTCTGTCCTTGCGATTTGGCCATTGTTGTTGAGCCGTGCTCGCCGTACCCCAGCGCTTTCTGCAGCTCTGGCAGACGCAGTAGATCTGGAATTCCTCAAACGACGATTAGCGGCCTGCACAGGGCTTTCTGCAGCTCTGGCAGACGCAGTAGCGCTGGCATTTGTTAAACGACGAATAGCGGTTTGTTTAGGTTGTTCCGAAATCCTGGAAAATGCTGTAGCCCAAGCATTCAGGGCTTTCATGGCTTTCTAAAGCTCTAGAACATGCTGTAGCACGGAGCATTCCTTAAACGCCGAAGGATTGTCTGTGTTAGGGACTCGGAAGCCCTGGTCCTAAAAACGCGTATTGCTTCCTGTGAATTCTGTACTAAATTCTCTTCAGTTGAAAGTCTAGCGCGTCGTGATGACATAACTGATGCACACGCGTGCGTAAGAGAACTGCATGCGCGTGTGATTGGATGGGCCCAAGGTTAAACGCTTGCAACCGTGACAATGAGTTCGTAGCAACCTTGAACTGTTGACGCGAGTGGTTAACTTCCATCTGGGTTAGTCAAAGCAGTGCAAAGTGGCGGATGACGTTTCAAAATAGTATCTGGCGACTTTATTGAATCGGGTTTTTTTTTATTGATAAATATGAAAGCTATGTAGTTCCTTATCCCAAAATAGACATTGCCTTTTTGATTTACGTCATCACCGATGTAACGCAGTCTCTCAAAGTCAGCTAATCAGAAAATGGGATTTTCAAGCTTCATTTTATATTTAAAATTTTGAGCAGCCAGGAGATATGAGGGAGTTTTATTGATCAAAAGTTGAAAATACAAGCGTTTTTACACTTCTTACGAACAAAATTTGAAGCAATATTAATTTCGTTTACGAATGGATGATGTAGCACGAATTTAGATGAAAAAGTGCGAGAACTTTAGAACAGTAATAAAATTATATCGAATTGTTGTCTTTTGCTACACGTAAAAGACACGAAAAGACATAACAGTCCATCGGAGTCCCCTCGAATGAAAACATGTAATCAAATGTGAAAAATTGGACAATTGGGGGAGGGGAGCCGATTCTGTCCACTTGGCTTAAAGGTGGTTGCGTGAAGTGGCATGAAATATGTTAGTGATTTGCTCACTGGATTCAATCCTATGCTTTAGTAGGCTAAATGGGCTACAAACACCTAAAAAGCACCAGTTTCACCTTGTTTTTACTGATTTTTCTGGTAAAATTTGACATGTAGCTCTGTAAATCCCATTTTAAAATGGCCTTGACGTTTACTTTACTGTGGAAATGCA
Organism: Acanthosepion esculentum; assembly: GCA_964036315.1. NCBI lineage: Eukaryota > Metazoa > Mollusca > Cephalopoda > Sepiida > Sepiidae > Acanthosepion > Acanthosepion esculentum. The sequence continues at coordinate 88,219,593 of OZ038504.1, forward strand.
GAAAAGATGGAAAGTAATGCATGCCGGCATTGAAACATTAAAAGATCTTTTTTAAAAACCATGGTATGTGTGTTAAATCCTGAAATAAATGTAGGCTACCTGAAACCTCTACCTCATTTGGGATGCTTGATGCGCGCACGCGTGACACCCCCGTTCACACATAATCTCACATGACCCCGGAGCGTGAATGGGCCAATCAGCAGCAAGCATTTCGCATCGCGCGATCCATGCGTAACTAATAACACTAATCCGATTGGCTTTTTGAACGCAAAGTTCGGCTGCGGCAAAAATCCTTTCTATAGAAAAAAAAAATGGCGATGAGAGGGGGTCAAAAAGTGCAGTGCGGTGCTCGCCAGCAGGCCAGATATTCTTTCTTCTTCTTCGGTCGCCTCAAGAAAATGGATTGCGTGGCTCCCTTTCACAGTCGTTACAGTGGGCAGTTGTGCAACAGACACCAACTCAGCCGCGCCTACTTCGACTTCCTCTTTGTCCGTCTGTCAATCGTTACGTCCAACTCTATTGCACGCTGTCCGCCGAATGACTTCCCTTATCTCGTGCTGCTGGCAACCCGCTTTTTATGCTATTCCAATACGGCCAAGATTTGCATGCGTGTAAATATCGTCTCGTTTTGGACGAGATCGGCGCGCATAAATTGTGTCTTCACTAGTGGCCATATTTCTTTTTGTCATTGCTTTCCAGCCAAGACACGTTTTTCGTCACAGTGATAAATTTTGCATCCGAAATCAAAATATGTCCATTCTTGTCCTTTCTTATTCCCATATAAGCACTTAAATCCAACTTTTTTCTAATTATGCTACCGCTATTCATGCTGACATGAAAAGTGCCAATATCTGCTTGTGTGCATCCGATAATTACACACACGTACGTCCAATCAAAAACGAAAAATCGATAATATTGATTTAAATACCGACTTAAATCAATTTTGGCGCCGTCAAAACTTCCGCAGGACCATTAGCAGTAACTGTGTCAAGTTTGGTTGAAATCGGTTGAAAAAAATAGGAGATCCGATCAAACATATAAACGAACAAACACACACACACATTCTGCCTTTTATCATATCTATCTATCTATCTATCTATCTATCTATCTATCTATCTATCAAGGCCTATTCAAATCTATCTATCTATCTATCTATCTATCAAGGCCTATTCAAATCTATCTATCTATCTATCAAGGCCTATTCAAATCTATCTATCTATCTATCTATCTATCTATCTATCAAGGCCTATTCAAATCTATCTATCTATCTATCAAGGCTTATTCAAATCTATCTATCTATCTATCTATCTATCTCTCTCTCTCTCCCTCTCTCTCTCTCTCTCTATATATATATATATACATACATACATATATATATATATATATATATATATATATATATATATATATATATATATATATATATGTCGTTTTCTATCTAATCATGTTATTTCAGTTTTCATGTTCGTCTTTTTCTGTCTTTCTCTCTCACTCATGTTTTCTTCCTTCCTCCCCCTCTCTCTCTCTCTCTCTCTCTCTCTCTCTCTATATATATATATATATATATATATATACATATATATATATATATATATGTTATAGCGCACATTTCTCAATCTGTACCCGTTGACTGTCACGTACACGAAACTCAGTTTTGCTAAACGTGTAATGAAATAGGACAAATATATATATATATATAATGGGCGTAACTCGTCTCACAAAAACTTTTCCACTTTATCATATCTCTTTTGTACAAAACTGTTCTTGATACATAAAAATTATGTATCGTTATCCTATATATATATATATATATATATATATATATATATATATATATATATATTAAAGAGAAAGAACAGTAAGATATATAATCCGGTGTTCTTATTAATATTTTTCTTTTTACAAAACAGTGCTCAATGCAAATCTACAGAGCATAAATATTATAAGTTTACTAATTTAAAAATATGGTTCCATCGCTACACATGAATTACCATGTTTCAAAAACAGAAACAAAAAAACTTCAAATTCAATTATAGAATTAAATTAAAGTTCCTAGTCTTGTTTCAATTTCACACGAATTTCGCAATAACTTATTTTGAAATTTACTGAGTTTTATAAGCATATACATTCATAATATTAGTTTCTAAGGATACGGGGGAAACTAGTCATTTTAACAAGTGGCGGTAGGATGTTCATTTTCACTGACAACTATTGTATCAAAATATGAATTACTTTCAAAAATAGGTTAAGTTAAGGTAGGGCAGGGGTGCCTTTTAAAACGAATGATGACATCCGTCCATCGTATATCGTCTGGTCTTTTTCAACGACAAAAAGTTTTTCGGTACTTTTGTTTTGCCGTTAAATTTTGTACTTGTATACATAAAGATTTTTTTCTAAAAGGGTTGTTTGTATATGTATACGTCGTATTGAACTACAATTTTAAAATATTATCCTTAATTTTAATTACTAATAGACTATAATTCTTTTAAAATAAGTCAATGTAATAGAATTACTTAAAATATTTTAATTATTATTAAATATCAAATATAAATATGTATATTTCATTTATCAGCTTTTTTTTAAAACATTAACGAAAATTTTTGACAATGTCGGCAAAGAATAGCTATTTCATTTCTTTGATTAAGTAATTTTTTTATTTTTTATAAACCTAGTAATATATAGTTTCTCATGTATGCACTAAGGACTTGGGTCATTTAATGACCTACATATTCTAGCTTTTCTTATTAATTTCCATTTTACTGTAAGTGTTTTATTGGTTTCTTTTAAGTGCCAGAAATATTTCGATAGGGACGTCTGATTTCGGTATTTATTTATCCTAAAAGAACTTTGATGTTGGTTGAACCGCTTCTTGAACTCATGTCTTGTGCATCCAATATAGACTTTTACGTTGTCTGGATCCTCAATAGATGAGATAATGCATTGGTACACTAATGATTCAGTGCAACATTTATTGTTAAGAGGACAGTTATTAGGATTTCTGCAGTTACATAATTTTTGTTTATCTTCATCTCTTTTTATTATTATGCTGTCTAAATTTCTTTGGTCTTGGTTTAAGTGTTTATTCAAATTATTAACATAATGTTTCTTAATAATTTTTTCTAAGCTTTCAGTACAGCTGTAACTTAATTTTAGGATATTTTTATTGAAAATAGTACCGAGTTTATTATCTTTAGGAAAATGTTTAACGATTAATGCAAGGAATTTTTCTCCTAATTTATTCTTTACCGTTTGGTTGTATGGCGGTGTATACTAAATTATTTTCTACTTCTGTTTAATCTATGCTTTCCATTTTTTTATATAAGTTAGTTTTGGGCTTTTGTAGCCACTATCTTATAGAGCTTTATTATAGAAATTAATATGTTCATAGAAAATCTGAATTTGTACTTATTTTCTTTTCGATAGAAAAAGGTATATGCTTAATTATAGATGGAGGATGATTAGATGTAGGGTGTATATACAAAGGATTAGCATTGGGTTTTTTATAAGGTATGTATACATTTTTCATTAAATCTAATGTTATATCAAGGAAGTTTACTTTTTTCAATTTCATGCTTACAGTAATATTTAGGTTCTGGCATTTAAATTTTCTATATAATATCTTTCTAAAGATAAAAAGATATATTTATTATTTATTTTGTATTTTAATCGAAAAGCCAAATTTACAGTTAGAGCAAACGCTAATCTAAGGAGATTCAAACATCGTAACAACTTAGATACATTTGAAGTGACGTGAAAGTAGATGATGTGGGCAGGCGAAGTTTTACAAATGACAATACATCCAAAATCATATTATAATATACAAACACGTAGACACATTTAGATATATAAAGACGCAAAAACACGGACGAAAAAGGAAATAGATGTTCCCGACCAAAAAGAGCGGAATATAATATTAAACACATATATATATATATACAATGAAAAGCAACTACAAGCAATCATACACGCATACATTAATAAAGACATAGACATATACTTCGACAAACCCACAAACATTAAAGTCTAAAAGTATTAGTAAAGAATATAAACAAATTATTAAATTACTTACATCGTCAACGATGTAAAGATAAAAAGGGTGTTTAATAGAATTTAAGAAGAGTAGAATTGGAAAACAAATATTCGTCTATGAACAAAGCAAAGAAAAAAGACAATTAAACATATATATATATATATATATATATATATATATATATATATATATATATAGGCTAAGAAGAATTTGGTAATCTGTATAGGTAGTCCCAAAAAGAATGAAATCCTGAGAGCTCAATGTAAATCCAGAGCTAATATTTTAAAGGAAAAACAGACCACTTTAAGGCTCCATGTAATATTTTATTCCGCCAAGCCCTTTATTAAAGGACACTGGCTCATCAGACTCCACTTCCAAACGGTGAAACGAAAAATGATAAATATATACAAATATATATATATATATATATATATATATATAAATGGACAGACACAATATATACGTAAAAAAGCAAAAAACAAACCCAACGGCCAAATTCAAATGTTCAAGCAAAAAACAACAGGGACAATAAAAGCATAACACACAAATAAATAGATATACCCCATATATACTCATATACGCATGAGTACACATGAAAACATACACGGACACGGACATGAATCTATTACTATGATTGAACTCAGTGAGACGTGGGAAGTTGGGAAGAGAATGACCTTTGTCATCTAATGTGGAGATTGAGTCAAAGATAGAGGCGAAGTGCATCGCCTTGTTTGTCGAGGAGGATATGACCGCGAGGCAAAGAGCTTCGCCTTGTCTGTCAAGGAGGCTATGACCTCGAGGCTAAGCGCTTCGCCTTGTCTGTCGAGGAGAATATGACCTCGAGGCAAAGAGCTTCGCACTGCCTGCCGAGAGGTTCTGACCTCGAGGCAAAGAACTTCGCTTTGTCTGTCGAGGAGGATGTGACCAAGAGGCAATGAGCTTCGCCTTGTTTGTCGAGGAGGATATGACCTCGAGGCGAAGAGCTTCGCCTTGTCTGTCTACTAGGATATGTCTTCGAGGCAAAGAGCTTCGCCTTGTCTGGCGAGAAGGAGATGACCTCAAGAGAAAGAGCTTCACCTTGTCTGTCGAGGAGGATATGGCATCGAGGCAAAGAGCTTCGCCTTGTCTGTCGAGGAGGATATGACCTCGAGGCGAAGAGCTTCGCCTTGTCTGTCGAATAGGATATGACCTCGTGGCGAAGAGCTTGGCCTTGTCTGTCGAGGAGGATGTTACCTCGAGGCAATGAGCTTCGCCTAGTCTGTCGAGGAGGATATCGCCTTGTGGGGAAAAGCTTCGCCTTGTCTGTCGAGGAGGATATCACCTCGAGGCGAAGAGCTACACATTATCCGTCGAGGAGGCTGTGACCGCGAGGCAAAGAGCTTCGCCTTGTCTGTCAAGGAGGATATGACCTCAAGGCAAAGAGCTTCGCCTTGTCTGTCAAGGAGGATATGACCTCAAGGCAAAGCGCTTCGCCTTTTCTGTCGAGGAGGATATGACCTCGAGGCAAAGAACTTCGCATTCCCTTTTGAGGAGGATATGACCTCGAGGCGAAGAGCTTCGCCTTGTCTGTCGAGGGCGATATGAGCTCGAGGCGAAAAGCTTCGTCTCGTCTGTCGAGGAGGATATGACCTCGAGGCGAAGAGGTTCGCCTTTGTCTGTCGAGGAGGATATGACCTCGAGGTGAAGAGCTTCGCCTTGTCTGTCGAGGGGGATATGACCTCGAGGCAAAGAACTTCGCATTCTCCTTTGCAAGATCACGTCGGGGTCACAAAACATGTGGCGGTGTGTGAGTCGAACGACGGGTCAGCAATATGAATGTGAAGGATGACCAATCAAATGTAACGGGCTCCACCGCAAGTATTTAACTTTGACCAGGAAAGACGTGGAAAAGAACATGCAAAAACGTTGGAGGTCGCTATCCAATGTGGCGGTCACAATGCAATTTATATTTGACGTAAAATAGCACATAGTATAAAATACAAGACAGGACGTAATGGTTCAAAACATAACAACTGATTTTATTTGTTTTGATGTACATGCAAATAAGCTGAAGGGTTGATAGATTTACGTCTCTTAGATTTGGGAAATATTTGTATCTGAGCTCATAAAGTTGAATTAATTATCAAACTGTAGTTTAGAAGAATAAAGTTCCTGTTACATGTTAGAAATTGTGTATTGGACAAGTTGGTAAGAGTTCAGAATAGTTAAGAGTTCGTACTTGCGTGAATGTTGATAATGTTCTTTAACGTCTGACCGCATGGTCAAGACGAGAGTTCTTGAAGGTTACATTTTGGCAGCAAGGAATGAGACGCAAGAGTGACGAAGAGACGGAGAAAGAGAGAAAAAAGAAGAGAAAAGAGACAGAGAACAACACGTGTTTTGTTTTTACGTGACTAGCTCAAAACTTACTGAGCGGGAAATTTCATTCCTCGCGTGCAGGTGATTTGATTGGTCGGAATTGACCAATCAGCGAGCTAGTTTTGAGGCGATTAGGATATCCCCTCGAGGATGCTCAGTGTCTAAAGAGTATATTGGGCCTCAAGCTTACATCGGACTTCAAGTGAAATGCCTATATACGATCCCATCGTCAAACTTGCAGGTAAAAACATCGGCTCATTGTAAGGCTAGAACATGCTATGCCACTTACATCGTAGCAAATCATCCACATTCCCTCCGTATTCTGTCGGTAAGATCCACTCAAACAGCTTCTTATTGCGAACCACTGTTTAACCTGTTCAGGTCAATAATCGACCGTTATCTTCCCCTCCTATTTATATAAACTACCTCTGATCAGATCATCTACCTCGAGTAGCCCCGGGGCCTTGTACAAACATTCGTCCATGTTTAGAATATATTCCTGCTACATCCACATATGGTCCGGTTCTCCTGCTATATTTTTAGAGCTTCTTGACAAAATAATCTGCAATATTATTTGTCCTGATCTGGCATCTCGGCTTCAGTCACTTTCCCATCGCCGTAAAGTTGCCTCTCTGTACCATTTCTACAAATAATTTCGTGGTAAGTAGTTCGGATAAGCTCTTTGTTATGGTACCTAGACTTTATGAATTTAAACGCAGTACTAGATTGGCAATTACGTCTCATCAATTTACAGTTGAATTGGCTAGGTGTAACTGTATATTCTATAACCTTACTGAGTAAAAAAGGAAATACCAAACATCCTTTGTTTTCAGATAGACTTTTATACCATTTAGACATACCCTATTCTATATGTGTCCCACGTAGAAAATGATATACCATATATATACACAGCGAGGGGTACCTCGAAGCCATGTAATGGTTAACAAGCCTGTCTAGCTAAAACAATTATGACTTAGTAGTGAGTTCGATCCTCACTGGGTGCCCCGTACTTTCGGCCTTGTGCCACATCTAAGCTACGCTTGGAAAATCACTATACACAGCAAGCACAGTTTAAGAGGAAACAAAAAGTAAAGGCCTACCTATAAATAGGCGTGAGGATCGAACCCACTACTCAATTGGTAATTTTTCTAGCGAGACAAGATTACTTACCATTACACCACGTCGAGGTGATCTAAAGGATTTTCTAAACATAGCTTAGATGTGACACAAGGCCGAAAGTATGGCGCGCCCACAGACGATCGAACTCGCTACTCAGTCGTAATTAATTTAGCGACACACGTTTGCTAACCATTAATCACGTCGCTCACGTCGAAGTAACTTTGGGCAGGAATCAAGCCACGAATAGAAACGAAGACAGTCAGCTGAACTTATCGTCCATACATGCAATGCAAACAGATAACACGAAGTTATATGAACGCCCGTCCTACAAGAAGATCGAACGTTCGAGGAAATATGCGAAACCACATACCCCCGATTCAGCTGACGTTAATTTGCCTGATTCTAGACATGAAGAAGCATTAAGGTTACGCATGATAAATTTAGTACCGTATTTTAGTGACCAGAAAATTATCTTGATGAACTTGTTCGTAATCTATTTATATTGCGTTTGCCGACTGAGCAGGAGCATTAACTTGATGAAAAATAGCGTCTTAGATGAAGCGGACCTTTAATATATTTTTGCATTTTGCAGTGGACCATCTCACCGAAAATAGCAGGTAAAAAATAGTCCTATTCTCCTGCGATTAACTTTGCTACAGATTAATTCACTGTTTATAAAGTAATTAATAATAACAAAACAAAAGTCATTGAAACAAAGCAAGTTCAGTCGACCAATGATGACAATTCCAGAACAACGTAACTATAAACAATTTTTTCTAGCCTCTGCCAACCGCTATGATGGAGAAAGCATTACCTCGAACCATCGCCAGTGAGACACGCTGCAAGAGCAACTCCGTTTCGCGAGGCTCGTCCCTTAATCGAGACGCAATCGCGCCAATCCTCCGAAGGAACGCCATCGAACGAGGACCAATAACCCCTGAAGTCTCCACTGCCACAGGAGTAAATCAGCAAGAGAAGAATATTTATTTATTTATTTATTTATTCACTGTTTTATTTGTCTCTAGAAAGTTGACGTCATTTCTCTGCATCATCATCATTTCTTCAAGTCATTCCAAATCTTCTTTTTTTCTGACGACATTACGCGTGGTTCCAAATCGATTAAACTATTCTCTTAACAGCTGATATATAAACACGCATTTCTTTTTCCTTTATTTCAGAATATCTGAGGAAAACCAGCAATGTGGTTTCTATCAGAAATAGTAATGGTATCAGTAATATTAGCCGTTTCCCTATAAGGAAACATTTGGCATTCATTGCCTGAGCAGCCAGTAATGTTTTCGGATCCAGTAGTCCAGAAGTTATAATCGCTGTCCTTCCTTACCTTAAGAATCGCAATAATGTATATTTCAGAACTAAATATTACAGTGTTCAAGTAATTACGTATTTGCTTGCTATGAATTATTAATTAACCAACGAAGACAGAAGCATTGTTTCAAACTGAGTCTAGAATTAGTTTATCACTTCTACTAATCGATAAAAGTACCAGTACGACTACACCAAGAAGGCATCAAGGAAGTCGATATATTTGTCTACCTGGAAAGCGTAATGATGGTGGGGACAGATGAAAACACCAAGTTCCGAATCAACAAAGACCGACACGTTTTTAACAGTCTGGGCCAATCTGGAGATCAACATCCCTCTTACTTTACAACAAGATCCGGATCTTCAACGCCAACGTCAAATCGGTCCTACTTGACGACCCAGAATCCTGACGGTAACCAAGACCAACACCCACAAACTTCATACATTTACCAACCGATATCTCAGGAACATCAGGTGGCAGGAAGTCGTCTCAAGCGACCAACTGTGGGACCGAACAAGCCCCAATCGAAATTGACATCAAGAAATGAAAATGGGGATCGGCCACACCCTCCGCAAGCCTGCTTCTAGTGTCAGCAGACAGGCAGGCCCTTGACTGGAATCCACAAAGGAAGCGAAAAGTGGGTCGACCAAAACAGACTTGGTGCAGAAGTGTTGATGCTGAGGTGAAGCCAGCCGACACGACATGGGCCGAGCTGAAGAGGATCGCCCGGAACCACATCTGTTGGAGAGGTCTTGTTGCGGCCCTATGTTACCCGAGGAATTAAGAGGCATAATAATATATAATAAAAGAAAACTGTTTTAATCACCACAGAGAACCTTTCCTGCTTGACATCAGCATGGCTGATACTAAACTCCACAAGAGCAGCAATGAAATGTAGCGACTATATAGAATCAATGACCAACTGTGGAACAGGATTAGACAAGCCCAAGTCGAGATTGACCTCAAGAAACGGAAATGGGGATGGATCGGTCACACCCTCCGCAAGCCTGGTTCTAGTGTCACCAGGAAGGCCCTTGACTGGAATCCACAAAGGAAGCGAAAAGTGGGTCGACCAAAACAGACTTGGTGCAGAAGTGTTGATGCAGAGGTGAAGCCAGCCGACACGAAATGGGCCGAACTGAAGAGGATCGCCCGGAACCACATCTGTTGGAGAGGTCTTATTGCGGCCCTATGTTCCCCGAGGAATTAAGAGACATAATAATATATAATAAAAGAAAACTGTTTTCATTTAATCACCACAGAGAACCTTTCCTGCTTGACATCAGCATGGCTGATACTAAACTCCACAAGAGCAGCAATGAAATGTAGCGACTATATAGAATCAATGACCAACTGTGGAACAGGATTAGACAAGCCCAAGTCGAGATTGACCTCAAGAAACGGAAATGGGGATGGATCAGTCACACCCTCCGCAAGCCTGCTTCTAGTGTCAACAGGAAGGCCCTTGACTGGAATCCACAAAGGAAGCGAAAAGTGGGTCGACCAAAACAGACTTGGTGCAGAAGTGTTGATGCTGAGGTGAAGGCAGCCGACACGACATGGGCCGAACTGAAGAGGATCGCCCGGAACCACATCTGTTGGAGAGGTCTTATTGCGGCCCTATGTTCCCCGAGGAATTAAGAGACATAATAATATATAATAAAAGAAAACTGTTTTCATTTAATCACCACAGAGAACCTTTCCTGCTTGACATCAGCATGGCTGATACTAAACTCCACAAGAGCAGCAATGAAATGTAGCGACTATATAGAATCAATGACCAACTGTGGAACAGGATTAGACAAGCCCAAGTCGAGATTGACCTCAAGAAACGGAAATGGGGATGGATCGGTCACACCCTCCGCAAGCCTGGTTCTAGTGTCAACAGGAAGGCCCTTGACTGGAATCCACAAAGGAAGCGAAAAGTGGGTCGACCAAAACAGACTTGGTGCAGAAGTGTTGATGCAGAGGTGAAGCCAGCCGACACGACATGGGCCGAACTGAAGAGGATCGCCCGGAACCACATCTGTTGGAGAGGTCTTGTTGCAGCCCTATGTTCCCCAAGGAATCAAGCGGCATAATAATAAAAACAAAATAAATTCATGGAATAATGGCAGAAATAAGCCAAGTTCAACATGAATCTTCAAGAACATAACATCTCGCAAGAACAAACTCTCGAATAACTATTTAGTCGTAATTGGTCTAGCGAAGCGAGCTCGATAAGCCTCGGTATGGCACAAGGGCGAAAGTATGGAGCACCCAGTGAGGATCGAACGTCACCAGGCAGGCAGGCCCTTGATTGGAGTCCCCAAGGGAAGCGAAAAGTGGGTCGACCAAAACAGACTTGGCGCAGAAGTGTTGATGCAAAGGTGAAGGCAGCCGGCATATGGACCGAGCTGAAGAGGATCGCCCGGAACCGCGTCTGTTGGAGAGTTGTTATTGCGACCCTATGCGCCTCGTGTACAGAGCTTAACCGTATGAAGAATTATCTTTGAAATTTAACGTTGATTACAGCATGAATTGCGAAAGGGTGCCACTGTTGTAGAAGCATTTATAAACATCTGTGCAGTGTATACAGATGCAGTGAAGGCTCGTATATATCACCTATGATTTAAATGGCGACTTTTCCATACACGACAATCTCTGCTCAGGGGTACAACCCACTCTGAATGAAGAATTTATAAGTGGGACGTATTAGATACATAGCAAAGCTCCAAAGACTTTGCAAAATAACTTCATGGGTCATGCTAGATATATCGATATCTCAAGCGAATTGAGAAAACTTGCAAATACGTCATTTAAGTTCATCCTGAGCATTGACTTGAGAAACGAACACAACATACATCTATCTGCAACATTTGTTTTACCAGGAATGCCAATGTTTAATACTGGCCTCGCATTGTCAGAGGTGATGAAAAATGAGTTTTGCATGTCAACAGAAAGCGAAAAACACAGTAGTTATCCCAGATTCCTCTTCATTCATTTTCTAACAATTTCCTTCTTTTTTCTAAAAAAATTATTTTTTCTAACAATTATTTCTTTACTTTTTCTAATAAAAGTTTTTCTTTTTTTAAAGAAATCTTTCTCTTTTTTCTAACAATTTCTTTCTTTCTTTTCGTGCCTTCACTTTTTCACAGCATTTTTTCTCAGACTTAATTTACTACATTTTTTCTATTCTGGCGTACGTTCTATTCATTACATTTCTCCTTATACACACTTTTATAGCAAAATGACCAAAAATACTTTTTATAGCAAAATGACCAGCAATATATTTTATAGCAAAATGACCAACAATGCATTTTACAGCAAAATGACCAGCAATACATTTTATAGCAAAATGACCAACAATGCATTTTATAGCAAAATGACCAACAATGCATTTTATAGCAAAATGACCAACAATACATTTTATAGCAAAATGACCAACAATACATTTTACATCAAAATCACCAGTAATACATTTTATAGCAAAATGATCAATAATACATTTTATAGCAAAATGACCAACTATACATTTTTGCAAAATCACCAGCAACACATTTTATAGCTAAATGACCAGTAATACATTTTATAGAAAAATGACTAAGAATATATTTTATAGCAAAATGACCAACAACACATTTTATAACAAAATGACCAGCAATACATTTTATAGCAAAATGACCAACAATACATTTTATAGCAAAATAACCAACAATACATTTCATAGGAAAATGACCAACTATACATTTTATAGCAAAATAACCCACAATACATTTTATCTGTATTTGAAAGTCGACAATTGCGTTCATTTAGTTGAAGCCATAAAATTGTGTTCAAATTATTTAGATTCTGGTTTTAAATAACCTATAGAGGTGTTGATATGTGGCTAAAAAAATCAACCAACGAATATCATTTCTTACTCTTTTTCATTATCTTTTTTCTTAGAATTTATTTATTCATTTATTATCACTTTGTAAAGAATTTGACATTATTTTCCCAAGACTTTATCCTTTTATAACTCTTTTCTTTCTTGTTTCCATTCATTCATTCATTCTTCTGTCTTGGGTATGACGATAAGCTACATCCGCACCGTCCTGGGTATGACTATAAACTACATTTGCACCCTAGGGTAAAACGATAAACTACGCCCAATAGCAAGGCTTCTGATCAGGAGGTTTTGCGGCGCGTGGAACCACCACTTGATTGTTGCTGTTCCCAGATCCAACCTGACTCGGGGTGGCAGCACCTGTTAGGGTCCCAGTTATGGGCAAACTGGGGTCAAAACACTATGAAAGTGTAAAAATAGGTTCCAATACCAGCACGAAAATAAATATTACCAGTAATACATTTTTTGAAGGAATAATATTAGCAGCAATACATTTTTGAAAAAAATATTACCAGCAATAAAAATCTTGTCGGCATCAAATAGCCAAATTGGGGTGTTGATATGACGTAAAACAAAACAAACCGAACCAAGCCATATACCATTCTTTCATTTCTTTCTTTTTGTTACCTCTTTGCCTTTTTGTCATTTGCAATTTAACTTTTCTTTCTTATCTCAAATATTCTTCTTTCTTTTTATTTCCCTAAACTTCTTTTTTTATACAACTTTTTTTCTTTATTTTTCTTAATCACTTTCTCTTTCTTTTTTTTTCTTATTTTACTTTAAGGCGTTCATTCGTTTGTTTCTCTTTCATGTTTGTCCATTTCATTTGAATTTAACAATTCATTTTTTCGTCTTTTCTTTCGTCTTTCACTAATTCCAAATGTTTATCCTTGATGGGATTATTTAAAAAAATCTGAAAATCAAATCAAAATTCGGTCACATATACACAAATTTAAATTTTTGTTTTCACTGAATGAAAAAGTTTCCAAATGTATCTTGGATTGTACATTTAACAGTATCTACCCCAAACATAAAACTTAACTCCAAAACGAAGGATTTTCGGACATATGTTTACATAGACTTTTGACCTCGTTTTGGTGTGAGGAACCCGGTCCCAAAGTTTGCAAAAGTATATAGTTACTGATATTTATTTTTTAATTTGACATATATAAGAATTCTCGGCAAAGTTGGACCGTCGTGCCCGCAAAAAAAGGAGTATCAAAAAACGGTTTTTACCTTGACACCGCTATTATTTTAACTACCTTCACTCCTCGGCATGTTTATTGTTTTAAAAAGCGATGATAAAAATTGCAATAAACCTAAATATATGATGAAAGCGAATTTATACATTTTTTTTCGTGCTTGAGAATTTACAACAAAAATATTAAACATATTTTCTTTATTAGATTGCTTATTTACAAGAAGAATAGTATATTTACAACATTCTAAAAATTAAAGCAATTTTTTTATTCATAAATTTATAAACATTTACTACGTTATTAAAATATGTGAAGCAACTATAAGGAAATCTTTATTATTTACCATTTTATAAAGTTCGAATCCATAGCAATTAGGCGATGTTTTGGCAACATTCCAATAAACAATAGAATAAATAGTATAAATAAAGAATATAATTGCCCGATTGTCAAATGTCCAAAATAGAAAAAAAATCTAACCTCTCTTTAAGAAAGTTTCAAAGAGTTTTGAGAAAGTTTCAAAAGGTAATTAGCAATAAGGAAAATTATGGAAGAAACTGATGTTACTTATATAAAAAGGTAAAGAAAAAATGGATAAAATTATGAAAATTGCCTAAAGATATGAAAACAAACAAAAAAATATAAGTAAGCATAACAAAAGAAATCATAATGAGCGAAGAAGCAGATGATATTGGTTTCTATGTATATATTGTTTTGCGTATGTATAAAAGTCTCTTTGAGAATAAACCAAGTTTGTTGCTTTATTTTTTTACAGTAAGATACACCCTGTAAAAGGCCCGGCGGCTACTCGATGTAGATGGTTAGGATAAGGGGTAGTTCATATAGATAAGAGGAGAAGATAATGGTCGACTAGATTTGTACAGGATAAGCAGTCGTTTGTGGGATGAAGCTGTTGAGTGGAACTTGCTTCTCACCAACGGAATACGGAGGGAATTTTTAATGATGAATGTAGAGCTACATTGGCTGGACTAGATTTAAATGACTAATGTAGAGCTACATTGGCTAGAATGTATTTTAATGATGAATGTAGAGCTACATTGGCTGGACTAGATTTTAATGATGAATGTAGAGCTACATTGACTGGACTAGATTTTAATGATGAATGTAGAGCTACATTCGCTGGACTAGACTTTAATGATGAATATAGAGCTACGTTGGCTAGAATGGATTTTAATGATGAATGTAGAGCTACATTGGCTGGACATTGGTTCCTATAAGGAAATAATCATGTAGCACAGAGTCAGCATTGTGAATTTCGAGGCGACTGGTTTTATATAGAGCAAAAGTATAGATCTTTCAAATATGAATAAGGGGGAAATAGATGTGTATAATTATTGTAAGTTTTTGAATAAAACACTTTTGTGATTTATTAGAAGGGTAAATGCTGATTAAGGAATTCATATGCATATTTTTTCGGTGGTTAAATTAGGTATTAACAAAGAAATATTAGTTTAAAATATGTATGTAAAGTATATATAAATATATGTGAATTATAATATATATAAAAATATATGTAATATATGTAATATATATGTAATATGTATATGTAATAATAATCTATATATAATATATAATAAATAATAATATTTATATAATAATATATATATGATATATATAATAATATATAATATATATACTAATATATGTATATAATATATGTAATATATAATAAATATATACATGTACAAATATGTAGAAATGTACATATAAAAATGTATATAAATAATAGCAAAGAAATATTAGTTTAAAATATATATGTAGAATATATGTAAATAATAATATATATATAAATATATGTAATATATGTAATACATATGTAATATATGCAATATATATATATGTAATAATAATATATATAATATATAATACATAAAAATATTTATATAATAATAATATATATATAATATATATAATATTATATATATAATAATATATGTATATAATATATGTAATGTATGTAATATATATGTAATATATATAATAAATATATATATGTAAAAATATATAAAAATGTATATATAAAAATATATATAAATAATAACAAAGAAATATTAGTTTAAAATATATATTTAAAATATATGCAAAATAATACTTTCACTATCGGCAAAACTGGCAGAAATTAGATTTTAATGTCGCCAATTTAATTAAATGGTCCCTAGATTCTCCAGGTATAAAATCTAAAAAAAAAACTTGTGGCCTCTCGTTAAAAGAGATGAGTTTGATAATAAAAAGCAATATTTTAAAAAATGAAGATACCAGGAAAGCCACAAGGGGTTAAAGAGTGTGGAAAGTTTAAGAAAAAAAGAGAGACACAATTAAGGAGTGAGAATATTCAAATGTAACCAGGAAGACAGTAGATAATGATTGACATCGCATTTAAATTTTTGAAGATCAATTCTTCATTGATTCACATTTTATTTAGTTTCATTGTCATTCATAATCCAAAAGTTAACTTTGCACATTCCTTAATTATTTAAAACAAACCAACTCTTTGTTACTTTTCGTTCCTTTCGAACTAGGCCTTCTTATTCCCGCCACTTTTCTTTTGTTCTTCACTGTCGTCTGCCACAGTCTACTATTTTGTTTCTTTTCCAATTTTTTGTTCACCACCTTTTACTTATTTTCCTTTTTAATCTTTTTTCTTTTCGATTTGTTTTCCCTTGATTCTTACTCGATTGTATTCCTCTCTCACGAAACACATAAAAAATCGTTCCTTCTCTGTCTCTCTCTCTCTGTCTCTCTCTCTCTCTCTCTGACTCTCTCTCTCTGTCTGAAACTGTCTGACTGTCTCTCTCCACCTCTCTGTTTGACTCTCTCTCTCTCTCTCTCTGCCTGACTGTCTGACTCTCTCTCTCTCTCTATCTATCTATCTCAGTCTGACTCTCTCTGTGTCTGCCTGACTCTCTTTCTGTCTGACTCTCTCTCTTTCTGCCTGACTCTTTCTCTCTATCTCTCTGTCTGTCTCTGTCTGACTCTCTCTCTCTCTCTCTATCTATCTCAGTCTGACTCTCTCTATTTCTGCCTGACTCTCTCTTTCTGCGTGACTCTCTCTCTCTTTCTGTGTGACTCTCTCTCTCTTTCTGTGTGACTCTCTCTCTATCTCTCTGCCTGACTCTCTCTCTGTTTGACTCTCTCTCTCTCTATGTGACTCTCTCTCTTTCTGTGTGACTCTCTCTTTCTGTGTGACTCTCTCTCTATTTATCTGTCTGACTCTCTCTGTCTAACTCCCTCTCTCTCTCTCTGACTCTCTGACTATCTCTCTTTCTCTCTCTCCCCCCTCCCTCTCTCTCTCTCTGACTCTCTTTCGTTTCGTTATTTATTTTCATACTAATTCCAATCCCCAGCTGGTACTTCCAGCGCTATAATTTTACCGTTTTTTTTCTGTGTGTATCGTTGGAAACAATATTTCTAACAGCCGGAAATTAAAACTTGCTGTCTCAAATAAATTTTCCGCTTCTGCATAGAAATAGAATTATAGATGGACATCAGACTTTTTTTTCTTTTTTCTTTTTTGCCGCCCAAAACAACGACAAAAAGTCCATTGTCTTTTTTAGCATCATCACAAATAAGGTCTGCAGCCAGAATATTTTTCCGTTATTGATTTTATTTTTAGAATAGATCGTTCATGCCAGAGACACACGTTTGGGTCGTCACCCAAAAATAGACGCAACTGTTTTGATCAGCTAATGGTACAATCGTCAGCGAAACAAAGGGGGATTTTATTTTATATGATCTTTGGTGGGCAACACGTACTACAAATGCAGTTGGCATTTCCTCCCATGTTTAACTTCCATCATGAAAAAAGTGAGCATGTTGTTATGGGAATAGTTCTTCTCCATTTATGTGTGACTTGTCCCTTCAGGACATTAGCGATCATGGCTCTCACAGTTTTGGTAGGGATCGAACCTGCGTCCTTTTTGTAGGAGAAACAAAAAAATGGAAAATAGAGTCATGCTAGACTGTAACGCTCACTGTAGCTAAGCTGTAAAGCATGCCAGATCAAATTGTGGTTTAAAAAATAAAAATGAGGCGTTTATTTCAAATGCGAGTATCCAACTAGTAAAGATGATCTTATAAATTTCTATTCTCACCATAACAACGAAATAGAATCTGGAATAATAATCGGATTCTATTAATATGAAGAAATATATAATACATATTGAAAATACTTTTAAGCTCCTCAAATCCGCTAATTATACTATTTAATCAAAATAAATTATTCTTCCTACCAAATGTATCACAACTACACTTAAAAAAAACTTGTCTAACTTTAAACTAAAATTTGTTACACCTACTTCTAAAATAACAAAAGAGTTAAAAATGACTTAATAAATACAAAAGAGAACAATAAGCTAAAATTTGAAAGAGGAATTTACTCTATTAACGGCAATGATTGCCACAAGGAATACATCGGAGAAACCTCAAGGAATTTCAAATGCAAAGTACGGACGTTCATGTCGAGTGCTTTATATGTAATTGTATTAATCACATGTCGAAAGATTGTCGGAATCGACAAAATGACAGAGGACGGCAGCGAGGGCAATACAATACCATGAGCTATCGTTGACATAACATGGGCCATATGTCTCGAAACTGTCAGAGAAAACGTGAGAAGAGATATGTCAGTGCCAGTATCTTCTCCAGCCCGGCATTACCTGTGATCGGGGTCCAGGTTGTTCAGCGATTGGCGGACGATGACAGACCCCAAATTCGATTTAAACTTAATTACCGAGTTTAACAGACCGGCGTCGGGTCTTCCAGTGGTTGAATAGATTCCTGGATTTTCGATGCGCTATCTGCTCTAAGTAGGTCTTCTCCCAACAACCCATTGTGGAAGGGGACGCAACTCCTGGTGCTTACAGCACCACATAAAACCAACTCGGAGCCTTTTATCGGGCCGACCCGATTTTCTGTTACAAAAGATTATATGAACATAGATGGGATATTTTACAAAAACTGTCCACTCAGTGCATTAGTTCCTCATCTTAACGTCTCTGATCTCAATTTAAATTTTAAATACTGCTACTTTAATTGAAATCGAAAACAGTTTACTAAGAAGAAAGTATATCGAAAGGGATTTAATCGCTAGATCGTCTACAGTAAATTTGTGTCCAGGTTTTTAGAACATTTCACGTAATGAAATGATGAAAACATAAACAAATAAAAAAGCAGCTAGATGACATTGGCTTGACAACATATACAAAAGAAATTATATTTAAAAGTTTAAAATTTCAACGTTCCAATATTCTACAAGCATTTCCTATCTATGCATAACTTATAACTTCCTTCATCCCCTTCCCCCCTCATAGCCATATATAATTACATTAACAAAAATATCACTTAATCCAAGGAATTCTTAAAGGACCAAACGCGTCCTACAAAAAAATCCTCTTTCATATTAATCTTCCTAATATACACTACAGTTCAAAATTTTGAGGGGACCGCTGTTAGTTTTTTAGATTGACCGAAAAAGTAGTTGTTTTGTAATTTAAATAAAGGAACATTATTATACATGGTTAGCAAAAAGTGAACTATGATTTATTTATTAGAAATGTTATTATGACAAAAAGAAAAAAAAAGCATTTTATGATTAAATTTTGCTCTCGTCAAAATATCCTCTTTTCGTCTTGAATACTGCAGCACAAATTTTTAGTATTAGTTGATAAAGTATAAATTTGATAATTGATTACATACCTTTTTCAATTTCTGTAAGAGCTATTTTCATGTGTTTTTCCACTTTTCTGTCAAGTTCATCACGCGGTAATACTGGGGGTGGCTTCAAACTTGGAACAGTAGCGCATATATATATATATATATATATATATATATATATATATATATATATAGATAGATAGATAGATAGATAGATAGACAGACAGACAGACAGACAGATAGTCTCATAGCCAATAAAATTCAGTACGGCCAGGTGATGATGACTATATCTAAGCTCTAATCCGCAGCTTCGAGAGATTATTATTATTATTATTATTATTTGTTCGGTTTCCTGCTTTGTATCCTATAGAGCCGGACCCAAACTATGGACCTTAGGTCCTATAGGAGAAGTGTCATTTAATTGATAGCAATTTGCTTAGTATATGAGATGTTCCTAGTAGGGCGATCTGGGTAACATGTATGTTGATGTTACCTGGGACACTGTTAGTAAAATTGTCCATTCCTTTTCTCATGAGGCCCAGAGCTCCAATTACTATTGGTCTTCATTCCCCACATCCTGTTAATCTAGATCTCCAGGTCCTTGTATTTGGACAATTTCTCGATAATTTTCATGGAGGTGTTTCTCTCAAATGGTACTGCTATGTCAATAACATACATTTCCTGAATTTCTTATATTTTATGATAATATCAGGTCAGTTGGATTATATTTCCCTGTGACTTTGAATTTGCATGTCTCAGGGGACAGTTACATCGTTATTTTGGGGAACTGTGTCTGGTCGGTTGTCATACCATGTCTCAGTGGTTTCGAATTTTGCTCATATGTCGCTACCTTCTTATGTCTGTGGGTATATTCATTTGTTGCCAGTTCTGGACATCTTGAGATAATATGGTCGACATTTTCACCGTATTTTCAGCAGATTCCGCATTTCGGTTTATTTCCGTCCTTGATATGTGACAGTGATAGGAACTATTTGTAGGAGTCGGTCATTGATTTTTGTGAGGTAGGCTTCCAATCCGATTGTTGTAATTTGTAGCGTTAGTTCAGTTTGGATTAGACCTTGGCCTCCTAAAATCCTTGGTACATACAGCTTATCAACAACTGATTTCGGTTTGTGCATCCTCATTTAGGTGAGCATTTTTCTGGTCTTGGCGTCCAATCTTTTAATGTCATTCCATTTCCATTTAATAATGTTTGCTTTCAAGTATCAAACGCACAAAGTATTTCTATGTAACATCTTGGTCTAATTCCTTAATCTTGTTGATATTGAAGGTCTAAATAGTTAGTTTACCGTTTGAAGTTGGCTTTGGCTCATTTGTTGATTCCGAACTCCGTCCTAATGTCTTCGCTGAATGTTTTGACAATGGTGAGTTGGTTTTTCTGCTGGTTGTCATCCTTGGCAAACGTTTTAAGATCATTCAGTAGGTGATTCGGTTTGCCATTCTGTGACTTGTATCCGTAGCTACTGTTGTTGAACGTTGTGGAGCATATACTCTCTATATGTTGAAGCTCTTCTTTATCCATGAGTGTGGAACACTATCGAATGCCTTTCTGTAGATTCGTTTCTTTGTTTTCATCTCTTCCAATATTGTTTTATTGATAATTAGTTCGTCCTTGCACCTGTAACTTTCTCTTTTACATACCTTCTATTCTGCTGGAGTAAATTGTTTTTCTCAAGGAAGTTTTATGTCTTCTCGGTTATGAGAGAAGTGAGGAACTTGTACATTGTTGGTAGGCAGGTGATGGGCCTATAGTTATTCGGGTTCTGCGTCTCTTCTCTTTGGGGGAGTACGTATGTTACTCCCCACGAGAGCTATTTGTATCTTGGTGGGTGCTAGATATTTTTTTTATCTAAAAATTGGCCATTCAGTCAATTCCAGGTGCTTTCCAGTTTTTGGTTTTGCAGATGGCAGCTTTTGTTTCACTAATATTGATATCTGTCTATTTTGGGCGCCCTATAAGTGTGTGTTGTTCCTGTTTTTGCTTGATCCATGTAGCTCTTTCATTGTGCATTTTGCAGTTTCCCCACATCTTACACCAGAACTCTCTTTCTATTTTTCCTAACGCCTGATTCTCACTGTCTTCTCTTGAATTTGTTGTTTTAGCTTGTATTTAATTGTTGGTGCGTCAGTCTTACTCTTTATGTCAAGGCTTCGTTTCAATTGTTTCCCTTTTCTTTTTTTTCATTTTCATTTTGCAGCCCTTGTCTACTTTACTCAGAAGTGACATTTGGTCTTGTAGTTTTATTTCGGTTTCTATTTTTTCTTACCAGACTGGCATTTTGCTATTTCGTTGTGTTTTTAATTTGTCTCTTGTTTCTGCGATCGTTGCCGAGGCTGCGTATATAAGATGATTAATTTATTTCAGGTTCATCGGCCTTTCCATTTCGTCCCTTACTTTTTTAATTGCTTGGTTATCAAGTTGGTGGTTGCCTTCACTTGACTGCCTTTTTTTTTACTTTTGGAATTGTCGACCTTTCCTCGAAAAACATTTCCTTTATCTTCTCCTATTTACCTCAGATGTTTTTGTCATCTCTGTTTCTCCCTCATCTTCGTCATTATCTTCCTTTATTTGCTTGTGTACCTCAGAGGTATTATTACAACAGATTTCTATTTGATCTCCTGCATGTATCTCCTCTGCGCTGTTGGCATTAAGCCCCTCGATGTTAACGTTTAATCTATGTTTGATGTTTTATCGTATGCTTTCGAGTTCTATATCAGGTATCTTTTTCTGATGATGTCACGCCTGACATTGGCATGTTTGTTGGCATTGATGTCTAGTCTCTTTGAGGGGTGTTTTTTCTCGCTAGATAGAATAGACGGCTTTGGTCGTTATTGTCAATGCCGGTTTTATCGTAGCAGTGTAAACGATTACTTCAATATACTTTTCCATAGACCATTTGTTTATTGTTATTTTTGTGGGATTTTTAAAAAATTAATATAGAGGACGTCTGTGAGGAATGTCCTTGACGTAGTTTTCCTCTAGTTTTTGTTGTATAGAGTTTGTTCCAGTTGTAGACCTTTTCATCCTAGTCAGGTACATTACTGGGGTTCGTGTTCCTTGTTGACTCGCGTGACGACCGATGCGGTTTATCAATACTTTTTGTTGGGTCATCATTATAGTTAGTTCATATTTACCCATACGTGAGGGCTGGTTCATGGGCGCCTGAGAATATCCATACCATAGTGGGCCATCACGTTCCGGGGGCCAGACCTCCTCCTGCTATTTATTATTATTATTATTGTATATACTCATTTCTTTCCGGGTCCCACCCAGAGACTAAGGTCAGAAACGGCATCAAAACATTTCCTTCCTGAATATTTTTGAGGAAAAAAGACTATGATCTCTTATATTTTACATAGATAAAACCTTTCGTAATGTGTGGGCTGTACTTATAAGTATTTTTTTTTTGTATTTTTTACGGTATAGGCTAGCAGGAATCTCGCCAATGAGTCTATTGGAATCGCTTCCAATCAAACCAAGGGCTACAATTATAACTGGAGTTGATGATGTCTTCATGTGCCAGATTTTTGAGATTTCGATTTCAAGGTCCTAGTATTTTGAAGATCATCAAAAACTGATGTAGCCTGCAGGGACTGTCGTGTGAATAAGAAAACACATTTCGTCTTTGCGCTCTCCTTTCACGATGTCTGGGCGATTAGCTTTCATTGTTCTGTCCGTGTATTGTAAAGTCCCATAAAACTATTGTAGTCCCTATCTCCGTAACCGCTTCTGGATGGTGGTTCATACCAATTTTTTGCAGTTTCCACTCCGTAAAAGTTGCAGATTTTCTAATGCAGATTTTGGCCTAATCTGTCATGCCGGGATTTATATTCAGTTGGTGCAATACCGGGCCACCTGAAACAAGATGGTCAATTATTTCTGGATA
Organism: Acanthosepion esculentum; assembly: GCA_964036315.1. Lineage (NCBI taxonomy): Eukaryota > Metazoa > Mollusca > Cephalopoda > Sepiida > Sepiidae > Acanthosepion > Acanthosepion esculentum. The sequence goes on from OZ038504.1 coordinate 88,243,069, forward strand.
TTTATTAAAGAATCTGCATTTTGGGCTAATACAATCTTTCAGCTTGGTAATTTCAAGTTAGCAATCATAGGTCCTGTGCAGCAAGAATAAAACCTTCGGTTTCAGCTTTTAATCCTGCTCTACGTAAAGCAATAATGGGATACAGAATGTTTCAAGTGAACAGAAGAAAGTGTCGGCACAAAACAAGAGAAATAAAAATCAAAGTCTAAAACCAGAAATGAAAAAAAGAAAAATATCGTATTTTGTTTCGGTTGCAGTTGTTCAAGGCGTTCAGGTGACTTTTTCTTTCGTAGAATACGTCACTTGAATGGATGCTCTCCGACTCAGATAGGGAAAATAAAATCGTTAACTAAATTATTGTTGTCGCCTAACACAGCCGAGAATGGTTAATTAGCAAATAAATTAGGAATCAGAAATGAAGGCGATACAATCCTAATCCTTAATTAATTTGTTAATAGGGTTAATTAGCGCAAATTATAGACGATCAATAAACGCAACTGTTCGTCGCGGTTCGATCAGGATGGCGTTCGCGCAAAATGGCGGATATGCCATCGTTAAGAGTGAAAAATTCTCACACACACGCGCATGCGCAAACGCGCACACACGCACAAACATACTCATTCATATACACACACACATTCACATACACAGCTAACGAGATGGCAGAATCATACAATTCTACTTTCGGTTGAAACTCCATTCAGTTACATTCAATCAAATGTGTTCAATATAGTGATTTTCCAATCGTACCATGGATGTGACACAAGGCCGAAACTAAGGGCCACCCAGTGAGGATCGAACTCACTACTCATTCGTAATTGGTTTAGCGAGGCAAGCTTGCTAATCATTACACCACCTTGAGTTGCCCAATGATTTTCCAAGCGTAACTTGGATGTGGCACGAGACAGAACGTAAGGGAAACCCAGAAAGATTGATCTCACTACTCAGGCGTAATTGTCCAGATGAGACAAGCTTGTTAACCATTACACAACCTCGAGGTGCCCCAAATGTGTTTAATATATATATGTATGTACGAAATGTTTTGAAAATAGGTCATTGCGCATAGGGTAATATAATTGAAAACATATTGATCGATCCGTATTATATACATATATACCTGTATATATATATATATGCAGGTATATATATATATATATATGTGAGGGGCTGCAGACATCGATCATCAGAACATGGTATGAAGATTGCTTGTGGCGTAGGACTAGCAATACAGATAGTCTGTCTCCGATATTGAGAACTCTTCCTGCATAAATATACCAGTTTTTAACAGTGTACACACATACTCACACACTCTCTCCCCCTCTCATACACACACACAACACACACACACACACATATATATATACACACATTATATATATATATATATATATATATATATACATTATATATATATATATACACATTTATATATATATATATATATATATATATATATATATATATATATATATATATATATATATATGAAGAAATATAGTCTTAAAGTGTGCTATATTTATGGGATAAAGTGCTCAATATCAGAGATAGAGCGTGCGTAAATATAAAAGTGAACATAGAAATCAACACTTAGAGGCGTAAAAAAGGCACCTAAAACAATAGAATACGATATCAATAAAGAAGCTAAAGCAATCGCCCAAAAATTAGACCTGGATGACCGAATAAGTTGCATCAGCAAGGCGCAAGCCTTTATCACACTAAAAGACCACAAAGAAAATTTCAAAACCAACCCTGCATGCAGACTCATAAACCCAGCCAAAAGCGAACTAGGTAAAATAAGTAAAACGATACTAGAAAGAATTAATTCTGAACTTAGGAAGAAGTTAGGAGTAAACCAGTGGAAAAACACAAAAGCAACTATTGACTGGTACAACAGCATAAATAACAAACAAAATTGCCACTTCCTACAATTAGACATAAAGGAATTTTACCCATCCATAACAGAACGTACATTAGATAAGGCTATCAACTTAGCTCAGGAACAAAAAATTATAAAACCAAACGAAATCGACATCATTAAGCACTCCCGTAAATCATTATTATTTCACCATGAAGAAGCATGGATAAAGAAAGATGGGATATTTGACACTACAATGGGAAGCTTTGACGGTGCAGAGACATGAGAAATCGTAGGTATTTACTTACTACACGAACTAAGCAAAATAATAGATAGAAATGACACAGGACTCTACAGGGACGACGGTCTCATAATCTTAAGAAACTGTAACAAACAAAACACAGGCAAAACTAGAAAAGCAATAATAAAGATTTTCAAAAATAACGGATTCGACATAGATATAAAAACTAACCTAAATGAAGTAGATTTTCTAGATGTTACCTTCAACCTAAGAAAAGGCACATACAAACCATACAGAAAACCCAATGATAAACCACTCTATATACACACATCTTCCAACCACCCGCCTTCTATAATCAAACAGATACCAAAATCGATTAACCGCAGGCTTTCCGACAATTCCTTCAATGAATCTATATTTAACAAAGCTAAGAAAGACTACGAAACAGCCCTAAAAGATGGCGGATTCCCAGCAACACTCACATACTCACCACAGAACACAAAAAAGGCCAACAGGAAAAGAAATGTCATATGGTTCAACCCACCGTACAGCAAAAACGTAAAAACAATCGTAGGAAAAATATTCTGCAAACTTTTACACAAACACTTCCAGGAATCAAACATCCTACACAAAATATTCAACAAAAACACAGTAAAAATCAGCTACAGTTGCACCGAGAACATGGCACAAATAATAAAAAGCACAACAGGAAAATTATTAACAAACCACACGAACAAATTAAACCCACGTGCAACTGCAGAATAAAAAACGAATGTCCCTTAAACGGTATTTGTTTACAAAACAACGTAATCTACCAAGCCACGATAAAATCACCAGATAATGAAGAAAAAGTATACATAGGAGTAACTGAAGGACCCTGGAAACAAAGAAATTATGTTCACAAAACATCTTTCACAAATAGTAAATATGCGAACAGCACAATGCTTTCTAAGTATATCTGGGAAATAAAAAACAAAACGCACACCACACCAAAAATATCTTGGAAAATAAGGAAAAAATCATCAGCCTACAACAACCTATCAAAAACTTGTAAACTTTGTTTGGAGGAAAAAATAGCTATCATTACCTTCCCAGACCAAAATAAATTATTAAATAAAAGATCCGAGCTAATCTCAAAATGCAGACATGAAAACAAATTTTTACTACGTAACCTAAAAATCGAAAACTGAAAAAATAAATAAATACATAAACAAACAAAATGACAATAAAATAAGCAAAATAAATTAATCTAAACAAATTACCAAATCTCACCTGTTAGAATAGACGAAATAGAATACAAAAAATAAGGAACAAAATCAATAAATAAATAATAAACAAAATATTAGACTATAAAAAATCAAAACAAAAAATCGGACGAAAAATAGCTATAACTGTTATATAACGATAAAAAAAATAATTTAAAAAAATGATTAAAAATAATATACTGCGTTACTTAAAAATGGAAAACCAAAAAGAGAAAATATACAGTGTAATAAATAACGACAAGTATAATAAATTGATCTAAATACATCCAAATATATAAATAAACTAACAACCGATACCGATAAACTAGCCGTTTAGAAAAAAACAAATAAAGATAATCAATCCAAATAAATAAATTAAAAACTGTTCCCGCCAAAAAATAATAGTCAGAACAAATCCAACAATCAACCCCAAAATTCAACAAATAGCTTTATCTTCCCAAACAAAAACAAAACTGTTAAATAAGCTATATAAACAAATTTTTATTACGTTAATAAAAACACCGATCAAAATAAAAATAATAAATAAATAATATATAAGGTAAAAATAAAAACAAAAATAAATAAAAACAAGCAAAATAATTTGGCCCAAATAAATAAATAAACGACTTCCAGTAAAATAGCCGCCATAATAGACCCCCCACAGTAAGCTATATAAACAATTTTTTACTATGTTAATAAAAACACCGATCAAAATAAATAAAAAATAAATAAATAAAAATAAAATAAATATAAAGGATAAAAAACAAAAATAAAATTAAATAAAAACAAGCAAAATAATTTGACACAAATAAATAAATAAACGACTTCCGGTAAAACACCTGCAAATAAACAAATAAACGACTTCCGGTAAAACACCTGCCAAAAATGACTACCCACAATGCACCACTGACCCGTATATATAAATAGCCGAGAAAAATAACAGCACTCGTGGCCCGATGATTGCATCTAGCATGAAACAGACTGTCGCCTCTGTCTAAGTGTTGATTTCTATGTTCACTTATATATATATATATATATATATATATATATATATATATATATATATATATGAACTAGGATCAAGTAATGACCAAATATGGATCGGAATACAGCAGTATGATAGGATAAGGAACAAAGGGAAAACGTCTATAAATGTTCTTTTGTCTCTGACGTAATTTCTAATAAAAGTGAAACATGTCAGATATAGAAAAGTTTATATATAAATATACACCTTTTGAACCTGTACAAAACCTAAGAGCCAGTCAAGGTAGAGTGTTACTGAAAGCAGATTGCAGTATCGGCGGAAAAAGTAATAGGCAAGAGTAGTAGTTTATGAGGATACTTGGTAACGATAAAGGTTAATCCTAGAGGTTAAGAATATAGTGGTCGAGAAACCATCCTCTTGGGAGTCAGTTTTGCAAGGTAGCGATTCGTGGGAAGAAGCAGTTACTGTAAGGTTTTAGCTCCGAAGTTTAGAATCTATGGAACTAACGAATGTAGCTCGTCAGAACATTTCCCGTGGAAATAGTGAGAGACAATATAACACAATGGCCCTAGAAAATACAACGCAATGGCAACTATCAAAATCCTTAAAAATGAATAAATTTTAACCTATTCAACGAACAAATTTCATTAGTCTCTCTCTCTCTCTCTCTCTCTCTATATATATATATATATATATATATATATATATATATATATATAAAGAAGCAACTTATACAAAGAATTAATTAGCAATGTTAATGTGATTAATGGCGAAATCACTTCGCTAACAAGACTTAATGAGACATTAACTTACTATCAATTCCTTGACTAATATGATCCTTATATTTGAATTATTGTTAGTTGTAATTGACGGGCCAAGTACTTTCGACAATTTTAAATTGTCATTTCGGGCCACAATTTTTCCATAGACATTAACATTGCTAATTAATTCTTTGCTCCTTTATGATATAATATATAAGCAGCACACTTTAATATATATATATATACGTGTGTGTGTGTGTGTGTGTGTGTGTGTGTGTGTGTGTGTGTGTGTGTGCTCCTGGAAAGTTTATTACGGTTGGCTTTCTGGTGAGGAAGTGTGAGTTTGTAAACATTGACTATTACTGCTAATAACGCAAGACTCTTTGGTAAAGCGAATTGAGTTCTCTCAGTCACTGTGTGTTTATCTAAAAATAAATACGCTTAAATTCACCTTCAACCCAGCCGTGCGCAAAGTGGTAGAATCTCCGACTGGCGCCAATTCAGCCGAGCTTCGATCCTAGCTAAAGGAAACCGGACGTCTAGCCACACTAATGAGTTGTGATACAGCGAAACAGATTGTCTGTGGATGACTATATATATATATATATATATATATATATATATATATATATATATGCAAATTATGAGATGGACAAAGTCCGACAATTATTTTAAGACATTTTTATGTTTATACATTGTTTTTATAGATACAAATATTAAAGTAAATGCTCTGTTTATAATAAACAGTATCAAACAACATTTACCGGCCTGAATGTCCGAGAAATTTTCATAGAAAATATTCGTCCTCCGACAGGAATCGAACCTGTATCCTATATGGAACCGCTATATATAATGTGTGATGTCATTTGTTTACAGTTGATACGCCATGAGCAGATATGAATATACGTGAGAGAATCATGGAAGATTGAAGTTTAAAGGCAGTAAAATCGACCTTGCTAACCGAACGTTCCTCTCTGGCCGAATCGGTTAAGGCACGTCAGGTTTACTTAAATATTTGTATCCATAAAAAGAATGTATAAACATAAAATGTCTTATATATATATATATATATATATATATATATATATATATATGTGTGTGTGTGTGTGTGTGTGTAATTTGGCAGCAACTTTTCTTTTAAACATGTTGTGTTTAATGTTAAAGAAAACATCGTCCTGCATATTTTCTTTTGAATTTTCTAATGAGACTTTTTATTTGAAAATTATATCGAAATAAATATTGTCCGTACGATAACCTAGTACTTTCGAACATCATTGTTCATTTTCAGGGTCAAAATTTTTTTAGTCAAAATTTTTTAGTCAAAATGATTCCGCTACAAGGCAATTGGCAAATGTTTTAAAAAGAATTTCAATATCAAAACTCGGACACTCAAAGCAGAGAATATAAAAAATGGTAAACGATTTTGTTTAAAGTCAATCATTTTCATTCTCTTTTAGACTCGAGAAACACCAGTTTGGGAAAATAATATAAGATTTAATTATTTTAAACCCATACAAATGCACACACACAACACATTTTTACTTATCCATCTAATAAAATCTGAAAGAAGTGAAATGCATATATTAGATATTATTTTTTGGATATATTTTTCATGGATGTTCTTCCAAATATCAGTTATATATATATATATATATATATATATATATATATATATATATATATATATATATTAAAGGTAATGCATCCGTTGGTATATAATACAAGTAGATACTAGTAATATAAAATATTAAAACTGATCCGCAAAAAAGAGCTCAATATTTTATTACAGAGAAAATAATTAATAACCAATAAAATACAAAATTACCTCATAATAAGCTTATTTCAACTGACGAAGAGATAAGATTCGTCAGTCTTATTCAACCCCAGTATAGACTGAGTTCGTGTCGATATAAGAAATTTAACTGTGAAAGCCAAAAAAAATAAATAAATAAAAACTCATACGGAATGTATCCATTTCAAGGTTTCAGGCAGACGAATGATCTAACCACTTTCGCCCCAGCCCCTCAACCTTCGACGTCTTACTCTCTGGATTGAGGTGTCTACTCGGTCTTAACCGAACTTAAGGGAGTGACCGTAGGTCCCCTGAGCATCCGTAGATCATTCGACCGGTCCACTGGTTTAATCCTGCTTCCTGCCCACGTTGTGTTTGGTTTGATCCAGAAAGCAGAAGTGATGTTCATCCATTCACGGTCGACTGAAGATGTAGACACGGCAGGAGAGTCTGTGCTAAGAAATTTAGAATGCACCAAAAATATATATATATCTGCAAAAAGCCGGACAAACAACTATTCAATGGTTGAATTGTTAATGTCTTTTATATAGCAGAAAAGAATAGTATAGAAAAGAAACGGGTTACAGAAATGCAAATAATTGACATAAAAACTCATACACTGGATACTAGACAGAGAGAGTGTGGGTTGTGATTAGCTTGTTGTGAAATCGTCTCAGAACGATATGCGACTCTTGATTATTGTAGCTTGTACGACGTTTCCGTTTCCAGTGGTAGTAATAATAGTAGCAGTAGTAGTCTTAGACGTTGGAGGAGTAATTCGCTTCTTCGTACGTATATCAACAAAATATGTAAGCAGGCGCCTGGCTCCAACCTCTGACGTCACTCCCAATCTCCGACCTCTCTCTCCAGCTCGAGTGCACTCGACGGCAGACCAGCCAATCACTCTCTGCTTCTTCCGTCTCGCCTCTTCCGTCTGTCTTTCTTGTCGGCCTTTCTCGTCTGCCTTACTAGACTGCCTTTCTCGGCTGCCTTTCTCGTCTGCCTTTCTCGTCTGCCTTTCTCGTCTGCCTTTCTCGTCTGTCTTGTAGCGATCGACGCGGGTACTCATGCGAGTGACGGCACGCAGGCGACGACGACGCGCCGACCGACCGCGGCCTCTCCAGTCTCTTCGAGAATTATCCCCTGACTACCACTTTTTAAGCATAACTATGCGTTTATATAGATGAATCTGACTGATCATAAATCAATACTAGGTCCTTACACGATTATCATGAGTGCCGCTGTCAACCCAAAACCATGTGAATTTAAAGTTCTCATAGCCTGAGTAAGCTCTATTTCAAATGGCCTAGATCAGATTCCCATCAGTAAACAAAATTGTGCTGAGCTAATTTCTACTCCAATTTCAATTTAAAAAAAAAAGTGTGTTTGTGTGTTTCCCAAACTCTCTCTGTCACAAAGGCAAGAGACTTAAAGAGAAGAGGATTTATAAAGTTAAACCCGGATATTAACCTTATGACATTAAATTGGGGTTATCTGAAGAATTAAATGTTAATTCGAAATTAAAAGAAGAACAAAAAGGATTTTTATTTTAAAAAAACTTAAAATTATATAAAGTTATGTTTAAAAATACAAAATCATACTTAAAAATGAACTTCCAAAGACAAGTTAAATTTAAAAATAATATATATTTAAATAGATTCAAAATAAGTCATTTTTAGATAATTTATATTAAAATTAAGTAAAATTATATTTTAAAAAATTATATCTACTATAAAATCAATAGGTTATATCAAAGAATAAAAAATATTTAGAAAATAAAAATATAATAAGATAAGATAAAATACAATAAAAAATAAATAAATAAAAATTAAACTTTAAAGATAGTTAAATCAAAAACAGTTCATATTTGAAAATATAAAATTATACTTAAAAATACTAAGTTATATTTAAAAACAACCCTAAAATATATAGATGTAAGTAATAAAGAGAAAGAGTGTTCTTAGAACAGGGGACAATTATAATTAAAATAATTAATTAATATGTTACAAAAATGGTTTCATAGAAATTAGAATTAGTTATACATTCGACATTTAAAGAGTTACTTTAAATCTGTTAACGGAAGTTATAGAAAAAAGAAAAATAGAAAAAGAGAGAAAAAAAAGAGAAAGAAGTTGTAATAAAGTGTCATTGACTTCCATTGGAATAGGCGTTGTTTTTTTCTTTACTTTGAGATTTCGTAAATTTTTTTGTTTAAACAGTCTAAGCAATTTAATTATATGTTAACAGATTTAAAGTGTCACTGTCTAGATTTCAGCGAAAATTTAAATTTGAAACAATAGAAATGTTACATCTAACACAATGCTGTCTCTCTACCCCCTACACTGCTCCCACTTCATTAATATCCTTATTATTGCCCGTCATAAATGTGTAAATTTATTTTCATTTTTTCATTTTAACATTTGGAAATAAATCTGATGATCCACTGTCCTTTAAAAGGGCTGTGGTGAAATAATTTATTATATGGAACCTTAAAGTAATCTGTTTTTATTTAAATTATTAGCTCTGATTTACATTGAGATCTCCTCTCTTGATTTTATCCTCATTGGGTCTACCTATACGGATTACCTAGTTTTTCGTAAACTAAATATATATATATATATATATATATATATATATATATATATATATATATATATATATATATATATATATGCACATTTCATTAAAAACGATAGAAGAGGTGCTTTTATTTAGTTTTTATACAATTTCTCATGCGATCTAATCCTGTTTTTCTTTTCGGATGATAAATTATATAAAAACTGTCCGAATGTTCTTTTTATCCGAGCGCTTTCGGCTATACATTTAGCCATTTTCAAGGATTCTATTTTAACTGTTAGAGTTAGAAATAGTTTGTTATATGTATTTCTTTGGCTGCTAAGTTACAACCCTTGCACATTTCCACCATCTGAGTAATATCCTGGTCCATATTTTTCCAATATACATAGCTTCGCATTAGCGACTTCATTATATTTTTTCCTGGATGGCCTCTGTGGAAATCCTTTAGGATTCGCTTTTGTAATATTTTGGGAATTACAACCCTTTCGTTGTAAAGTAGCACATTATCGCATAGAGAAAAGCTGTTAGAAATTTGCTCATTTTTCTGCTATTTTTGCTTTTGTTTCATTTATAAATTCGTCATTTTTGGCTTCATTTTTTATGTCTTGTAGTGTGACTTGGAGGTTTCTAACTGTATATAGTACTGTCCTGATATCTTCTTCATTTCCTAGGGCTGCGATTACCGTATCTTCCAATGGTTCTGTTTTTGTTGCTATAAGTCTCGACAGGCCATCCGCATGTCCGATTTTTTCGTTGGTAAATATTCCAATCTGAAATTGTAGTTCAGATAAATTGTTCCCCATCTAAGTAGCCTATTTGCAGTGTAAACCGATAAACCTTTTTTCGGGCCAAAAATTGCTAGTAACGGTTTGTGATCCGTCTGTAGAGTAAAATATCTGCCATAGATATACCTCTGAAACCTTGTGACTGCGAAGATAAATCCCAGAGCTTCTTTCTCTATTTGTGAGTAACTTTTCTCCGCTGGTAGAAGGGTTCGAGAAGCATGTGCGATGGGTTTTATTGTCCCATCCGGCATTTTATGTAATATACACACGCCGACTTCGCGTCACTTGCTACAATAATTTCTAATTTAGGATCGTAGTGTGCCAAAAATAAATCTGAAGTTAACGTTTTAATTATTTCGTCAAATGTTTTCTGGCATTCGTCTGTCCACTGCCAAACTTTTTCTTTCTTTAGCAGCTCGTTCAGTGGTGCGTGAAGTTTATGCATGTGAGGTATGAATTCTTGGTAGTAACTCACTAAGCCTAGAAAATAGTAATTCTGTAATGTTCTTAGGATCTGCATTTTTTTTTTATTGCTGTTGACCTTTTAGGGTCTGGTCGTCTTCCTTCTTGATCTATGATATGGCCAAGGTATTTAGTTTCCTTCATGAAAAATTCGCACTTGTTTTCTTTTACTTTGAATCCATAGCTTTGTATTCTCTTAAACACCTCTTGTACATGTTCCCGTTGTTGTTCAACGCTTTCGCTATTAATCAATACGTCATCCAGGTATGCAATCGTGTATTCTAGTCCGGCAAGCATCGTATCCATTGTCTGTTGGAATATAGCCGACGCGACCTTAATCCCAAATGGTAGTCTTTGGTATTTGTACAATCCTTTGTGTGTGTTTATGCACAGTAGTTTTGAACTTTCCTCATCGACTGGAATTTGTAGATACGCTTCACTTAAATCTAGTTTTGAAAAAGATTTTCCGCCATTTAATTTAGTGAATACTTCTTCTGGACTGGGTAGAGGATAGTGGTAGTCCTTTATGGCTGCGTTCAAACCTGTAGAAAAATCAGCGCAAACTCGAATTTCTCCTGATTTCTTTTTGACGTAGACCGTCGGTGCGGCCCATTTACTGCATTCTACTTTTGTCAATATGCCAGTGTTTTCGAGTCTAGCCAATTCTTTATCAGTTTTTTCTATTGACGCAAACGTTTTCTTGAAAATAAGTTGGACGTTTTCCTTTATTTCGATATTTGCTGCCATTTTCTTACATCTTCCGAGACCTGCTGAAAATACTTCGGGGAAAATCGTTTTTAGTTTCTCTTTTAATTTGTCTGCCTCGGTTGATAAGCTTTTTACATTTTGGCAGTACGTACTTATAGGTAAATCCCACAGTTCGAATTTTTGCATCCAGTCCGTTCCGAATAGGTTTTCTGTATTTCTTAAGACGTACATTTTTAGTTTTTTCGTCATTCCATTAAATGTTACATTTGTAATTACTTCACCCTAGAATTTTATCTTTCTCCCCGTTACAGACCTAGTAATTTCATCCGTTTTTAACATGGCAGGTTTATTCAGTTTTCTGCATGTTTGTAGGTTTATAATAGTTAAGTCTGAGACAGAATCCAGCTGTAGCCTGACTTTTCTGTTTTGGATTTCAACTTGTACGTATTTTCTTATGTTAGTCTCATCTGCTTGGTCAGTCCTCATAATTCTTTTTCTGCTTTTCTAACAATGAGAACTTTTATGGCCTATTTTTTTACATGATAGACAAGTTTTAAAACGATATGTACAGTCTTTAAACCAATGCCAAGTCACACAGCGATAGCATGGACTGGGTGGTAGTTTTTCCTGATATTGATTTTTAGAGTTAGAAAATTTTTTTTCCCTGTTCTTGAGGGGGGGAAATCGGTTTGGTATGTTTGTGAGGTGGGAAAGTTGGTTTGTCTTCGTACTTTATGTATGTGCGCAGTGCCAGCTTCTTCTATGTCTTTTGAGTCTTTCTTCACACTGATGCATCTCTGGCAGTCTTCGGCTAGTTTTTGAAATGTCAAATCTTGTTCACTCTCCAATTTAGTAAGGATTCTGCGTCTCATTTCCGCGTCTTTGGTTGAAATCAGACCGTGAACGTAAATTAAGCATTTGAAATTGTCCGCGCTGAGTTCGGATAATTTGAAGACGTCACAATATTTGTTGACAATGGACGCGAATGCAATCTTCGTTGTCCTTTTTTGTTAGCTTCATGCATTTCCATCTTTTGCGAAATAGTGAGGTATTATGGATGAAACGTTCTGTTAGCAGTTTTATGGCTTCTTTGAAAGTTAACTCACTTGTTTTTCTGGGTAGGATATAATCTACGAATTTGGTATATTCGCATGTGCCTAATTTTCTTAGTAATAGACGTACTTTACGTGCGTCTGACCAATCTTTGCAGTCAAATTCATATGGATCTTCGTACCTTCGGAAGTAATTTGCAAAGGTTTTGTCTTCGTCGGGTGCGTACGTGAAATCTTCGATAGTACTCCAAATAGCGTCTTGTGAGAGAACTGTTTCGTTCTCGGATTTTTGCTCTTTATTTGACATTACACGTAGCAATAATTATTGTAATTCCAGATGTTTCTCTTCGTACTTTTGTTGCTGTTCAAATTGGATTTTGATAAGTTCCACAATGGTTGACTTAAAATCTTACATGTTGACGTAATTTTTGTGCAAGTATTTTACTTTAGTGTAACCTGATATTCTGAAACCTGTGTTTCTTTTTTTATGTGTTCGCGTAGAACTTGTTTTTTTTGGAGTTTACTCGTCGACCACTGTTATGTGCGACGGATAGTAAAAAAAGGTATGTCCTCCGCGTAGAGAGTTCGTTTTTCTTTTGGGTTACCTCGTCGCCACTTGTTATGTGCGACGCATAGCAAAAAAAAATATGTCCTCCACGTAGAGAGTTCGTATTTCTGTAGGGGTTACCTTGTCGCCACTTATTATGGTCCAAGTTCCTTGTACCACGGTGATGGTCCAAGGCAGAACCAATGAAGAATAACTCGAACACAGGTATGGAATAACACAGGTATATTACAAACAGAAATATGTACAAAGAAGTAGAAGTATTAGTAATGACTATCAGATTTGGTTAGAGTGAACTATGTTGTCTCGACAAGTATCACTATTCCAATGTCTTACAGTAATTGTCTGACTCTGTCTCTGACTGACTGACTCTGAACGCTGCTCTCTCTTGAAGCGCAGTATTTATGATGTCCGGAATAGTCCATTATTATTATGGGTAATTTCCCATAACAATTTCAAAAACTCCAAAATAATTGTGGTCTGAAGTGAGTCTTAATGTTGCCTGTTTTACCCCTTCATATCCTCGGCTAACTTCGATTGAATAAATACAAACTACTTCTGTTATATCAGTAACTGCATTAATTAAAAATGTTTTTTTTTTATGAAAGTACTTTAAAGTAATTCACGAAGATAGATTCTGTTACGTCTAAACATGATGCTGTTTTTGCTCCATTCTAATTGAACGCTTCATATAATTGTACTCTTTTCTCAGTTTATTAGCATGTTGCTGTCTTACGTATTATTATTATTACTGAACAAAAAATTGACGTAACATTTCCAGTATTTTGCAACACTTAGAGAAGAGCGAGATTTTTTAAATGATACGAGTTTAAAAGAGTTTAAAAATGTTTAACAATGTTTCGACAGTATGTATGGCTTCTTCAAGTTATACTTAAAAATGGTATGCAAGTATAAAGATATATGAAAATGATCTACAAAACATTATAAGACTTTGTACAAATATCGCTTGTCTTGAGAAATACGGCCGTACTGGTAACCAACGCGTCAAAACGAATGAAATGTAGCCAGCGTAAATGACATGCAGTTGAAACGTGCGTAATGTGTTGGTGATCATGACTCATCTTGGAATTTTGCGTTAGTTGATTCGTCATTATTATTATTATTATTATTATTATTATTATTATTATTATTATTATTATTAAAGTGCGTAAATAAAAATATATTGATCTGTTTTGTATCTATTGGCTGAAAGGTAGTTTTTGTGATGTCAACGCACACTCGTTGCCACTTTCGTAATGCTCGTTGTAGTAGAGACTTTGTAATCGCAGATACAATTATAGTAACGCCGTTGAACAATGCTGGTGTCAGACGCCTTCGAATAAAACTCGCACTAATAGTACTTGCTCGATAATACTTGCTCGAATAGTAACCGCCGAATAGTGATCGGAATAGAGAAAGAGTAGAGAATAGCGGTCCATATAGTAATAGAGGATAGACTAGAAATGCGATAACATTTATTGTACGATATGTACAAATGTGGCACAAGGCCAGAAAAGAGGGAATGGGGAATAGGATGGTTTTCTTTTGTCTTAACATTAAACTTAGCTAGGCGCAAACACTGACCAAAACATAGAAACAACATTCCTTTCACCAAAACACCACATTCTTACTTAGCATTGTTACCTCATTCACCATAATGCCTCAGAATCTCTATGAAGTCCTAACTAGTCCCCATATATACAATTTATTGTCTGTGGTGGGAGCGGAATAAAATAACAATTAAAAAACTAAAAACAAAACAATGAGTATTTACAAATGTGTACAAAACTATATACAATAATGTAAACAAAATTTTGTTAGTAATAAAAAAAATAACACAAGCACTAACTGTAACAGCAGTAACATCAGTTCACTGGATGAAATCAATGCCGGCTTTTAAAAAATATAAAACATCCATACATCCCAAGCACTCAAACACACACTCATTCAAACAAAAACATAAAACAGTTACGAAAGTCACACCCGAACAAAAGACGTCCCACACCTACCAGAGAACTGACATCTTTATCCACCTAAAGATGGAAGGGATGGAGATTTAAACCAAAAGAGAAAAATAGGGACAAAAATAACAGAGGCCAATGAGCATATACAGCCTAGCTAAGTTTACTAAAGAGAAAAAACTAAAAAAACGACCTACACTAAACTATTAAGGGGAGGGTTGCCAATGTTCAACCCAACAAACGCAATATCCTCCTAACTGGCATCAAAATGCCACTCTAAGTCAGCACCTTTTACTCGGCAGAGACGCGCAAGACTCACCCACATTTCGCCAAATTCAAATGGATGGAGTCGTTTCCTTTCCGTCCTGATACTGAATTTAAGCTGATGCTTAAAGAACAGTTGGGAAGAGGTAAACTTCTCGGCCCCATGGAATTCCTTCTGTCGCGTCGTCCATATCACGACTCGCATAACACCCAGTAAGCAAAGGAACACATAGTGCTCAGCCTTAGTCAACCGCGGTACTATATTGCTACAGACGGAACTGGCCTCGAGGACAAAGAACTTTCCGCGCAGCACGCGAACCACGATGTCTTCAACAAACTTGCACAACGAAGCTCCGACACTACAATGAATAAAGACGTGACCTAGGATCTCCAACTCCCGACTGCAGCGAACGGAGTCTTTTGGCGACCTAGAGGGCCCCTCGAATCAACAGCCAGGTGAGTAATGCCTCAGTGTTAGTGAGACATTTCAACCCGGGTGCCCTAGGCCATATGCAGCAAGACTCCCGCTTCGTCAGACTGAGCTCGCCTATCAAAGCATCCTGAACGTTCCCCCTAACTAACACCTGATATAATGCCTTACGGGACAACGGCTTGACGTCGGAGAGGCCATCCTTCGCCCGTAAGAGATGCTTGATGGCAAGCCGACATTCGTGAAAGAATGAGCCATCGACTCCAGGTCAATGGCCGGCCTCTTCCTCGCACGAGTGCACACTTCTTAAGGATGGAAAGTTTCTACGAGCGTCTTCCTTTCAGAATTCGCCGTTCTCATCCAATTGCATACACATCCGGTCTCAATAAGTAATGCGAAGCGTATTTCGACGAATCTCAACGCATGGCACCCCTAGACCGCCATCAGAAGGATGGAGGTAACAGATCTCCCGACTAAAAATGGCGGCCCTGCCTCCCCACAAGAAGGAGAACAAGAGCCTTACAAACGCCAATAAAGTGTCAGACGGAAGTGGAAGCACGGAGAGTCTGTAAAGGAGAATTGGGTAGATGTGCGAGGCACATTATTCCGCCCTCCCCTTCAAGGAAAGATACTTCCGGGACCACAGACGAACTGCAACCTCGGCCTTCTCCCGCACCTCCGACCAATTCATTTCCAACAGGAGGTCAGGACCGAACCAGATGCTTAGTATCTTGACCGGGCCGTTCGTCCAGAGGAATGATCCGGGAAGAGAAACTCCCTTCCACGATCCGACCTCAAGCCAACAGACTTATCGCGGTTGATCTTGGCCACTGTCACTCTCTCATAGCCTTTGATTTCTTCGTTAATTTCGGCTCTGCTCGACAGAAGAACCGAAACGTCATCAGCATAGGCCGAGTACCTGGCCGAAAGGTAGCACCCGGTAAGGAAATTCCGCGAAGGACCGGATTCGTCTTCAACTTACGCAGGAAAGGTTCCAACGCAAGAAAGTACAGCAATGGAGTCAGCGTACAGCCTTGATGAATAGAGCGAGACAAAATGAAAGGTTTCGATCTTACCCCATTTACTTCCACCAGCGCACAGGGAGACGCAAACAGTAGTTGGATCCAAGTGCGAAAGTTCGGCTCGAAACCGGCGCCCGAAAAAACAGCCTCCAGAAATCGATGGTCAACCCTATCGAAAGCCTTGGACTGATCTAAATTGATCAGCGCGGCATCACTGTCGACTTACTCGATGATCAAGCGTACCAAATGAAGGTTGTCCTGAATAGTACTGCCCTTCACAGCACAAGTCTGCTCGGGACCAATCAGACTAGAGAGACCTTGGCTAAAATCTTCAACTGTTTTTAACATCGTCAAAGGCCGAAAATTATCTACTCTATCCAGACCATCTTTGCACTTGCGAAGCAACTTGATCACACCACTGGTGAAGCGTTGAGGTATAGACCCCTGCTTCATCCAGTTGTTAAAAATCAGTACCAGCAAGGCGACAAAGACGGGCACCCAGCCGCTTCAGCCTCATCCAGGCGGGGAAACTCGGTTAAATAGGTATGGAACTGAGCAGGGCTTAACCAGGGCTCCCTGGTAAACAGCTCCTGAAACTAGTCACGGAAAGCCTGACAAATGCCCACGTCTGTAGTCACAGTCCGCTTATCCGGCAAAGTGATGCTGGCGATATACCGACTAGATGCCCCACGAGCTTCCTATGCACGCAATGAAGCGGCCATGTTCGTAGCCTCGCTTTTTAACCTAGCCCTAACCTTAAAGCTTGATCCTTCTTGATAAGCAAGGAGGCCAACTCCGCCTTAGCTAAGGCTACGTCCCCAGTATCGCGGGATTTGATTACCTGATTAATTGATTGACCAATTATTCCCAACCACAGCCCCGAACAATTCCTGCTGTGGCATTAGTAGAAGCTGGTCCCGGAAATCTTGCTCACCAAATAATGATGAGTTCCATTTTCCATTACCTAGCCATCTTAATCTTAGGCTTTACTCGAACAGGGACAAGCCTATGATCCAAGTAAACTATAAAATGGAAACTTGGACATTCTAGGAGCCATACGTCGACTCTCTTAACTAGAACTCGGTCGATGTAGCTTGCGCTCACCACCGAATCCGAGCTGCCGCCCTTAGTCCAAGTCCATACTACCTACCAGGGATGCTCATTTCGATATTTATCGACGAGATCAAACCCGTCTATAAAGTCCCGAAACGGCTTAACATCCGGGTTGTTAGTATCCGATTTTTGCCCTATACGATCTATATCGGGATCAAGGACGGTATTCCAATCACCCGCTAGAACTACCGAACGAGATGTCATCAAAAACGGCGCGATATGCCGAAACAAATCAGACTGCTGCGCATTGTCGGACAGAAACCCCGATGAGACGAAGAGCCTTATCCTTCATGGTAACATCCAGCACGCAAACCCTGCCCGCCGGATCCGCAAAAACAAGAGCACACGCCGCATCCAGAGACTTGCTGACCAGCCAGGAAATACCCCTCGAGCGTCCATCAAAACATGCTGAATAGAGGACGAACCTCTTAGACAGAATGCCCTCACGGTCGCGAGATAAAAAATGGGTCACCTGCACACATCAAACATCCACCCTGAGGTGCTGAAGATCGCGATCGAGCCTCACCCTACGAGACTCCGACTTCAGGGTCCGGGCATTCAAACTTGCTAACCAGAGCCATAATGAAAGCCAATTAGTGTTGCTCCCCTGTGTTGGACATTGCCGGGGAAAGGGCACCGACGGCCTCTCCCAACGAACCAGTTCCCATCTGAGTATTTGTGGATCCATCGGGAGGCTGGCCACCGACGTCAAAGGGAAAAGTTAACTTTATAGCTCTACACAGGGAGGCGTGAACAAAAAGCGGGAACCTTCCTGCACAAAATTGTTTTAACTTAAGAGATTCGTTATCAAAACACGCCATGGGTGGAAACATAGAGAAAACTTCACCGGCGCGGATGACAGTCACGACTCTCCTTGCATTTGGAAAGTTCATTGGGTCTTCAACATCAAGATTTCTAATCTTTCTGAAAAGTCTTAAACTTTTTTAATGGTTTTTACAATTCCTATGCAACCCGGCACACGTCCTCTCCTATGTTATATATGAGTTTCGGCTTCTTTATTTGTGAAGTTTCTGCTGTATCAAGAGACGGACTCCTGTCTTTTGGATAGTTCTGATTTTGGGTGGGGTTACAGGTGGGAGATTTGACTGGAAAATGTTTTGGAGTAATGGGGACATTGGTAGAGTTGTGACGGTCTTTATATAAAGATCTTGAAACAGCCTTTGTTAAGGTTGTAAATTTGGAGAGAGTGGAAGATGGGGATCTCACGACAGGTGGAGGAGCCATAAGTTGTTGCTTATAAGAAGGGGGAGACGGAGTCGAGGAGATGGGGCCAGATTTTGTGGGGTAACCGTTTTTCTTTCAGTGATTCCTTAAGTTTGTGTAGTTTTTCCACCTTCTCAAAGGAAGGCTCATAATTTAGTCGTTGTTGCCACAGTTTATCTTCATAGCGGGTCGAGGAGCTAGTTACCCTTTGAACTGGTAGAGGGAATGAGACTGTCTGTATCACTAACCGTTCTTCGGGCCGAGGACCCGCTACCTGAAGTTTCTCTCTAGCTTTACCAACAACCTGCCATTTCCCCTTTTCCTTCTCCGCAACCGCACTAGCGGCGGGCAAAGACTTTTCGGGGAGTGGGGGCCGAGAGACGGACCCAACCGGGGGTTTTACTATGTAAAAAATATTTAATATAGTTTGAATGTAGAAATCCGAGTAGGAAGTAATTTGTTCAATGTAACAGCACCAATGTCTAGTAGCAGCTATTCAGGAATTCTTAAGGTCTCCCATATCAGAGGTTGGCTCTGGATATTCGGAGAGAGTAGGAAAACGTAGTTCTGCAGGTCTTTCATATCAGAGGTTGGCAGTGGATATTCCGTCAAAAAATAAACAAAATGGCCGCATTTATACACATCGGATCGAATATTCCACGTCTTCTGATTGGTTAAACTTCTCTTGGTAAACTATAAAATGAGTCAGCTCATTTTGGTTGTCTCACTAGTACATTAGAGTACCCAAAAACTCCAACATACTATACCAGTCCTGGTTTCTGACAAGCCCATTACAGGCGATACGGAAACAAAAGACTCGACCTAGGGAGGAATTTGGGTCGGCGGGAGCCAGAACTCCAGAGGCCTTCTTCTATGGGCCGGAAGAGGAGAGGTGACCAGTCTCTCGATAATTCCAGCAAGTTGGTGTCTGCCCGTAACTATGATGGGACTTTTCTGGCCCTCTACATCCAGGCAGTTGGGTATGAAGACAAAGTCCTTGTGAACAACCATTATCTCAAACTCCATCCCCCGGTCAGATCATCGGATGAGGCACGAAGTATCTGTCCGAATTGGCACAGGTAAGCAGCCATATGTTCCCTGACAATCCTAGGAGAGACCTCATATACTGCACTTTTTCTCCTACGTTTGCCTTGATACACTGTTCTCAGAATCAGATCTTTAATGATGAGTTTTCGAGTTCTGATTGTTTCGTAGTCGACAGGTGTGGGCAACATTATTTCCCACATGAAAAAGCCTTTTTCTTTGATCACTGTCTGCAGTTTAACACCCAAGGATGTCAACGATTTTATGATGGTGTCTTTCGTGGAGCGACAAATTTTACGCGAACGCTTGTCGACCACAAAGAATGACACAATTCGTTTTTCAACCTTCTGCAGTTGCTCAGGATTTGACAAGAGCCCATCTTTGGTAACAAGATGAGCGTAGCTCTTGGCTTTCTCCAGGAACTCCATTATGTTGATCTTACCTTTTGGATGGACGTCCAGCAAGAGTGCTTCACCCGACCGCTGAGTTGTCATCTTTGTTGTTGTCAATAGTAGTCATGGGAGAACTTGGGTCGGTTTCCGCCACCATATTCTCCATCATCTTTTCTTCCATGCTTGTATTTTGGCCTTTTTCGGCCACCATATTTTCTATTAAATTTTGTCCATTATCGGCCACCATATTTAATTCTTGGCCATTTCCGATCACCATATTACCAGATAAATTTTGGCTATTTCCAGCCACTGCCTTTTCACGGACTCAGTATCTTGTCGAAAATAAAATTTTTCGAAACGTCTTTTTGGCGCCCATTTAGTATTTTTTTTATATACGTAAAGGGAAGGGGGGCGTTTTGAAAAGGAAAGAAAAATTTTAAAATAGACAATTAAGCTTTACTAAAGAGAAAAGACAAAATAGACAGGCTTAAACAATAAACTTAAATACAAAACGAGAAAACAAAATTAACCAGACTAAAAGAATACACAAAACAATTGGACGTGTAAAAGATAAACGAGAAAAAGTGAAAAATTAAAATTAAACGATAAAGACAAAGATAAAACGAGTAACAATCACAAAATAACTTTTAAAACAGAAAAAGAAAGGTTATATGTGCAAAAAATAAGTACAATAATACAGACAAAAAGGAACGTTTAACAACAATAAAAACGATAAGCAACAAAAAATACGAAACAATATGAAAAAAATATTTTTCAATATGGCCCATGTTAAAATAAAGTTCGCCCAAAAAACGAACGAAACACAAAAAATAACAAAGACAGAGTAAACAAAATAAAACTGAAAAGTTAACACAGAAAGATTAACGAGAAAACACGGACTTAAAATATATTTGAAAAGAAAAACAAGAAACAAATTAAGACGTAATAAATAAATAACGTAAGAAAAAATAAATACGTAGAAACAAAGAAAAACTAAGATTTTATGGGTCGGGTTACAGAAAATTAAAAAGGAATATAAATAAAAAAATAAATAAAAGAAAAGAAACAAAAAATGGATAAAATATAATGAAAAAAATAATAACAGTAAAAAAACTTTCTGCAAAAAACATTCAGTAGAAAAAGTAAGAAAAATGAAAAAAATAACTTAAACAAAGAGTTCAAAGCAAACAAATAAACTCTCAAGACTAGAATATAGCGATCAATTAGACACACGCTACCTCCCATATATGCGTTTCCTCTATGGTCACCTGGTCTACTTAAGTCAATAATGGGATCGCCTGTGTTTGCTCACTGGCGATCTATGTTCAAACTCAAGTGTTGGCAGCAACACTTTATTCCTATATAACTGTAGTCCTCGGTTATTCTTCCTTTATATGACATGTTTTGTTAGAATGAGACGATCATGTCTCTTCACAACTTCCCGACTTTTGCTATTCTAATAACTCCTCCCCTTTAGCATTATTCTTCGGATTCTACCGCCCATTCACTCAAATTTGTCAATATCCTTACTTGCAGTTTCTCGCCTGTATTCACTATGTCCTGTAAGTGTTAATTTTTCCAGGCCTTCTTTCCTCATTATGCGACGGGAGAATTCACACTGCTTCCCATTCTATTTTCTCATAGCTTCTTCGTTGGTCAAATTTCGATAATGTTCTCATCATTGATCGATAGAACCAAATCACTGTCGCTTCAAGTATCTTCTTCATATGTGAGGATATTATACAGCATGCACGCTTAATACTTTGCTTATTTTCTGAAAGGCATCTTTCGTTATTTCTTTGGTTATTAAAAGGGATAATTAAGGAGACAACGACTGACGTTGTATCTAAATTTGTAAAGATTTAACAGGAAAACGAAAAGTCGTAAGAGAAACTGTCAGAACATAAAATATAGTCCAGAGAATTTAGTGGTATAGAAAGAAGAGTTTAAAATTTATTCTTGAGGTGGTAAGATATCTAGAAAATGTTGCAAGACAAAAGCTTCTACACTACAGACATTGATACGAATGCCAGAGTAGAATGGTGGAGGCGCTTCGTTATGTTTATGTAGAGTGGTTTATCACTTAGCAATAAGAATAACAATTTGTCAGTCTTGAGCTCGGAAAATAAAAATAAAATGGTATAAGTTGACTTTTTGAACTCTGTATCGAAGTTATAATGATTTTCTAAGCGTAGCATACATGTGGCACAAGGCCTAAAGTATGGGGCACCCAGTTAGTATCGAACTCACAACTCTGTCGTAATTATTCAAGCGAGACAAGCTTGCCGACCATTACACCTCGTCGAAGTGCCCTGGTGTTTTTAAGCCTAGCCTAGCCTAGATGTGGCACAAGGCATAAAGTATGGGCACCTAGTGCGGATTGAACTCACTACTCAGTTGTAATTGTTCTAGAGAGACAAGCTTGTCAACCATTACACCTCGTCGAAGTGCCCCTCTGTATGGAACTTATAACTAAGAACAGACATACATCGTCCAAAGCAAATTGCTCATCGAAAGGTCAAGAATCAAGAGTAAATTTTATTGCGCTTCGTAATTTAATCCAACGATATTCGTGTCAGCCTGCCTCTTGGTCAAATTCGAGAAGTAATTGAGAAACCCATGATCTTTGTAACGAAACACATTTGCTTAAACATTCGAAGGCCAATTCAGACTGATTTGGTTTCTGGCCCTTCTTACGTCACTTTAACTGAACAATTGGATTGACCTTTCGGACAGTTCAGAGAATACGTCTTTGTCAAGCTTTATCTGGTTTTGCCAAATACCGATTACTTTTGGTTTTGCTGTTGGGAAGTATTTAGTGGAATTATTAAGGTGGAATAGCCATTTAGAAAGTGTCATCATAAAAGTATTACTTGAATAAGGGTGACAGCATATCACGTTGCCAGAACATGGCATTGCAATCGATTTGATTATTACACAATAATGCATAACTGTAAAAGAGTGGTAAAATTATTCGATATCAATCTATCTCATTCTGTACACATCTATCTTTTTTCAATTTGATCCTCTGTATCTACCCTTGACAACCACTTATATATATATATATATATATATATATATATATATATATATATATATATATATATATATATATATATATGTATGTATGTATGTATATTATAATAAAAAGATAGAACAATGAGATATATAATCTGGTGTTCTTATTGATATTTTTTATTTTTACAAAACAGTGCTCAAAATAAATTTACAGAGCATAAATATTATAAATTAACTGATTTAAAATATTATTTCTTCGCTACACGGTAATTACCATGTTTCAAAAACCGAAGCTAAAAACTTCAAATTTAATTATATAATTAAATTAAAAGCATTATATATATATATATATATATATATATATATATATATATATATATATATATATATATATATATATATATACGCTTAAACAGCGTCTTCCCACTATATTTAAAAATTTCGTGGCAAATAGCATCTTTTCCAGGGTCTTTGTTCGATGATAATTGCTGGATAGAATCCTGGATTTCCTTAGGCATGGATCAAGAGACAACTGGTAAATTTCTGGTGGCTGATAAATTAAGTATGTCTATCGTGTGGACTTGTTCGCAAATCCCATGCAGGATTGTTGTCTCAAACGAGACATAAACCTAAAAACTGAACTGAAAGACACTCACATGTCGAAAACGATGGGATAGTCCATTATTATATATGCTTATGGCTGCATCACGTTGAAACACCGGTTCTCGTAGGACCTCCGAAGTTAAGTAACGGCGATCCTGGTCAGTAGCTGAATAGGTGACCGGTTGGGAATACCAGGTGTGTAATCTCTGATGTGTGGTCTTGTAATGGATGTTTGAAAGTCCTAAATCCAGTCGATTTTGTTATACTTCCATAGGCGCCAATACCCTTGTAAAATGTATAGATCCACCATTTTCGCCCAGATATGGGTTAATTAGTAGAACTTAATCAGTAAACCATTATTATCTCCAAGAATTTGTTAAAATGTAGATAAATATATATATATATATATATATATATATATATATATATATATATATATATATATATATAAATGGTTGTCGAAGATATATTTATAGAGAGTTATTTACTTAACATTTTCCTGTGTATATATCTGTCTATCTCTATCTACCCCAGTATCTTCAATGTCTATCTGTCTATTCCATTCTCTTCATTATCTATCTATCTATCTATCTATCCTAGTCTCTTTGTATTTATCTATTATACTTGTCCGTATCTATCTATCTATCTATCTATCTATCCTAGTCTCTTTGTATTTATCTATTATACTAGTCTGTATCTATCTATCTATCTATCTATCCTAGTCTCTTTGTATTTATCTATTATACTTGTCCGTATCTATCTATCTATCTATCTATCTATCTATCTATCTATCTATCTATCTATCTATCTATCCTAGTCTCTTTGCATTTGTCTATTATACTCGTCCCTATCTATCTATCTATCTATCTATCTATCCTAGTCTCTTTGTATTTATCTATTATACTTGTCCGTATCTATCTATCTATCTATCTATCTATCCTAGTCTCTTTGTATTTATCTATTATACTAGTCCGTATCTATCTATCTATCTATTCTAGTCTCTTTGTATTTATCTATTATACTCGTCCGTATCTATCTATCTATCTATCTATCTATCCTAGTCTCTTTGTATTCATCTATTATACTAGTCCGTATCTATCTATCTATCTATCTATCTAAAGTTGATTATTTATCAATAGAGAAGCTCAAACGCTATTTTAATATGGTCGCTGTAATTCAATGTTGAACCCAATTTTACACAAGTGTATGGAATTTTGCTTTTTAACATTATTCTCTTTATAACTGCTGCTAAGTTATCTTCCTTTTCCTTATCAAACAATTTAAATTTGGAATATATACATAAACGTAAAAACACATGAAAATTTAATAATAATAATGATAATAATGATAATAATAATAATAATAATAATAATAATAATAATAATAATAATAATAATGAAAGAATAAAATCGTTTCCTCCATCATAAGAAATTTTTCGTTATAGACAAAACCTGTTAATTCGAACCTTTCAGACGACTGAAAATCGCGGTGTGAAATACACATCTACAGCTAAAGTATATTAGTGAATACCACCCACGGCTTTGTTCAATTTAACTTGGCGGCAAAATCGTAAGTTCAATAATAATTCCTATGGTTCTGTTCTCTTTAATTTCATTTTTCAATCTTAAAATTAGAGCTCTTTTTTTTTAATTTCTATCTTTTCCGTTGTCCATTAAGAATCCACCTTTTAGTTGTAAATTTCTATCTTTTTTACTTTGTCCAATTAAAATTCGCCTTTCATTTTCTTGTTCAATAAAAATCCTCTCATTTCCCTTGACCAAGAATGTTCCTTTCATTTATGATACCCAATGAGATTTCTCTTTGAATTTTTGTTATCCAATAAGAATCCTTCTTTCATTTTCATTATCCAATGAGAATATTCCTTTTCGTTATATTTATTTCTGCAATTTTCCTTATCCTGAAATATTGTCGCATACACAAATGTCAAGAAAAGAGGCAGATGGTTTACTCACGAAGCCATTATTTTTGCCTTTGAATCCCATCAAATATTCTCGTTTTTTTTCAAATTTCCTATCGTTTTTTTTTTATATATTTTTCTTACTGCCTTTTATTTTTCCACAACTTAACTGCTACCACTTGTGTTTCTTTTTTTGTTTTGTTTTGTTTCTTCCACTTCTTTTGCTTTTTAGTTCTCTTTCTTTCGTAATTCGTTCCGATAGACATTCTTTCTCTGTTTAAGTTTATAGCATATGAGTTCACATAATGAACGTTGCCATTGTCGATAGGTGTAGGATAATTATTTTATCGGAAACTTTGCGAATAAAACGAACTGGCTTAAGCGTTTTAAATAAATAATATAGTTATTTATTTTCTTTAGAATGATGAGTGAGTCCGTTGATAGTCAGCTTAGCAAAAAGTTCGTTAATCAGGCAGATATTGATAGCAGTCTGGAGAAATGTCCGTTAGTGGTCATTCGGAACAGAGGTCGGCAACCTTTTGTTAACTAAGTGCCGACTTAGAGCTTTAAAATCATTCAGTGTCCCAACAGCATACGTATTTTATACAAGTCAAGGTCAATATAACTGTTCTACAATATATTGTATATAGTAATATACAGTATATATACTTTAGTATATATTAAAATTGAAACAGCCTAATATCTTCTTTGCGTTGTAGTAGTTATTGTTTCGAACTTTGTGATGTCATTTGCGACTGCTTGCCATTGGAAATTGCTTGATGTACCACGTGTGACACACGTACCGTAGTTTACCGACCTCTAGTTTAGAAGACCATGGTAGGGGTAGTAGTAACGTTAGAAATTAGGTCAATGTCAATCTACGGTGTTTTTTTGGCCCATAAACAGGCCGGAAATATCAGTAGCCGATGACCCCTTTACGGTTCTTCATATGGCTGGTGTCATAATGTTTACATCTCTGCCATTTGGTCTAGAAGTGTCAAGTTTTATCCTTTTTGACCAGGCCTGAAAATTTGGCACAAACTTCAAAGAATATATTTGTGTTAATTTTTCTGATTGGCCAAATTATTTCATTTTCCGAGCTTTTTTTTTTCTTTTTCATTGTTTTTTATAACGGAAGTTATGCGTGGAGCCTCCCTAAGTTTTGCTATTTTTCAATCCCAAATAAGTAAGCTCTGCTCCTGCAAACTTCCGGTGTTTTTGTCCGAGTTCAGTTTTTCCTTCGTCTTTTTATTTAACATTTGCCTTTTCGTAGGGCGAGAGAAATATAGAAAGAGAAATTCAAAAAGAGAGAAATAGAGAAAGAGTGAAATAGAGAAAAAGATTGATCACGCTAGATAACACGCTCTTTCCCAAAACTCTAACTATGGTCTTTTCAGCATAGTTGCATTATAAAACACAGGTGGGTGTTGAATAAACACAAATGTCCCTGAGCCAGCGTCTGCAATAGGGATTGGCAAGCCGACCTAGGAGACGGGTATCCCGGGATACGAGTGGCCATCTATACTATACGATTAAGTAGAATGAAGAAAATCATTTTTTCTAATCAGGCTTTTTATTATGCGTGAAAATCGACTCATTAATTTTCAGCAATATTTTTTCTCTAAATTACCTCATCAAATATGAATAAATTCATGATTAAATAAAAAATGAATCATTTTATTTTATGAACAAAAATATTTCATGAATAAAAAGGAGAATTTTAGTTTTTCTTATACGATTAAAAATATCAACATTTGCTTTTCTTTTATTATAAAGCTATCATCTAATTGCTGAGTTAGTTACTATTTTCAAAGCAGAAAACGGTTTTGTTTGAATAAATAAGCAATTTCTTTGGTTTGGGCGGTTTTGAAAAAATGTTTTAATCAATACACAAGCGATAATGTCCCTAACATGTAAGTGGAGGAGTGTGAACCGGGAGATAGACGAATCTATCTTCTTCTGTCGTGGAAAAATATAAATAAACACTGAATAAAATTTCCGAGTTTAATTTGGAGACGTTAGAAGTATATAGTTAAATAGATTTTTAGAAGGAACCGGAGACACAATCATGAACAAGAAACAAGGGATAAACCTCTACTCCTGTTCAAAAGACCAAAGAGGAATGTGAATAGGACGATAAGCGAACCTATCTACTCCTTGCATTATTTACATTATTCGGTTTGTTATTCTCATCTTCATTGCCATATTCACAACGTTTCGGCCTTTGTACGGTCTGGCCTTCTTCAGATAGATATAGACAACTATCTACTCCTATTAAACGTTCTAAGATAGTTTTCCTCCATTGAGCAATTAAAGATAGTTCAGAGCAGAGATCAGGCGACAGCTTATTGAAATTTTTGGAGGTGCAGGCATACACTGTTACACCATCTGCATAGCTATTTTCTATCTGAAATTGTTCTTAGGTAGATCGTTATTATGAAGAAAAAAAGTTTTCAATACCGAGGAGAGATCCTCGGGGTACACCTGCATTGATCGCGTATTGAGAATGGGTTGGTTTTTGCCACGCGTCTATGATAAATATCTCTGCCCACCGAGGTTTACGAATCTTCTCTTATTCTGTGTCATCGCCCTTGCCACGTTGCCATGATGTCTACTTAGTGCATATGAAAAAAAAACGACTACAAAAATACTTAAATTCATTGAAATGTTTTAATTGCAATAATTTCACTAACACCATTTTACGACATACAAAAATCACTCAAAGAAAAAAATGTGTAGAGTTGGGAGGCAACGAGAGGGGACAAGTTCCGTTCAACATGGCGGATCTTTGCTAATATTAAATAGAATTAAATCTCACCATCAGACCCAAATTCGAATCTCCCCATGGCCGATCCTACTTTGAAAAGTGCTTCAAAACTATACCCACAGGTTTACGGTTTGTGAGTGAAATTAGGTAGACGAAACCCTTGGAGGCCTTCAATAGCTGTGCCAGCACGAAGTTAAAAAGTCATCGTGGCCGAGGGCTTGAGCGTGCTGGTCTTGTTCAAATTGTTGATCACGCTAGATAACACGCTCTTTCATAGAAACTGTATCTAAGGTCTGCTCAGCATAGTTGCAGTATAAACCACAGGTGAGCTCTCTGGGTGTTGAATAAACACAAATACACCCGAGGAACCGTCTGCAATAGGGATTAGCCAGCCGATATATTAGATCCTTGAGTGGACAGCTATACTATACTATTAAATAGAATGTGGAAAAGCAATTTTTATTATGCATGAAAAGCGCTTCATTAATTTTCATGAATCATTTTAGTTTTTTATGAACAAAATATTTCATGAATAAAAATAATTTTAGTTTTTCTTATACGATTGAAAATATCAACATTTACTTTTCTTTTAATTGCTAAGTTAGGTACCATTTTCAGAGCAGAAAACTGTTTTATTCGAATAAATAAGTAATTTCATTATGAAAGCCATCAATACAGCAACCACTTATTCATAAATATCACAAAAGAATCGATTGGAAAGGAATAACATTTACTTTTATTCATTTTTAAATGCTTCTTTTTTTAGCGTTTCAACCCAAGCAAATCGAGAGTGTCACTCGCAGACAAGATGTTACAGAGAGTGAGAGCAAGAGAAAAGGAGGTTGTTTGAAGAAAGGATATAGGGAAGGACGGGGATCAGGATCAAGGCATCGGAAGATGGCGATTGACATTACATTTGAAGATTATAGCTATTAGGTAAGCAAGTATGAGGAAGGGGGTTCCACTGATGGTAAGTGCGAGAGAAGAAGCTGTTGGAATAAAAGAGGCGGTTACATTTAACTGTTTCGACAGTGAAAGGGTGGGACCGAGGTGCCAACCTAGTAGAGCAGTAGCCATGAAAATATTTGTAGAAAAGACAGAGGGAAGCCACAGCATGTCTGTTAGAAAGTCACTGTAGACGAGATGCCAGATCAGGACCTATCACATTGCATATCCGTCTCTGGATTTTGTCTAGGACATAAACATGAACAGCGGGGGCACCGGACCGTATATGGCATGCAATGCAATGCAAGGACAAATGGTAGATTTGTAGATTTGAAGGATGGACTCAGGTGAGAAAAAACATCTGGCGCGACACAGGAAACCAACTTTCCTTGCGGTAGATGAAGCTATTGATTCAATGTATTTGTTCCACCTCAGGTCAATGGATAGAGTGAGACCAAGATATATTTTATATTTTAGTTTTATCGGAACTTGCTACAAGTTAAAGATAAGAGGGTCTAATTACTCCACACAGTTTTCTTTTTTTACTAACTCATAAAGATACTTTATTACTCGCCTTTAGGATAAATTGGAGAATTTAGAAACAATGTAGTTGTTTCTATCGAATCTTTAGCTCTGAACAAGGGAAACTTTCTATGTCTTGTAAGAAAGCCGCTATTAAATCGGTCATTGTAGCTTCTGGCAACTTAACTGAGTTCTTCTTATTAATTATATCAGTACAGCTCAAGGACACATGGCACAGTGGATAAAGGCGTTAGTTAGATCCAGTGACATGACTCAAAAAGTGTGAGTTTAATACCCGGTTAAGGCAGTGGAGAACTTGGAGAGGGGAATTAACAGGAGATAAATCATGACAGATATCCATTAAACATGGCACGTAGAACTAGAACAGTCTACCCCAGTGAGCGAAATAAAGGGTTCAGTTCGACATTCCAACCACCTGAAGAAGGCCGGAGTGTACAGCAGCCGAAACATTGTAATAAATATGGCAACAAAGATGAGGACAATAGTCCAAATAATGAAAATAGTGTACATAATACCTCATCTCAGAAATATAGACAGATACTGAAGGAGGCCGGAGCGTACAACGGCCGTATCGTTATGATAAATATGGCGACAAAGATGAGGACAATAGTCCAAATAATGAAAATAGTGTACATAATACTTCATCTCAGAAATATACACAGATACTGAAGAAGGCCGGAGCGTACAATGGCCGAAACGTTGTAATAACAAAAATGAGGATAATAGTCCGAATAATGTAAATAGTGTACATAATACCTCATCTCAGAAATATAGACAGATCAGTACAGCTGTTCGTTCTGTGTCCAGAATTATGATAACTGATTTAAGGTCGAAAAATATACCGACTGGAAGTCTCTTGATAAACCCCCACCCCCCCAAAAAACAATATGAACAAAGCGAATTTAAAGTAATACTTTGTAGGGAGACAACAGTTGTTTTCCCTTGGATTGAAAGCATGAGAGTTCATCCCATTTAGAGAGGAGAATTCTTCTTCCCTTTTTGCTTCCGTTTGAGTAGTTCTTGGGACTTGCATTGCTGGAACTATAAGTAAAAATTATATACCGTATATTTCTTATATACCGCATATTTCCGCGTATAAGGCGACCTTTATATAAGACGAGGTCAAAAAATATACCGGTAGTATAAGTCGATTGCTTATTGATTATGTAAAGAGGATGTAGGATACTTAGAAATTCAAAATAAATGAAATGACAAAACTGATTCTATCATTTTGTAGGGAGACATCAGTTGATTTCCTTTGGGTTGAACGCATGTGAGTTCAACCCCTTTACAGTGGAGGGTCTTTCACGTACATTCATATCTGCTCAAAGTGTACCAAATGTAAACAAATGACGTCACACATTATGAAATGGACAAAGTCCGACAATTATTTTAAGACATTTTTATGTTTATACATTCTTTTTAGAGATACAAATATTTAAGTAAACATTTGATACGCCATGAGCAGTTATGAATGTACGTGAAAGTTTATAAGCAGTAAATTCGACCTTACCAACCGAACGATCCTCTGTGGCCGAATCGGTTTAAAGGCACGTCAGGCTAAATGATGGTTCCGTATAGGATACAGGTTCGAATCCTGTCGGAGGACGAATATTTTCTATGAAAGTTTCTCGGACATTCAGGCCGGTAAATGTTATTTAATACTGTTTATTATAAACAGAACATTTACTTAAATACTTGTATCTATAAAAAGAATGTATAAACATAAAAATATATTTAAATAATTGACGGACTTTGTCCATTTCATAATGTCTGACGTCATTTGTTTACATTTGATACACCATGAGCATTTATGAATGTACGTGAAAGATTCATGGAAGATTGAAGTTTATAAGTAGTTAATTCGACCTTACCAAGCGAACGTTCCTTAGTGGCCGAAACGGTTAAGGCACGTCAGGCATTATGACGGTTCCGTATAGGATACAGGTTCGAATCCTGACGGAGGACGAATGTTTTCTATGAAACTTTCTCTGACATTCAGGCCGGTAAATGTTATTTAATACTGTTTATTATAAAACAGAGCATTTACTTAAATACTTGTATCTATAAAAAAGAGTGTATAAACATAAAAATGTCTTTAAATAATTGTCGGACTTTGTCCATTTCACAATATATTTTAACTAATGTCGATGTAACTTTAAATTATGGAGCAAAATGCTAAATGTGCGTATTTCATGAAACATAGATTCCAGTTTATTTCTTTTTTGCAAGTGTGACGATTGATTG
Organism: Acanthosepion esculentum; assembly: GCA_964036315.1. NCBI lineage: Eukaryota > Metazoa > Mollusca > Cephalopoda > Sepiida > Sepiidae > Acanthosepion > Acanthosepion esculentum. The sequence continues at coordinate 88,275,587 of OZ038504.1, forward strand.
ATAGGGTGGGCTAAGGCCTTTCAAGCCTTTGCAGGTTATTTAAAGCAAGGTGATATATTTAGATTATAAAAATGTTTTTTTTGAGGGGGGGGAGATGGTAATGATTACTGATACAAATTCTACTAATTAAGGAGAGGTTGATTCATACTTTTCGTAAAGGTATTTGCGCGTAAGTGAATATAATGAACCCAACTAGAATTAGAACTCGCCTCTCCATATCAGAAGAGCGAGAATCGTCTGAATGACGCAAAAATGAAAATTGCACTGGCATCTCATTTTAACAGATACACAGGGCGCGATGGATAAATTGTCGTCTAAATGACGCCAAAATGAACGTTGACATCTATTGATATCTAGGGTGCGATGGATAAATTGTCGTCTAAATGACGCCAAAATGAAAATAACACCAACATCTCATTTTAACAGATATACAGGGTGCGATGAATAAATAGTCGTCTAAATGACGCCAAAATGAAAATAACACTGACATCTCATTTTAACAGATATACAGGGTGCGATGGATAAATAGTCGTCTAAATGACGCCAAAATGAAAATAACACTGACATCTCATTTTAACAGATATACAGGGTGCGATGGATAAATTGTCGTCTAAATGACGCCAAAATGAAAATAACACTGACATCTCATTTTAACAGATATACAGGGTGCGATGGATAAACTGTCATCGAAATGACGCCAAAATGAAAATAACACTGACATCTCATTTTAACAGATATACAGGGCGCGATGAATAAATTGTCGCCTAAATGACGCCAAAATGGAAATAACACTGACATCTCATTTTAACAGATATATTTACCAAAATAACACAAAAATATCTTGAAATACTAAAGAGCAAATTTGTTCCATAAAATCGCCATTGGTTTCAACCACGGCTTCCAGCCGACTTCGGAATCTCCTGCAACTCTTCTAGACGGTCTCTTTGTTTAAGTTAGTGAATGCGGCCATAATTCTTGCCTTTTGTTCACCTTAGAAGACTTGTTGGTCTCTCGCTCAACTGCGCTCCACACATAATAATCAAGGAGGTTGCAATCTGTGGAGTTAGATGGCCAGATGTAAGGGGTGATGTGGTCGCAGTAATTGTCTGACAGCCATAACTGGTTTCTCCTACTTGTGTGGCATGGTGCAGAGTCATGTTGCCAGATATAGGGTCTCTTTTAGGGGGCATGCCTGACAGAGGGCCCTGGTGACCCGGTTATTTATTCCAGTCTTGTTAACTGGGGCAAGGAATGGCGTGCTAATTTCAATGCCTTTAAAACGAAACTGCTTTCTTTTAATTGCCTGACAGACCCCCTTTTTGCCTTCCACCACCACGGCTGATTCTAGCCTCCAGGATAGTGACTCATTGCGGGCTATCGTTTTTCGTTAAAATGAAAAGATAATATCGAATCTATTGTTAGGTTTGCTGTTAGGAAAGTTGGTTCACTGTGTCATGCCAGACAATTTTTCTCGTCCGAATCTATCTTACATATACGTTTACCAATCGTCACGCTTTGAATATTGCTGTCACATCTGGCATGGTGCTCCCGCTATATATTTAGAGAGAGATTCTTTATCAGATTCAACGAAGGATCTGTAATGTTATTGGCTATGACCTGGCAGCTCGGCTTCAGTCACTTTCCTACCGCCGTAATATAGCTTCACTTTATTTTTTCTATAAATACTTTCAGGATAATTGTTTTGCTAAACGTTCCTCTATAGTACCAAGACTTTATGAAAATAAATACAATAAAATTGGCGGCAAGGTTTCATCATTTTACAGTCGAGATGACTTGTGGAACTCTCTTCCGGCTTCTTGCTTACCATTCAACATTGTTCTTCATAAATTTAAATGCAATGTAATCGCTATCTTTCGTTTTCTTAAATCATGTTCAGTTATTGCCCTATCTCCTTTATAGTAGTTTTTCACATATTCTCTTACACTCGTTGGGGATTAGTGAATGTATTTCGTTAACTCAGAAGGATGTTGAGTGAATCAGAAGGAAATCTTTTTTGGCGCGTTCGTTAACATTCATCCTCAACAATAAACAAAAATTTAGGTCATGGAAAACGAAATTGAAGACAAGTAGAAAATACGTAGCATTGCAATGATTTATATACAATTTTTAAAAATATACAAATGAGTCAAACATTTAATTGTAATTTGAATGCTGATGTATTTAAATTTGTAGATTGTTGTCAAATGCGTTTGAATGTTTAAAATAACGTTACTGTGATTTGTTGCAAGAATTGAAAAGTTTGTTGTCTCAATGTAAAAAGTATTCGTTTTTACTGTTCAAACGTTAGTTTGTGTATTGTAGTATTATGTACAAATCTTTTAGAGTTGTACGAAGTTGCGTACCTTTAGTTGTTGGTTGAATGAAATGTTGTTAGTTATTATTATTACTTATTTTGTAGTGAATATATATCACTTTTTCTAGGTAAAATAAATGAAGTTTGTAAAGTTTGTTCGATAGAGAGAGAAAGAATATGCCAATGGGTTGCTGAGTCAGAGGTTGATTTGCGCGGGAAGGTCAAGTTTTAGAATTGCGTGGAGTTGGTTGGCATCTCTCTGAATGTTGAAATCTGACTAATTAAGTAGTTCGAATTTCTTCTTTTTATAGTTTTTGAGAAGGAAAAATAGGCTCAAAAAGGTTTGAGCGCCAAAGTGATTTTCACGTGCATTCTCAGTTATTTTAGGCTGTTAACCAATGAGAAGTTGAGTTTGTTGAAATTAGTGTTTTGATTGGATAACAGGTGTGTGTGGGTGTAAGAATGGATTGTTCTGCAAGTAGGGGTGAAAGATAACGTGGATGATTCCACACACTCAGTAACCCGTTGCGTGTTAGCGATTTTATTGTTTTGCTTGAACAATAACGAACAATAAAAATAAATAAATGTCTACCTTATCCACAAAACGGGTTCTACAATTCATTATCAAGACAAACTAAAAAGATGACTGACGAAGGAACTTAATTGAGCTTTTGTGACATGCGTACTGCAGTTATGTTTGTAATAAATTATGCGGACAAAGACAACAACGGTATATATAAATAAGCTAATATAAGTGTTACGGTCCAGGTTAGGACCAAGGAAGAACAACACGAACACAAGAGTAGAAATAACGAAGATATATTACACAGAAATAACGAAGATATATTACACAGAAATAATAATACAAGATGTTGAAGGTGTTAGTATGACTGTCAGTCTAGTTTGGAGTGAACTACTATCGGCTCGACTCGATTCGTCTCTCTCTCTCTCTCTTGAGAGGCGTAGTATACATAGTGTTAGGAAGAGTTCATTCTGTAGTTATAGGTAAGGACCCATAACAATAAGTGTGCCAGAACCAATTCCAAACTTCAACATTGAAAGAAAGTTTGGTTTTATTTATTTTGTTTTACGGCACATCAACCTCAATGGGTCATTTAATGCCGACAACTTATTTTCCTGGTAATATTTTTGTTTTGTCAAGAATCTATTTCTGGTAATATTTTTTTCCTCAAAATTGTATCGCTGATAAAATATCATTTTCAAAATCTTATTGCAGGTAATAGTTTTTTTCTTCAAAAAATTATTTCTGGTAATAATTTTTTACTAAAGTATTTCTGGTACTAAAACCTATTTTTACACTTTCAAAATGTTTTTTCCTCAGTTTCGGGGTTAACTATTTGCCCATACCTGGGACCCTAACAGGTGCTGCCGCCCCGGGTGAGGGTGGACCTGAGAACACCAGCAATTAAGAGGTGGTTCCACAATTCTCAAAGCCTCCTGATCAGAGACCTTGCTGTTGGACATAGTTTATCGTCATACCCAGGACGGCATTGAAAGAAAGAGAAGGGGAGGAGAGAGGTAGACATGTGGGGTGATGCGAGGGGATAAGGAGAATTAAAGAGGAGAAAAGGATGGGTGAGAAGATGGGCGGAATTAGGATTTGCAGAAAATAATGCGGCTTTTTAACCGTTATTTTCAAAATGGCAGATCTTACTTCAGAAGATGAAAGGAAAATTATTAGCCATTATATTCTACTTAATTCTTCTAAGAATATCTAAGTGTAGCAGAGAATTTAAAAGTTTGAGAGATAAAAAATAATCTTTGAAGGTATTTGGACGATAATTGAAACGTCAAGCATTTCCTTGCAAGAATTTGTCTAAATGTTTGAAAAGATGTTAATCACTTGCATTATTTACATTATTCGAGCATTTGTCCTCATTTTCATTGCCATATTCATAACGTTTCTGCTTCTATATCTCTGAGATGAGGTATTATGATTACTTGCATTATTTACATTACTCGGACTGTTATGCTCATCTTCATTGCCATATTCACAACGTTTCGGCCTCTATATCTCTGAGATGAGGTATTATGATTGCATTATTTACATTACTCGGACTGTTATCCTCATCTACATTGCCATATTCATAACGTTTCTGCCTCTATATCTCTGAGATGAGGTATTATGATTACTTGCATTATTTACATTACTCGGACTGTTATCCTCATCTTCATTGTCATATTCACAACGTTTCGGCCTCTACATCTCTGAGATGAGCTATAATGATTACTTGCATTTATTTACATTATTCGAGCTTTTATCCTCATCTTCAACGTTTCGGCAGTTGCACGCTCCGTCCTTCATCAGGTGAACCGAACCATTAATTTTGTCCACCGAGGTAGATTGTTCTAGTTCCACGTGTCATACCTCTTCTGGGTGTCTCGGCTATTTCCCTTTTTATTTTTCCTTCTCAAAGTTTTTGTTCACCACTGCTGTGGACTTGTATTGAACTGATAACTATCTGGTTCTAGTCACTCAATCTAAGTCTTTATCAAATCACCTGAAGAAGACCGGAATGTACAACGACCGAAACTTTGTAAATATGCCAATGAGGATAACTCTCCAAATAATGTAAATAATGTAAATAATCATAATACCTCATCTCAGAGATATAGAGAGATATTGAAGGCATGGCACGTGGAACGAGAACAATATACCCCCGGTAGACGAAATAACGTGTTCGATTAAAAATTCCAATCACCTAAAGGAGGCCGGAGTGTACAAAGGCCAAAACGTTGCGAATATGTCAATGAAAATGAGGATAACAGTTCGAATAATGGAAATAATGGAAATAATCATAATACCTAATCTCAGAGATATAGACAGATATTGAAGGCATGGCACGTGGAACGAGAACAACCTACCCCGGTAGACGAAATAAAGGGGTTGATTGGAAATTCCAATCACATAAAGAAGGCCGGAGCGTACAACGGCCAAAGAGTTGTGAATATCGTATATTAGAATCAGGTGAGTAAAGTAGATCAGGTAGAGTCTCTTAGCCAAAGTCGATTTCTGCACCATTCATTGGGCAGCATTTAACCAAGAATTGTCGTACACCTTCCCTGTTGTCTAGTACCGGACACACACGCTTCAATTTCTGATGCATTTGATCGATTACTTGGTAACACTTTTCAGCTTTTCTCAATCCTGAATCTTTAGACCACTAATCAGTCACCAAAACCTTCTTCTGGTGGAACCTAACCTTTACGAAATGTTTAGGAGTTTTCTTTTGCCCTGAACGTCGTTGGTTGTCATATAGGGTACGATTCTCATCACATGGCAGAATGCGATCGAGAAAGGGATCATTTGCTTCTGTAAAAGAGCCGAATAGACTTCATAGCGACGATTGTTTTGGTTTTCATTCAATTCGTGTGGTACCCATTTGTCGAACTTTTCTCGTTTCTTTTAAAATATTCAGGAATTTATCTTAAGATTAACAGATTATTTATCTTGTACTTAGCTCGCTTGCAAGCCCTCGAACGGTGGTGTGACCATTTTTTTATCTGCCTCTTGATTCCTTGAGGAACTTAGAGCCACAACAACACATCTTCAACGGACTCGGTTCCGGGCGATCCTCTTCAGCTCGGCCCATGTTGTGACGGTTGCCTTCACCTTTGCATCAACACTTTTGCACCGTCTGTTTTGGTCGACCCACTCTTCGTTTCCGTTGTGGATTCCAATCAAGGGCCTGCTGGTGACACTAGAACCAGGCTTGCGTGGTGTGTAGCCGGTCCATTCTCATTTTTCATTTCTTAATGTCAATCTCGATTGTGGTTTGACTGGTTCTGTCCCATAGACGACTTCCGACCATCTGATGTTCCTGGGACATCCGTTGGAAAATGTCTGAAGTTTGTGGGTGTTGGTCTTGGTTACCCGCCAGGTTTCTGAGCCGTAAATTAGGACCACTTTGATGTTGGTGTTATCGACTAGCTACCGAAAAATTTCTGCCTTAATTCAACCTCAGCTGGAATTTCGATTGGTGCTTGTCCTGTCCCACAGTTGGACACTGGAGACAACTGCCGGCTACCTGACTACCTGCCCTTACTCCAACCTCAGCTGGAAAGTGACATTATGGTCCGTTTATACAATGCATATTTTCCAAGGTAAGCAAGTTGACAAACGATTATTTTTATTATTATTATTATTATTATTCCTCTTGGATCCTTGGGGAACATAGAGCCGCAATAACACCTCTCCAACGGACTCGGTTAGGGGCGATCCTCTTCAGCTCAGCCCATGTCGTGACGGTTGCCCTCACCTCTGCGCCAGTGTGAATATTTACATACTAATATTTTCATCTTCTACGGCAGGCTGACGTCAACGAACTTTGTTATCTTCAAGGCTGGCTTAACCACGACGAAATTTCTGAAACCATTATTACACTGTGCATTCATTAAAAAATCTTTCTCGCTAAACTCTAATATATCGAGCAGTCTGAGCTGCTCAATGGCCAAGATTATATTCATAAAAAAAATTGGATGAAATTCTTTTTATCGCATCTTAGTTAAGAGGTTTCGAAAAATAAGTATGCATTACATGTTGAAGTGGAAATTTCGAAAAAAAAGTATATAAAATACTCTTTACAAAAATGTATGTTTTTTAACAGTTTTTCTGCTATTTTCCATTGAAAATAGGTTATAATATACAATATATAATGTTTAACAGCTACTCTGCCTTTTTTACATTAAAAATAGTTATAATATACAATGAATAATTTTTAAGTTTCTCTGGGGATTTTTGCATTAAAAATAGGTTATAATATACAACGTGTAATGTTTAACAGTTTCTATGTTTTTTTACATTAAAAATAGGTTATAATATATTATAACATATTTTTAGTAAAATGTATAATTTTTAAGATTTTCTTATCTTTTTACATTAAAAATAGGTTACAATTATTTTCTCTTCTTTTTTTCATTAAAAATAGGTTATAATATAAAATTCACAATTTTTAACATTTTCTCTTCTTTCTTGCGCGTGTGTTGGCGTGTGTATAGTTTGTAATATACAATGTATAATTTTTGACAGTTTCTCTGTTTTTTTACATTAAAAATAGGTTATAATATATACAATGTATAATTTTATCAGTTCCTATGCTTTTTTACATTAAAAATAGGTTATAATATATACAATGTATAATTTTATCAGTTCCTATGCTTTTTTACATTAAAAATGGGTTATAATATACAATGTATAATTTTATCAGTTCCTATGCTTTTTTACATTAAAAATAGGTTATAATATACAATGTATAATTTTATCAGTTCCTATGCTTTTTTACATTAAAAATAGGTTATAATATACAATGTATAATTTTATCAGTTCCTATGCTTTTTTACATTAAAAATAGGTTATAATATACAATGTATAATTTTATCAGTTCCTATGCTTTTTTACATTAAAAATAGGTTATAATATACAATGTATAATTTTATCAGTTCCTATGCTTTTTTACATTAAAAATAGGTTATAATATACAATGTATAATTTTAGCAGTTTCTCTGTTTTTTACGTTAAAAATGGGTTATAATATACAATGACAAACGTTGTATTAATTTCTGAACAACCGAGACTGTAAACGATGCAGAAGTCTGGGAAGAGAGAGAAAAAAAGTTAGAATAAGACTGAGAGTGATGAGATGTTTCAAAGAAAGATTGAGATTAAGGAAGAGACATACGTTAATAGAATGGGAGCGGGGTGGAAAGATAGAGAGGAAGAGATAGACGGATAGGTGGGAGAAATTAGCGTCATCATTTCCAAGAAACATCCAAAGAGAAAGAGAGAAAGAAAGAGGAGGCAAAAAAGAGGAGGAGATTAATGTGGTGATAAGACGATTGGAGGAGAGATGGAAGGGGAGAGTGGAGATAGAAGACGAAAAATAGAGAGGAGATCGATGGAGCAAATAGATGGGAGACGTGGGGAGGTTACGAGAGGAATAGATGAGGGGGAGTGGAGAAATCTATGCTGAGTAAAAGAGATGTCAGAGAAATATAGGAGATGAAAGGTAGAGTTGTAAAGAGAGGGGAATGGGAGTGTTTCAGGGCAGTGGTCAAAGGTGGGGTGAACTAAACAAAGAGAAGGGTAGTGGAATAGATAGAGGGAGAGTTAGAGAGGAAGAGATATGACGAGAGTAAATTGAGAGTGTCTGTGATCGTGTGTTGTCGTCTTGTGAGTTACAAGCCAAACATTAGCTTACGTCGTAAACTATTTTAATGTCCTTGTGTGAATTAGAGTCTCACATAAAATTCTAGCATAAATCAGATATTTTTTCTTCCGCCGAAGAAGATGCTGATGCCAAAAGGTGTCTTATCAGATTAACTCGGCTTATGCCCAGTGACGAGGTGAGAAGAACGGAATAAAATATGCAAAAATAGAAAAAGAAACGACGACACCGTTGAGAAGAAATATCCCCATGTTTATGTATTTTTTCAGAAGAAGATCAGAATCAGGCTTTATGGCGCCAATATAACCTTTCGCAAACGAGTTCCTTGGAAATCGACTGTCACCAAAGAAGCAAGAATATTCTTAATGTTTTCTATTAAATAAATATCAGGATTTCTTTTTATGCAGTCGGATATATTAACATAGATCGATTAAATCAAAAAGCAATGTACCTTCTTCGATTACTTCTCATTCTTCTAATTATTATTATTATTATTATTATTATTATTATTATTATTATTATTATTATTATCTTATTATTATTATTATTATTATTTCTTTTGATGTGCCGTGTCTTTTCAGTAAGTTGATGAACATGTCTCTCGAAAATTTTCTGTCGTCTGTAGCGATTAATACTTTTTATTCTTTTTCTTATTTCTCCTAAACCTTGTTCAGCCATCCGTTTACTCAAGCTCGCTAGGTGGGTTACGCGTTGTTATCATCTGTCTTGGGAGTATCAAATTTTCCAAGCCCTCTTTCCTCATTACGTGCCCTAGAAATTTCAACCGTTTCTTCCCGTCTAATATAGGCCTTAATAAATTTGATCTTTTTGTTATCTCTCCTAAACCCCCTTCCGTCATCCATTTACTCAAGCTCGCTAGGTGGGTTATGCGTTATTTTCCTCTGTCCCTATTGTCTTCAATCTGTCCTGTGAGTATCGAATTTTCCAAGCCCTCTTTCCTCATTATGTGCCCTATAAATTTCAACCGTCTCTTCCCGTCCAATATAGCCCTTAATAAATTGGCTCTTTTTCTTATCTCTCCTAAACCTTGTTCCACCATCCATTTACTCAAGCTCGCTAGGTGGGTTATGCGTTGTTTTCCTCTGTCTCTCCTGTCTTACATGTGTCTTGTGAGTATCAAATTTTCCAAGTCCTCTTTCCTCATTATGTGCCCTAGAAATTTCAACCGTCTCTTCCCGTCCAATATAGCCCTTAATAAATTTGATCATTTTGTTATCTCTCCTAAACCTTGTTCCGCCATCCATTTACTCAAGCTCGCTAGGTGGGTTATGCGTTGTTTTCCTCTGTCCCTCTTGTCTTCAATCTGCCCTTTGAGTATCTAAATTTCCAAGCCCTCTTTCACCATTATGTTCAATAATGAGGAAAGAGAAAATTCAATTGCCGCTTCTAGATTTGAAATATAAGTGTCTTTTTGTCTATTTTCTCTAAACTTTGTCGTTGCTAACATCTTTAGTCCATCTTATTCTCAGCATCCTCCCGTAGACCCACATTTCTGTAGCTCCAAGTATATTTCTCATTTTAGAGGAGATTACCCTTATTCACGTCAGAGTTCAATACTCTTTTCTTTGTTTGTAACGAAATGTTTCTGTTTAGTACTTTGCTTAGCTTACAGAAGGCATTTTTCGCTATCTCAATGCACCTTATATTAAAATAATCCGCAGATGTTTAATTTCTTATATTTGTTTGATTTTGTTGTCTTCCTTTTTTTCATTTGCTATTTGGGCTTTTCTTTTTCCTAACAACGATACGTTCCGTCTTCTTGTAACTGATGAGCAGTCCTTTCTTCTCCCTTTCCTTCACTACCTTTGGTAAGTGTTCTTGTAGTTTAATTCCCGTGTCTGCGACCTACAGTGTGTCATCTGCATATCTTAGGTTGTTAAGATTATGGCTGCCAATAAAAATGTTTATCAAAATTTTGACTTTTGCAAAGTAATTGCTATTTTGTAATTGTTTCTCTCTAGAAAGCAAGCGAAATGACTATTATTCGCTTCAAACTTTGCATCAAATGACTTGAACATCGATGTTCTGAAACTAATCTATTTTCCATTACATTCCAGACAGATTCAGTGCCGAGTTGCTAAAGGAAAATTTTCAAGAAGTTTCAAGAACATTCGAAAAGTTTCAAAAATGTCTAGAACCTTCTGGCAACATAGATGGCAGTATAAATACAGGGAACGTAATCTTAATCGTTTAGTTTACTTCCAGATGTGCAAGTGCAGATAAGTCGTTGTTGATAGATGCATTCGTCGCAGATGGCGTCAAGAGGTTGTATGTATCCGGAAGTCGCATTTTGCTATGTTCTATGGCGAATTTATCAAGACAAGAACAAAAAAGTACTTTCTGTGGCAGCATCTGCTGAAATGTGTGAGGCCTACACGGTGTATTTCGGCATGACTGTCGGGAATCAAGACAAAACCATGGCACCGCAGTTCACCTGCAAACTCTGCAATTCCAGAAGGTAAAATGGAAAGATTTGCTTGTTTGAAGAATGGAATTTTTAAGTGTTAAATTTTTAGAATTTTCTTTATTTTAAACATTTTTAATTTTTATTTTAAACATTTTTTTATTTTTATTTTATTTTTAAACAAGTTTTATTGAGAAATATGTTTCAGCAGTCGCGTATTAGAGTCCACGCTATCATAAATGTTTTCTATCCTGGATAACGGGCAAGAACTATAAAAATGCAGAAGATTAGGCATGTTCAGTATTTAAGATTCTGTATTTTTGTGGAATTTGATACATTAATTGGGGTCTAAAGTCAAAGTTTTACATATCCACTGCACAATTTTTAGAAATTTCAAAAATCAAAAATGTACTTTTTTTTAGAAATTTCTAAATAATACTGAGTGAAATATATTTTTTTTAATACTTATATTTTTTATTTTTCTCTCTTTGATAGCACAATGATAGAGAAGGGAACATAGAACCATGAAATTCAAAATTCCATGAATTTGGGGTGAACCAACTGACACCTCAAGCAATTGCTTCTTCTTTATGGAGGACCCTTCCAAACGTCAAGCTGGCAAGAATGCGCTTTCTATCATATACGCAGACCTTCTGTCATCCATCGCCTCGGTGTCACATTGCCCTGATCTCCACGTAGCCACCACACCTCCAAAAAGAGAAAACGGCTGTCTTCAAAAGAGCATGAAGTCATTGTTCCAAATTACAGAGATGCAGATGAGGAGAGAAACCCATACCCCCCCCCCCCCAATCAAAAAGAACTCAACGACCTGATCGGAGATCTTGGACTTACAAAGTCTAATGCCGAGCTTTTGACGTCATGACACAGGTGGTTGGAAACCCTTTATTTTGCTCACTGGGGTAGACTTTTCTAGTTACACGTGCCATTTTTAATGGATGTCAGTTATCAGTTATCTCCTGTTAATTTCCCTCTGAAAGTTCTCCGCTGCCTTAACCGACTCAGAGGGTGGCACACAGAGCTTGGCAACTAACAATCGGTCTGAGCGGAATACCGTCTTTGTGAATCTTAGGGAGACCGTATATGTGAGGTATCTTAGTGTAACGCTGCGATAACTGCCTGTACGTCTTAGGTGCGAAGTGATCCTTGTTTTTGATTTGTATCTGTGAGAGTTTGCGTTACGTTTTCATAGTAGGATCCTTTTTTACCTTGCTGTAGCTACCATTGCTAATGAGGTCTTCCAGCTTTCTTGTATAATCTGATTTGTCCATCACTACAGTCGCATTGCCTTTGTCAGCCAGTAGTATGATGATGTTTTCGTTCCTCTGTAGGGATCCAATCGACAGCCTCTCCAGTTTTATGTTAGACCTGGGCGGCTTGGCCCTCTCCAAGGTCTGTCTCACCTTCCATCTCAGTTCATCCGCCTGAGATGTTCAAGGCCTCCTCCTCGACTCTGGTAATAATGTCTAAGTATGGCACTCGCCTGATGGTTGTGGCGAAGAAATATAGACAGATACTGTTTTTGTTTGTTTACAATCTTTTATTATTACTGTTCTGTTTAAAATGACTCAAGCAGTGGGATTTTTTAGAAGAAAGTTGGTCAGAGATTGTCATCAGTATTATTTAAGCTTTATTGACCAGTTTGTTTGTGTTGCATTTGGATCAGGTGCTTCACACTTCTCAGTAGTTCCACCATTGCTCAAGTCTCTGAAACTTTCCTATCCTGTTGGAATTGTCCGATTCTCTGCTACTAAAACGTTATTTTCTCATTATTTGCTTTAATTATAGAGCAACAAAATTTTGACTTTTTTGTCTTTGGTCAATAAGACTTATTATTTTTTAAACACTTTTGTCTATAAAGCAAAAGGAATGATTATTATTCCCTATAACCTTTGCTTTTGTGACCTGGACAGAGGGCAGAATGAAATTCGCAGTACCACAAATTTGGTTGGAACCGACCATTTACTTCTTCTGCATGGTGGATTCTTTCAGATGTCGAACTAGCAAGAATGCGCCTGTTATCATTTAGCCATTGTGCCGGTGCCACACTGCCAAGAGCTCACTGTACCCACTCCTCGGAGGAGAGAACAGCTGTCTTCAGAAGAGGACAGTAATTCAGATGAGGATGAAGTCAATGATCCAGATTTCAGAGGCGCGGCTGAGGAAAGAAACCCATGCTACCCCAACCAAAAATGCCTCAACGACCCGACCAGAGATCTTGCTCCCACAATGTCTAAAGCCGAGCTTTTGACGTCATGACTCAAGCAGTGGGATTTGTTAGAAGAAAGAGTGCAAGTTGGTCTGAGATTGTCATCAGTATTATTTAAGCTTTTTCGCAAGTCTAGATGGACTTTGCTTCTGCCACAATATGACCAGTTTGTTTATGCTGCATTTGGATCGGGTACTTCCCACTTCTCAGTAGTTCCACCATTGCTCAAGTCTCTGAAAATTTCCTATCCTGTTGGAATTGTCCGATTCTCTGCTACTAAAACGGTATTTTCCTATTATTTGCTTTAATTATAGAGCAGAGAAATTTTGACTTTTTTGTCTTTGGTCAATAAGACTTATTATTTCCTAATCGCTTCTGTCTAGAAAGCAAAAGAAATGATTAGTGCAACGAGGGGATTACATGCCTCCGTTCTTATTTCAAAAGGGCCTAAGAGTCACCGCTGAGATCTACCAGGAAATGCTAAGGAGCGTGGTGAAGCCTTGGAGGGACAAGATCGCCGCCGGACGCCCCTACGTCTTCCTGCACACAAGGCCAAGACGACCTAGGCGTGACTGCTCAACAATGTTCCTCACCTCTAGTCACCGGACTCGTAACCGCCCTTCTCACCTGACTGCAACCCCCTTGACTATTTCTTCTTGGGCGTGATCGAGGCCAAGACCAACGAGCACGCCAACAACACGGTCGACACTCTGAAGGCTGCCATTGTAGAGGCGTTCGCCGCTATGGACAAGGACATAGTCGCGAAAGCGTGTGACTCATTTCGCGCACGCCTTGAGATAGTCGTCACCGCCAGCGGTGGTTACATTGAAAAATAATGTAGTATGTACCTCTAACTGTTGCTAAATAAACTGTCAGGACTCAGCATATACAACTTTTGTTTTTATTGCCTATTTCGTTTTCTTTTTGTCAAGTGTCGGATTTTGCTGCAACACCCAATATATATATATATATATATATATATATATATATATATATATATATATATGTAATAGTGTGTGTGTGTGTGTGTGCGTGTGTGTGTGTGTGTGTGTGTGTGTGTGTGTGTGTGTGTGTGTTTGTGTGTATGTTATGGTAATTTACCCACGCACGCATGGACTCTTCCAGCTATAAACAGGAGCAGGTACTGCCTTTTGGAAAGGGAAGTTTCCAGCGGTCAGCTCTGACAGTCGGACCGAACATTCTTGCTGTAAATCTCTCGTTTGTATATGCTTGTATTACTATTTCTGTTAATATATTTAAATCAATTCCTCTCTTTGTGTCTTTATTTCTGGCCCTAACAAGGCCACAACAATATGTAACCTTGATATCCTTCATGTATGCAAATACGTACAGGTACAGGTCTATACACACACACACACACACACACACACACACACATACACACACACATATACACACACATAAATGCATACATACATATACACACGCCAACACACGCGCAGGAAGAAGAAGAAAAATCAACCTAACACTAATAAAATACGCATAAATTATTTTTTAACTTAATATAAATATAACGAAAACGTGAAAATTGACAGACATTTGCTGATACCTCCTGACGAGTGCACGAAGGTTCATCTATGAAACTCTAGAGTATAAGTGATGGTTACAATATCACCCAGCTAAGTGAAAAATTTTATATTAGTATTAATTCTATAGCAGGACTAGAGCTTTGTCCATAGTTTCCTGCTTGGGATTGAGTAAACATTATTAAAATAATAAAAATATATGGCTTTATTTAAACGGCAAAATCCTTTTCAAACAACTTTTATTAAACAATACAGGTAAGGTCTGCCTGTATAAATAAAATAAATATGGATACAATAAATGGATGGATACAATAAGAGAACTTTGCAAAATTCATTCTGACAAAAACAACTTAGTCGGAAGTAAATAAAACGTTGGACAGACAGACCTTGGCGGTATTGTTTTATACATACATATATTGCCCACTTAACAATAAATGTTTAACTAATGACATAATATACAAAGCTATCGTAACTAATAATATTAAAACAGACGAAACAAATTAGATAGGCAACAGAGAAAAAACTTAAAAGTAAGAAATTGTAATCATAATATGTCCTTCGAAAGATAAATACACAAAAATACAACCCTATCATATTACAAATAGCACCAAAGAGAAATAATATCCCCCACCAAATTCAAGTGGGAAATTATAAAAAGAGCAGCCTATACAATATTAACTGTATACATTGTAAATTATGCTTAGAGGAAAAATTATCAATAATTAGATTTAAAAAACAAAATAAACACATAAACAAGAAAAATGAAATAATAGGTTGGTGTAGGCACATAAATAGATACTTACTTTGCTATCTAAGCGCTAATTAAAAATAAACAAATAGATAAAATAAATATAATATAAACTGTAAATACATGAATAAATGAAATAAATATAAGCTAAAAAAATTATTTATTAATAAATAAGTAAACGAACAAATATTAAACATACACACCTATACGCGTTTGAATTGTGTCATGGTGCAGAACTGTCCTTACCTTACTCTGCAGTCGACAAAATCAAGCGCGAAATAAAAAATAAAAAATGGTGACAACTTACCCATTGCACCCTGTGTGTGTTGAGGGGGTAATTGGGATCAAATATAGATTAGAATCCGATAGAATAAAGAACAAATAGGAAACATTATTTACATTATTCGAACTATTGTCATCATCTTTCTCGCCATATTTAATACAACGTTGTACGCTCTGGCCATGTGTTTTGCAGTAAATCACTAAATCATCCATAACTTTTGTATTATCATCTCAAATTACACCAAAATCTCAGACAATAACAATTAATATCGTATTTATTGTCTGTGAAAATTATTGAATATAAAACAACTTTAATAAAAACTTATACCTACTTTTCTGACGAAAATAATGACGTTCTGAACATTTTGGCCGCAACTATACATATACACCTTGAAATTCATTAGAAAAAATATATGCTGAAATATTTAAATTAAATCCATTATACATTTTACGTTTCTATGGCTCCACGAAAAACACGTAATATCTCCTCAGACTCCATACGATTATTATTATTATTATTATTATTGTTATTCTTCTTCGTCTTATTATTATTATTATTATTATTATTATTATTATTATTATTATTATTATTTCCTTGGATTTCTGTTGTTTACATATTATCTTCCTGGTCTCAACCAGAGACTTAAGGTCAGAAATGGCTTCATAACATTTTCCACTGATCATTTTTGTAAAAAAAAATACTTAAGATTAGACACATTTTTCATAAAGCTCCTCTTCTTCATATCTTCTTCTTCTTCTTCTTCTTCTTCTTCTTCTTCTTCTTCTTCTTCTTCTTCTTCTTCTCATTATTATTATTATTATTATTATTATTATTATTATTATTATTATTTCAGTTTCATCAACCGGCTGAATATCACTTCACTTGTTTGGCTGTAACGAAAATTAAATGTAACGTAGGAAAAATAAATATTTACGAATCAATATTATTAAGATCAATCTTGTTACCAATTTCCCTTGGCCCGAATAATCAGTCTGCATGGCCTATTAAGCAATGTTTTGCCTCCTGAGGATAATTGGAAGGGGTCAGGAAGAGAAGAGATTCAGTGTTTGAAGAAATTGCAATTTTTATGTGTAAATCAAGCACATGAGAATGCTTCGGATTTCTTTTTTTTTTCCCTTTTTCTTTTCTTTTTTTTCTTTTTTTCTTTTGACAATTTGCTTTCGATTTGATTCTTTAGAAGTTACAATTTTGAACCTTTTCCCTTTGTTGTTTCTTTGTTGAGCAACCATCCTTCCACACTTGCTTCTTTCTTTCTTTCTTTCTTTATGTGGTTTCTTTCTTTCTTTCTTTATGTAGTTTCTTTCTTTCTTTATGTGGTTTCTTTCTTTCTTTCTTTCTTTATGTGGTTTCTTTCTTTCTTTCTTTATGTGGTTTCTTTCTTTCTTTCTTTATGTGGTTTCTTTTCATTGGCTTTAGTGATGTGGATTCTAATACCATTTCTTCGAAGAATCCATTAAAGCCAACTCTATGCCACCATCGACATGACACCATCGATACACTCCACAATGGAGAGAGAAAGCGACAACAAAGTCGCATTCTTGGACGTACTAATTTCTCGAATAAAACATGGGTTTCAAGATATCCGGATACCGCAAGCCAACGTACACCGGACAATACCTCAACTTCAACTCCCACCATACATAACGTGTAAAAAAGAGGATGTTCCGCAGCTTACAATTTCGAACAAAACTAATAAGCAGCGATCCAGATACATATGAGCAAGAAACGATCAGTATAAGCAGTACCCTACAATGTAACAAGTACCCTGGGTACATTGCAGCAGCGCCAACAAACTGGGATAGAAGGATGCAAGAGGATAAGATGAATGGAAAAAAATTTCGATCTGCCTGCCCTATGTGAAAGGATTATCAGAGAAAATACAAAAGATTGGTGGTCTATATAACATCAGCAAAACCTTCAAATGTGGTCTGACACTTCGCAGATAATTCTTCGGAGTAAGACACATCCATAGAGGAGAACATGACTGCAACTGTGGTAAGAAATATATAAAAAAGAAACAGGCTGCCACCTTATGGTAAGACAGCATGAATACCGTAAAATCGTAACAAGAGGGCAAATAGAAAAATCAGGCATAACTGACCACATATAGAGGGTAAAGTGTGATCACTGCTTTCTGTGGGATGTGGTCGAAAGAATAGACAGAGAGACTCACTGGAAAATAAGAAAACTTAAGAAAACAGCACATATTCTATGCCACAAAATTCTCCTGAGCCGACCAAGCATAGAAATGAATACAATATGGGAACCAGTAATAAGAAGTGCTAGAGAAAAGCAATGAATAACAACAAAATTACAATATGAGATCTGCTAAAACATGGTTAGCGTGACATTAGGTTTATAAGTCCCCAAAATTCATTAACTAATGTCCTCAAAGACTCATGGCACAGTGGATAAAGGTGTTAGTTGGATCCAATGATTTGACCCAAAGAATTGTGAGCTCACTGCAGTGTTGAACAAAAACTTGGAGAATTGTTTCATCAGGGGGATTACTGAGACATCTGGAAGTAGCATGACATCTGGAACAAGAACAATCTACCCTGGTGGACGAAACGAAGGCCCCAGTTCAATATGTCAGTCATTTGAAGAAGGCCGGTTTCTACAATATAAAGACGAAGGCAACTGTCCGAACAATGTAAATAATGTAAATAATTACAATTCCTCATCTCGGAAATATAGACAGAAATTTTCTACAAAGAAAAGAAAATTGTTTCATTCTAAGAGTCCTATAGCAATTTTCCAAGCATAGCTTAGATGTAGCACAAGGCCGAATGTATGGGGCACCCAGTGAGGATCGAACTCACTACTCAGTCGTAATTGTTCTAACAAAACAAGCTTGCTAACCATTACACCGCCTCGAGGTGCCCAATTCTAAGAGTCCTATATAAGTATAATCTAAGCTTAGTAATGCCTTGCTTGTTATGTGAGGTCATTTACTACCGACGCAATACATTTGCCCTCCCCCTGTTTCCTTTAATTGGACAAGTGACTCTCCAATTTAGTCTTAGCAAATACCATATTAAAAGCAAGAATCTGGTCATGGATTTTAAAAACCTACTCCCCAAGAACCAGTATTTGGAAAACGTTTCTTACTATTCATACACTTTGATTCCCAGTTTGTTTTGTTTTTTTGTTATTTTTTGTTGTTGTTGTTGTTGTTTTTTATTTTTTTAAGCGTTTCACCCCAAGCATGGCGGGAAGCCACGAGGACGCAAGGGGTTACAGAGAGTTGGAGCGAGAACAAAGAGGAGCGATAGAGGAAAGGATTAAGAGACGGTTAAGGGAGAGATCAGGGCATCTGGAAACGTCGATTGACGTTACATTTGAATAGTTCGAGATTTTAGCTATCAGGGAAACAGGAAAAGGGGAGGGAGTTCCACAGGCGAGAAGTGCGAGACAAGAAGCTATTGGAGTAGAAAAGACGGCTATATTTAACAGTTTCGACAGTGAAAGGGTGTGAGCGAGATACCAGCCTAGTTTAACGTTTAAATTCATGAAGTCTGGGAACCAGCGAAAGCAGTTCATCGGAGCAGTTACCCTGAAAGTATTTGTAAAAAAGACAGATGGAAACGACGGCACGTCTGTGAGAGAGCGACTGCAGACGAGATGCCAGATCAGGGCCAATTACATTGTATATCCGTCTCTGGATTTTATCAAGGACCTTGAGACAAACAGAAGGGGCTCCAGGCCATATATGGCAGCAATACTCCATGCAAGGGCGTATGGTTGATTTGGAAATTTGAAGGATCGACTCCGGTGAGAAAGATTTCCTGGCGCGACACAGGGAGCCAACTTTCCTTGTGGCGGACGAAGCTATTGACTCAATGTATTTGTTCCATTTCAGGTCAGTGGTCATTGTGAGACCGAGCAGACGCAAAGAGGTGCTCTCGTGGAGTTGAGCGTCAGACATTCTAATGGGGGTGGGGGCAGGGATGGTTCTCTGTGGTGAGTAATAGAGAGCAGTTTTGTTTTTGAGGCATTAAAGTTAACCAGCCAATTCCTGCCCCAGTCCACAAGCGATTGGAGGTCCTTTTCGAGACAAATAGCCAGGTTAGTTTTGTCACCGACACTAGATTTGTTTTTGAGGCAGGAGTAGATAGGAGTGTCGTCCGCGTATATCCCTACTGGGGAACCTATGACGTCAGTAGCGTGAGTTTTATATCTTTTCAATAACATTCAAGAACTAAAGAATTTTGCAGAATTCAAAGCCCCATAAAAACGGATAGAGGGAAACGTATTTAAATCGTCCTGAAACTCTTTTTTACATTGGTTAGCATCAAAATTTGTAAATAAACAAACGCAAGAAATAAAATTTGGCATTTATTTCAATTGTAGAAAAATTAAGTTTGATAGGATTAAAATCCCTGAATCTTTGATTTAAAGAGAGAAACAAAATTTTTAAGCTACAAGTAACCCTGCCTATTGCAAATGTGCAATAAATCGAGCCTAGATTTTATCAAGACACGAAAAGTAAAACTATTTACATTGTTCGGACTATTGTCTTCATCTTTATTGTCATATTAACGACGTTTCGGACGCTGTACACTTCGGAATTCTTCAGGTGATATATGGTGGAAATTCGAACCGATCTCTTTATTTCGTCCACCCGGCTAGATTGTTCTAGTTCCACGTGCCGTGCCTTTTCTGGATATCTCAGTTTCAATTACTTCCCATTTAATAACTCAACACTTCAAGTTTTTGTTTACCTCTACTGTGACCAGGTATTGAACGACTCTTTGTGTCAAGCCATTGGATGATTTTAAGCAACACCTTTATCCACTGCTCCATGTGTAAATAACGCAAGCATCTCATCTCAATGTCATCTTTTATGCGTACATCAATTGAGAAGGATTCGGGTTTCTTGTTTTTGCTTTTTTGACGATTTGAATTCGAATTGATTCTTTAGAATTTATTCTTTCGAGCCTTTTCCATTTGTTGGTTCTTTGTTGAGCAACAATTCTTCCCCACTTCTTTCTTTCTTTCTCTCTTTCTTTCTTTCTTTATGTGGTTTCTTTCTCTCTTTCTTTCTCTCTTTCTCTCTTTCTTTCTTTATGTGGTTTCTTTCTCTCTTTCTCTCTTTCTTTCTCTCTTTATGTGGTTTCTTTCTCTCTTTCTTTCTCACTTTCTTTCTTTCTGTCTTTCTTACTCTCTTTCTTTCTTTCTCTCTTTCTTTATCTCTTTCTCTCTTTCTTTATGTGGTTTCTTTCTCTCTTTCTTTATCTCTTTCTCTCTTTCTTTATGTGGTTTCTTTCTCTCTTTCTTTCTCTCTTTCTTTCTCTCTTTATGTGGTTTCTTTCTCTATCTCTTTCTCTCTCTCTCTTTCTTTCTTTATGTGGTTTCATTCTCTCTTTATTTCTCTCTCTTTCTTTCTTTATGTGGTTTCTTTCTCTCTTTCTTTCTCTCTTTCTCTCTTTCTTTCTTTATGTGGTTTCTTTCTCTCTTTCTCTCTTTCTTTCTCTCTTTATGTGGTTTCTTTCTCTCTTTCTTTCTCACTTTCTTTCTTTCTGTCTTTCTTACTCTCTTTCTTTCTTTCTCTCTTTCTTTATCTCTTTCTCTCTTTCTTTATGTGGTTTCTTTCTCTCTTTCTTTATCTCTTTCTCTCTTTCTTTATGTGGTTTCTTTCTCTCTTTCTTTCTCTCTTTCTTTCTCTCTTTATGTGGTTTCTTTCTCTATCTCTTTCTCTCTCTCTTTCTTTCTTTATGTGGTTTCATTCTCTCTTTATTTCTCTCTCTTTCTTTCTTTATGTGGTTTCTTTCTCTCTTTCTTTATCTCTTTCTCTCTTTCTTTCTTTATGTGGTTTCTTTCTCTCTTTCTTTCTGTCTTTATGTGGTTTCTTTCTCACTTTCTTTCTTTCTTTCTTTCACCATGCTCTTTCTTTCTCTCTCTCTTTCCCTCTTTCTTTCTCTCTTTCTTTCTGTGGTTTCTTTTTACTTTCTTTCAATCGTTATTTTATTAATCCATATTATTCATTTGTGTATTTCTCTCATCACGATTTTTCTTCTTTCTCTTTCTTATTTTCCTTCTTACTTTTTTTCTTTCGTTCAATTATTATGGTTTTTCTTTCTTTCATTTTTCTACCATCATGCTCTTTATTTATTTATTTCCTTCGTCCGTTTGATCTTTCTATCATCATTCTCTTTCTTTCTTTCTTTCTTTCTTTCCCTTCCTTCTTTCCTTCCTTCCTTCCTATCATCATGCTCTGTTTTTCTTTTTTGCATCTTTCTTCCTTTTTTCTTTCTTTCTTTACTTCTTTCTTTCTTTCTTCATGCTCTGTCCTTATTGTTCCTTCCGCCTTCTTTCTTTCTTACATCATAGTCTTTCTTTCAATTATCAGCATTCTCTTTCTTTCTTTCTTTCTCATCTTACCTTTCCTTCCTTCTTTCCATCCTTCCTTCCTATCATCATGCTCTGTTTTTCTTTTTTTGCTTCTTCCTTTCTTTCTTTCATTCTTTTATCATCATTCTCTTTCTTTCTTTCTCATCTTGCTTTTCTTTCCTTCCTTCCTTCCTTTATGATAAAATATATTGAAAAAGTAAGACGTCACAGTTATTAGCCAAACTTATCTACATTTCTGTGATTTTTACAGAATTCCAGTAGATTAAAAAACGAACAACTATAGCAGTGACATAGAAAACACACTTCCCAAATTAAAGAGCTGATTTCGAAGGAAAACAAAACTACTCTGTGTGTGTGTGTGTGTGTGTGTGTGTGTGTGTGTGTGTGTGTGTGTGTGTGTGTGTGTGTGTGTGTGTGTGTCTGTGTGCGTGTTTCCGAGGCGAAGCGAGTCAGTTTTTCCTGCACTTTCTAAAAGTCGAACAATGTATACCTAATTATCACAATGGATAATACGGTTAATTATTAGACTCGTAATTATTTCTGTAATGTTTTATATGAACATGAATGAAATGAATAAGAAAGAAAGAAAGAAAGAACATGATGATAGAAAGATCAAACGGACAAAGGGAAGAAAGAAATAAAGAGCATGATGATAGAAAAAATGAAAGAAAAAAGTAAAAGAAGAAGTAAAGAAAGAAAGAAAAAGATCATGATGATAGAAAGAAAGAAAGAACATTATGATAGAAAGAAAGAAAGAGGTTGATGATTTAAAGAAAGAAAAAAGAAATCACAGAAAGAAAGAGAGAGAGAGAAATAAAGAGAGAAAGAAAAAGTATGAAAGGAAAGAAAGAAGTGTAGAAGAATGAAAGAAAGAAGTGTGGAAAGAAACAACAAATGGAAAAGTCTCAAAAGAATAAGTTCTAAAGAATCAATTCGAATGCAAATCGTCAAAAAAAAAACGATTTGACTGATGTACGCATAAAAATTGCAATTTCTTCAAAAACTGAATCTATTCTCTTGCTAACAGCTTCGAATTATCCACATGAGGCAAAACATTGCTTAATAGTCCATGTACACTGATTATTCGGACCAAGGGAAATTGGGTACCAGAACTGGTCGTAATAAGATTCATGAGTGAATATTTATTTTTCCTTTTTTCATTTTCGTTACAGCCAAACAAGTTATATTCAGCCGGCTGACGAATCTGAATAATAATAATAATAATAATAATAATAATAATAAGAAGAAGAAGAAGAAGAAGAAGAAGAAGAAGAAGAAGAAGAAGATATGTAAAATGTATCTGATCCTAAGGTTTTTTTTTACAAAAATGATCAGTGGAAAATGTTATGAAGCCCTTTCTGACCTTAAGTCTCTGGTTGAGACCAGGAAGATAATATATAAACAACAGAAATCAAAGAAAATAATAATAATAATTCTTTGTATTAAATTATCGTATTTAAAGTACTATAAACTATACTAGCAGCATGACCCGGCGTTTCCCGTGCTTGATTCAAAAATCGTACGACTCATACAGCAATCGCTATCACTTGACTTAAAATATTTTTGCCCCTCCTTGCCTTTAAAGGAGTGCCCTTTACCGTGCTGATGTTGCTACAAGCCTTACTTCTTGCCTATCTCACACTGCAAATTCTTCTAAGCTCTATACTAAACATTAAATCTGTTACAAAAAAAAGAACTAAACAAAATGAACACAAAAACGATCAGCTTTAAAAAAAAGGACACGTAACTGGAAAAACGGAATGAAAAAAGAATGTTAACAACAAATACTTTTTCACACCTAACCCAGTTCTGCGGAATCAAAAGCAACGTTGAGTTTAAGCAAGCGAATGAGCCAATTGGAGTAAAGTGCCATGCAGATTTAAATTTTTCCCAATTGTGACAAATGCAGCTATCGATTTTTTTTTGCATGCTAGTTAACATTCGTGTCAGTCAGCTGTTGGCTCTCACGCTGACCAATAGAATCTTCCTGCCTATTCGCGGCAGCCAGCTATAGGCTCTCACTCTGGCCAGTAGAAAATGGCCGCAAACTATATGAAAACTGCTGTAGAAGCATAAAAAAATCGATTATTTCTACTATCGGTGGGAGTTGGGAAATGCAAAGTCGGTCTTGGCCTTTTTACTAACTTGGAGCATGTGCATGTAAATCTTCGTGCAAATCTGTCGAAAATTGCGGCTGTGCATTCGTTACACACACACACACAAACACACACACACACACACACACACACACACACACATACACACACACACATCCTGCCTTTTATAGATAGAGATAAATTATTACTCTTGTAAATGATTTAATGAGAAAAAAAATAAAACACATTTTAATTATTCAGCTCTCTAGAAGAAAAAATACGTATTAACTTTAAGTTCAATTTAGTCCGTAATTTTAATGTGTCGAGCGATGAGAGACTAAACTGACTTCCTTGACCCTTTCATTAGGCCTGAAGGGAACAGTTTGCAAATCCTGAGCCCTATGACTGGAGCAAGCGCCTACCCCAAGGAGAAGGTCTAGTGATGGTGAAGAACGAGATCATCCCAAAGAAAAAAATGACATGACAAAAAAGTGAGCCATTTATGAAATTCTCGATGTTATGGAAAAAGTCAGCAATCAATCCTCATGTATTTAAAAGTAAATTCACCATTTTATTGCTGCTTTTTTTCCATTGACTATTTGATTTCTTCCTAATTGTACTCTTTGGCTTCCTGATGAATCCTATCATTTCAAAATTTCTACAAGAGAAGCAGTCACATAACATTAGATGTCAACTTGGCCTCTGTACTCTTTGCATTAAGATCGGTCGGAATAAATTTTATACTCTCGCGGTTAAAAATGATTTCACTCCTCTGTTCATGGGTTAGGGTTAGGGTTTGTTTTTTGACAATGGTGTCCCGAGGGCCATTCGAGGTAGAGGGTTACGGAGTAAAAGATAAAGTTTATGCGGATATGTAAAGATAATGGTTAACCATCTAGAACTGGTGGAACTAAGGAGTGTAGTTAGTCTAAATACTTTCCCTGGGATCAGCGATAGAGCAGCGAGAGGTTTGTGACATTTTGTCTGTGGGGAAAGTGGTTGTAGGGTGGGAAATAATTTATCACACACAAGGTCGTGGAGACGCCTTTGGAATCTATCCAGACGGGAAAGCGAGGATGGGGCAGCTCCTGTCCATATATGGTAATTCTGTCTCTCTCTGTCTCTCTCTGTCTCTCTCTCCACCTCTCTCTCCCTCCCTTATCTCTCTCGCTATCTCTCTCCCTCCCTCCATCCCTCTCTCTCCCCCTCTCTCCCCATCCTCCCTCCCTCCCCTCTCTCCTCCCTCTCTCTCTCTCGCTCTCTCCCTCCCTCTCTCTCCCCCCCTTTATCTCGCCCCCCCTCTCTCTCTCTATCTCTCTACGGCATATCAGCCACAATGGGTTATTTAATGCCGACAATATTTTCCTTCGAATATGTATTGCTGGTAATATTTATTTTTCCTTCAAAAATTTATTTATGGTAATGTTTTTTTATCTCCAGAAATGCTTTTTATCTCCAGAAATGTTTTTTATCTCCAGAAATGTTTTTTATCTCCAGAAATGTATATGTGGTAATATTTATCCTCCAAATATGTATAAAAAATGTAATGCTGGTAATAATTTTGACAAAGTAGTTCTGGTATTAATACCTATTTTTACACTTTCATAATGTTTTGACCCAAGTTTGGGGGGTTGACTATTTACCTATTGCTGGGACACGTGCTACCAACCCGAGTCAGTGTGGACCTGGAAAAAACAGCAATTAAGAGATGGTTCCACGTTCCTCAAAACCTCCTGATCAGAGGCCTTGCTGGTGGACATAATTTACCGTCTTACCCAGGACGAACATAATTTCAGGAAGAATCAGTGCGGTATAGGGAACCGACCATTTTTCCAGCATCTTTAACGATGGCTTGTATATACGAGTTCTACTTGATGTGTCTGACGCGAGCCTTAAACTCAATAGGTGTTCAAAGAACGGAGCCTTCTTGAGAATGCAAGGTTTCATTATGATACGAGATAGTTCGGGGTCTTGCCGGTGGTGTTCCACTACCACTAGTTTGACTTTTCAGGTATTGAATATTACAAGCCTGTTACCCACCATCGCACCACAGGGCCGGGTCAAAAGTGAGATCAGACTGCAGCCTCTAGACATCTAGTTTTTTGGGAGTGCACCTATACACCGTTATATATATATATATATATATATATATATATATATATATATATATATATATATATATATAAAGAAATATAGTCTTTAAGTGTGCTATATTTATGGGATAAAGTGATCAAAGAGATAGAGCGTGTGTATAATATAAAAGTGAACATAGAAGTCAGCACTTAGAGGCGACAGTCTGTTTCATGCTAGTGCAATCGTCAGGCAACATATATATATATATATATATTTACTGGAGATCTGGGTATATTCTGTGGTTGATCATTAATATAAAACAGAAAGACCGTAGTACCTAGAAGGGAGACTCAGGGTTTAGGGTTAAGGTTAGTTAAGATATCATCACGGCAACCTCCTAACCATGTGGCACGTGTAAAAATAGAGGCCAGTCTAGAGGAGTCAGTTACTGGATCTGTACAGGGAAAAGGACATTTTTACTGCATCGTTAACGATCGATTGTATATACGAGTTCTACTTGAGGTCTGAGGCGGGTCTTAGACCCAATAGACGTTCAAGGATGGGAGCCTTCTTGAGAATGCAAGGATTCATTATGATACGAGATAGCTCGGGGTCTGCTCGGTGGTGTTCCACTACGCCCGCATTGATCACATCGGCTTCAAAAGACTGGCCACGAACAATGACCTTCATGATCCTACTTCTTACCAATGATTTAATAATTGAAAAAAAAATCTTCTCGAGGTTCCATAGTTGTAGAGCTTGTGTAAAGATAAAGGCTAGGACGAAAAGTCATGTACTCTTTGATAAGGTCCACTATGTCGGACCGTATCAAAGACAATTGACATCACCCTCGTGATGAACTTATTGTCTAGTGTCTCACAGATCCTGTGTGCAATGACAAGACAATAGCAGTGAAACTAGAATGTCGAAATTCAAACTGGTTGTAATTTTGGTGCTTGTTCCCGTTAATATTAGCTACCAACTTTTTCATATGTCTATATTTCTGAGATGAGGTATTATGTACACTATTTACATTATTCGGACTATTGTCCTCATTTTGTCGCCATATATATCACAACATTTCGGCCTTTCAGTATCTTTCTAATGTGCTGGGTCAGTGCTTCTAATGGGTTTTTAATGTGCTGGGTGAGTGCTTCTAATGTGCTGGGTGAATGATTCTAATGTGCTTCTAATGTGCTGGGTGAATGCTTCTAACGTGTTTCTAATGTGCTGGGTGAATGATTCTAATGGGCTTCTAATGTGCTGGGGGAGTGCTTCTAATGTGCTGGGTGAGTGCTTCTAATGTGCTGGGTGAATGCTTCTAATGTGCTTCTAATGTGCTGTGTGAATACTTCTAATGTGTATCTAAAGTGCTGGGTGAATGTTCCTAATTTGCTTCTAATGTGCTAGGTGAATGCTTCTAATGTGCTTCTAATGTGCAGGGTGAATGCTTCTAACGTGCTTCTAATGTGCTGGGTGAATGCTTCTAAAGTGCTTCTAATGTGCTGGGTGAATGCTTCTAACGTGCTTCTAATGAGCTGGGTGAATGCTTCTGATGGGCTTCTAATGTGCTGGGTGAGTGCTTCTAATGTGCTGAGTGAATGATTCTAATGTGCTTCTAAAGTGCTGCGTGAATCCTTCTAACATGCATCTAATGTGCTGGGTAAATGCCTCTAATGGGCTTCTAATGTGCTGGGTGAGTGCTTGTAATGTGCTGGGTGAATGCTTCTAATGTGCTGGGTGAATGCTTCTAATGTGCTTCTAATATGCAAGGTAGATACTTCTAATGTGCTTCTAATGTTCTGGGTGAATGCTTCTAACGTGCTTCTAATATGCTGGGTGAATGCTTCTAATTTTCTTCTAATTTGCTGCGTGAATGCTGCTAACGTGCATCTAATGTGCTGGGTGAATGCTTCTAACGTGCTTCTAATGAGCTGGGTGAATGCTTCTAATGTGCTTCTAATGTGCTGGGAGAATGCTTTTAATGTGATTCTAATGTGCTGGGTGAATGATTCTAATGTGCTTCTAATGTGCTGGGTGAATGCTTCTAATGTGCTTCTTGAATGCTTCTAATGAGCATCAAATCTTCTAGGTGAATGCTTCTAACGTGCTTCTAATGTGCTGGGTGAATGATTCTAATGTGCTTCTATTGTACTGCGTGAATGCTTCTAACGTGCATCTAATGTGCTGGGTGAATGCTTCTAATGTGCTTCTAATGAGCTGGGTGAATGCTTCTAATGTGCTAATAATGTGCTGGGGGAATGCTTAAAATGTGCTGGGTGAATGCTTCTAATGTGCTGTGTGAATGATTCTAATGTGCTGGGTGAATTTGTCTAATGTGCTTCTAATGTGATGGGTGAATGCTTCTAATGTGCTTCTAATGTGATGGAGGAATGCTTCTAATGTGCTACTAATGTGCTGGGTGAATGCTTTGAATGTGCTGGGTGAATGCTTCTAATGTGCTTCTAATTTGCTGGGTGAATGCTTCTAATGTGGTGAGAGAAGGCTTCTAATGTGCATCTAATTTGCTGGGTGAATGCTTCTAATGTGCATCTAATGTGCTGGGTGAATGCTTCTAATGTGCATCTAATGTGATGGGTGAATGCTTCTAATGTGTTTCTAATAAGCTATGTGAATGCTTCTAATGTGCTGGGTGGATGCTTCTAATGTGCATCTAATGTGCTTGGTGAATGCTTCTAATGTGCTGGGTGAAGGCTTCTAATGTGCATCTAATGTGCTTGGTGAATGCTTCTAATGTGCTTCTAATGAGCTGGATGAATGCTTCTAACGTTCTTCTAATGTGCTGAGTGAATACTTCTAAAGTGCTTCTAATGTGCTGGGTGAATGCTTCTAATGTGCTTCTAATGTGCTGGGTGAATGCTTCTAATGTGCTTACAATGTTCTGGGTGAATGCTTCTAATGAGCTTCTAATATGCTGGGTGAAAGATTCTAATGTGCTTCTAATTTTCTCGGTGAATGTTTCTCCTGTACTTCTAATGTGCTGGGTGAATGCTTCTAATATGATTCTTATATGCTGGGTGAATACATCTAATCTGCTTCTAATGTCCTGGGTGAATGATACTAACGTGTTTCTAATGCGCTGGGTGAATGCTTCTAATGTGCTTCTAATATGCTGGGGCAATGTTTCGACTGTACTTCTAATGTGCAGGGTGAATGTTTCTAATATACTTCTAATGTGCTACGGGAATGCTTCTAATGTGCTTCTTATATTCTGGGTGAATGCATCTAATGTGCTTCTAAATTCCTGGGTGAATGCTTCTAATGTGCTTCTAATGTGCTGGGTGAATACATTTAATGTGCATCTAATGTGCGGGGTCAGTGCTCCTAACGTGCTTCTAATGTGCTGGGTGAATGCTTCTAACGTGCGTCTAATGTGCTAGGTGAATGCTTCTAACGTGCTTCTAATTAGCTGGGTGAATGCTTCTAATATGCTTCTAATGTGCTGGGGGAATGCTTCAAATGTGCTGGGCGAATGCTTCTAATGTGCTTCTAATGTGCTGTGGGAATTATTCTAATGTGCTGGTTGAATTCGTCTAATGTGCTTCTAATGTGCTGGGGGAATGCTTCTAATGTGCTTCTAATGTGCTTGGTGAATGCTTCAAATGTGCTGGGTGAATGCATCTAATGTGCTTCTAATGTGCTGGGTGAATGCTTCTAATGAGCTGGGAGAATGCTTCTAATGTGCATCTAATTTGCTGGGTGAATGCTTCTAATGTGCTAATAATGTCCTGGGGGAATGCTTAAAATGTGCTGGGTGAATACTTCTAATGTGCTGTGTGAATGATTCTAATGTGCTGGGTGAATTCGTCTAATGTGCTTCTAATGTGATGGGTGAATGCTTCTAATGTGCTTCTAATGTGATGGAGGAATGCTTCTAATGTGCTACTAATGTGCTGGGTGAATGCTTTGAATGTGCTGGGTGAATGCTTCTAATGTGCTGGGTGAATGCTTCTAACGTGCTTCTAGTATGCTGCGTGAATGCTTCTAACGTGCTTCTAATGTGCTGCGTGAATCCTTCTAATCTGCTTCTAATGTTCTGGGTGAGTGCTTCTAATGTGCTTCTAATGTCCTGGGTAAATGCTTCTAATGTGCTTCTAATATGCTGGGTGAATGCTTCTAATGTGCTTCTAATTTGCTGGGTGAATGTTTCTCATGTGCTGGCTTAATGCTGCTAATGTGCTTCTAATGTGCTACGTGAATGTTTCTAATATGATTCTTATATGCTGGGTGAATGCATCTAATGTTCTTCTAATGTCCTGGGTGAATGCTTCTAATGTGCTGGGTGAATGCTTCTAATATGCTTCTAATGTGCTAGTTGAAGGCTTCTAATGTGCTTCTAATGATCTGGGTGAATGCTTCTAACGTGCTTCTAATGTGCTAGGTGAATGCTTCTAATATGCTTCTAATGTGCTGGTTGAAAGCTTCTAATGTGCTGGGTGAATGCTTCTAATGTGCTGGGTGAATGCTTCTAATGTGCTTCTAATGTGCTGGGTGGATGCTTCTAATGTGCTTCTAGTATGCCGGGTGAATGTTTCTAATGAGCTTCCAATGTGCTGGGTGAGTGCTTCTAATATAATTCTAATGTGCTGAGTGGATGCTTCTAATATGCTTCTAATGTGCTAGGTGAATGCTTCTAATGTGCTTCTAATATGCTACGTGAATGCTTCTAATGTGCTTCTTATATGCTGGGTGAATGCATCTAATGTGCTTCTAAATTCCTGGGTGAATGCTTCTAATGTGCTGGGTGAATGCTTCTAATGTGCTTCTAATGTGCTGGGTGAATTCTTCTAACGTGCTTCTAATGTGCTGGGTCAATACTTTTAATGTGCATATAATGTGCTGGTCAGTGCTCCTAATGTGCTTCTAATGTGCTGGTTGAATTCTTCTAATGTGCTTTTAATATGCTGGGTGAATGCTTCTATTGTGTTTCTAATGTAATGGCTGAATGCTTCTAATGTGCTGGGTAAAAGCTTCTAACGTGCTTCTAATATGCTGGGTGAATGCTTCTAACGTGCTTCTAATGTGCTAGGTGAATGCTTCTAATGTGATCCTGATGTTCTGGGTGAATTATTCTAATGTGCTTGTAATGTGCTGGGTGAAAGCTTCAAATGTGCTGCGTGAATGCTTCTAATGTGCGTCTAATGTGCTGGGTGAATGCTTTTAATGTGCTCCTGATGTGCTGGGTGAATTATTCTAATGTGCTTGTAATGTGCTCGGTGAAAGCTTCAAATGTGCTGCGTGAATGCTTCTAATATGCGTCTAATGTGCTGGGTGAATGCTTCTAATGTGCTTCTAATTTTCATTCTAATGTGCTGTGTGAATGCTTCTAATATGCTGGTTGAATGCTTCTAATATGCTTCTAATGTGCTGTGGGAATGCTTCTAACGTGCTTCTAATATGCTGCCTGAATGCTTCTAACGTGCTTCTAATGTGGTGGGTGAATGCTTGTAATCTGCTACAAATGTGCTTGGTGAATGCTTCTAATGTGCTGGGTGAATGCTTCTAATGTGCTTCTACTATGCCGGGTGAATGTTTCTAATGAGCTTCTAATGTTCTGTGTGAATGCTTCTAATATGCTTCTAATGTGCTGGGTGAATGCTTCTAATGTGCTGTGTGAAAGCTTCTAATGTGCTGGGTGAATGCTTCTAATGTGCTTCTAATCTTCTGAGTGAATGCTTCTAATGTGTTTCTAATGTGCTGGGTGAATGCTTCTAATGTGCTTCTAATGTGCTTGTAATGTGCTAGGTGAATGCTTCTAATGTGCTTCTAATGATCTGCGTAAATACTTATAATGTGCTTCTAATGTGCTGGGTGAATGCTTCTATCGTGCTTCTAATGTACTGGATGAATCCATCTTACGTGCTTCTAATGTGGTGCGTGAATGCTTCTAACGTGCTTCTAATGTGGTGGGTGAATGCTTGTAATGTGTTGGGTGAATGCTTCTAATGTGCTGGGTGAATGCTTCTAATGTGCTTCTAATGTTCTGGGTGAATCCTTCTATTGTGCTTTTAATGTGCTGGGTGAATGCTTCTAATGTTCTTCTAGTATGCCGGGTGAATGTTTCTAATATGCTTCTAATGTGCTGGGTGAATGCTTCTAATGTGCAGGGTGAATGCTTCTAATGTGCTTCTAATATTCTGGGTGAATGCTTCTAATGTGCTTCTAATGTGCTGGGTGAATGCTTCTAATATGCTTCTAATGTGCTAGGTGAATGCTTCTAATATGCTTCTAATGTGCTGTGTGAAAGCTTCTAATGTGCTGGGTGAATGCTTCTAATGTGCTTCTAATCCTCTGAGTGAATGCTTCTAATGTGTTTCTAATGTACTGGGTGAATGCTTCTAATGTGCTTGTAATGTGCTAGGTGAATGCTTCTAATGTGCTTCTAAGCAGCTGCGTAAATGCTTCTAATGTGCTTCTAATGTTCTGGGTGAATGCTTCTAACGTGCTTCTAATATGCTGGGTGAATGCTTCTTCCGTGAATCTAATGTGCTGCGTGAATGCTTGTAATGTGTTGGGTGAATTCTTCTAACGTTCTTCTAATGCTAATGTGCTGTGTGAATGCTTCTAATGTGCATCTAATGTGCTGCGTCAGTGCTTCTAATGTGCTTCTAATGTGCTGGGTGAATTTTTCTAACGTGCTTCTAATGTGCTGGGTGAATTCTTCTAATGTGCAGTGTGAATGCTTCTAATGTGCTGGGTGAATGCTTCTAATCTTCTGAGTGAATACTTCTAATGTGTTTCTAATGTGCTGGGTGAATGCTTCTAATGTGCTTGTAATGTGCTAGGTGAATGCTTCTAATGTGCTTCTAATGATCTGCGTAAATGCTTCTAATGTGCTCCTAATGTTCTGGGTGAATGCTTCTAACGTGCTTCTAATATGCTGGGTGAATGTTTCTAACGTGCTTCTAATGTGCTGCGTGAATGCTTGTAATGTGTTGGGTGAATGCTTCTAATGTGCTGGGTGAATGCTTCTAATGTGCTTCTAATGTTCTGGGTGAATCCTTCTATTGTGCTTCTAATGTGCTGTGTGAATGCTTTTAATGTGCTTCTAGTATGCCGGGTGAATCTTTCTAATGAGCTTCTAATGTGCTGGGTGAATGCTTCTAATATGCTTCTAATGGGCTAGGTGAATGCTTCTAATATGCTTCTAATGTGCTCGGTGAATGCTTCTAATAATCTTCTAATGTGCTGGTTGAATGCTTCTAATCTGCTGTGTGAAAGCTTCTAATGTGCTTGGTGAATGCTTCTAATGTGCTTCTAATGTTCTGGGTGAATGCTTCTAATGTGCTTCTAATGTGCTGGGTGAATTCTTCTAATCTGCTTCTAATCTGCTGGGTGTATGCGTGTAACGTGTTTCTAATGTGCTGGGTAAATGCTTCTAATGTGCTTCTAATATGCTGGGTGAATTCTTCTAATGTGCTTCTAATATGCTGGGTGAATGTTACTACTGTACTTCTAATGTGCAGGGTGAATGCTTCTAATATACTTCTTATATGCTGTGGGAATACTTCTAATGTGCTGGGTGAATGCTTCTAATGTGCTTCTAATATGCTACGTGAATGCTTCTAATGTGCTTCTTATATGCTGTGTGAATGCATCTAATGTGCTTCTAATTTCGTGGATGAATGCTTCTAATGTGCTGGGTGAATGCTTCTAATGGGCTTCTAACATGCTGGTTGAATTCTTCTAACGTTCTTCTAATGTGCTGTGTGAATGCTTCTAATGTGCATCTAATGTGCTGGGTGAATTTTTCTAACGTGCTTCTAATGTGCTGGGTGAATTCTTCTAATGTGCTTCTAATGTGCTGGCATAATGCTTCTAATATCCTTCTAATGTGCTGGGTAACTGCTTCTAACGTGCTTCTGATGTGCTGGGTGAATACTTCTTACGTGCTTTTAATGTGCTTGATGAATGTTTCTAACGTGCTTCTAATGTGCTGGGTGAATGCCTCTAATGTTCCTCTAATGTGCTGTGTGAATGCTTCTACACTGCTTCTAATCTGCTGGGTGAATTCTTCTAATGTGCTCCGGATCTGCTGGGTGAATTATTTTAATGTACTTGTAATCTGCTGGGTGAATGCTTCTAATGTGCTTCTAATGTGCTGGTTGAATGCTTCTAATGTGCTTCTAATGTGCTGGGTGAATGCTTCTAACGTGCTTCTAGTATGCTGTGTGAATGCTTCTAACGTGCTTCTAATGTGGTGGGTGAATGCTTGTAATGTGTTGGGTGAATGCTTCTAATGTGCTGAGTGAATGCTTCTAATGTGCTTCTAATGTTCTGGGTGAATGCTTCTATTGTGCTTCTAATGTGCTGGGTGAATGCTTCTAATGTGCTTCTAGTATGCTGGGTGAATGTTTCTAATGAGCTTCTAATGTGCTGGGTGAATGCTTCTAATATGCTTCTAATGTGCTAGGTGAATGCTTCTAATATGCTTCTTATGTGCTGGGTGAATGCTTCTAATGTGCTGGGTGAATGCTTCTATTGTGCTGTGTGAATGATTCTAATGTGCTTCTCCTGTGCTGTGTTCAGCTGAGTTCCCACCCAGATGTAATATCAATGACTCTGGAGGAATTGGTAAATCGTCCACCTGTATTTATCCTTTTTTACATCACATCCCATTTGTTGTATCCTTGAATCTTAGAGAATTACAATGCTTACATTGAATGATCTTTGATTTAATAGATATTCTTTAGATGATTGGAACAGTCACTGTCACAGTTTTATTGAAAAGGCAACAGGGAAAGTGTCATAAAATAAACGGCACTCCTTTTAGCATTGCCATTATCTCTGGCATGTCAGGTGTTTTCAAAGTCCTTACTGTTTAATGTTTCGAAGCATTTGTTTCTCTCCATGTTAAATTCTTACTGTCATCCTCTGCAGGTCTTCATTTTCTCTTCCTTGC
Source organism: Acanthosepion esculentum (assembly GCA_964036315.1). Taxonomy (NCBI): domain Eukaryota; kingdom Metazoa; phylum Mollusca; class Cephalopoda; order Sepiida; family Sepiidae; genus Acanthosepion; species Acanthosepion esculentum. Next base: position 88,310,783 of record OZ038504.1, read on the forward strand.
TGGATCTGATTCTCTCACCTTTTCTCGTGTTGTTCTTGACTTTCTCTGTCTTACACCTTTGCTTCTCTCTTGGCTTCAGCTTCTCATGTTTCGTCTGCTCTTGATTTTCTATGCTTCACAGCATCTGCTTGTCTCCTAACTTGATCCTCTTCTGGTGTTTATTCTGATTTTCTCTGCCATAGAGATGTGCTCTTTGCATTTTCCATGACGAAGAAATAAAATTGAAGAAATAATTTCGAATTCCTCAATTCACTCCATGGAAATTGTTTGTTTGTTTGTTTGTTTGGGGTTTTATGGCATATCAACCGCTATGGGTTATTTAATGCCAGATTCAGTATTTACTATATATATCAAAAACGTATAGCTGGCAACATCATTGTTTCAAAAACGTATAGCTGGCAACATCATTGTTTCAAAAAAGTGTAGTTGGCAACATCATTGTTTCAATGTGCTGGAAAAGACCTGGAAGTTCACTATTTTCCCATAGCTGGGACCCCCAACAGGTGCTACCACCCCGGATCAGGGTGGACCTGGGAACACCAGTAATTAAGAGGTGGTTCCACGCTTCCTCAAAGCCTCCTGATCAGAGGCCTTGCTCTTGGATGCAGTTTAACTTCGTAACCAGGACGTCCATGGAAATTCAAGACCACACGAACTCTGATTCAGACAAAAAGTCCAATTCCGGCCAAAAGACCGATTCGGGTCGAAATTCCAATTCAGATCGAAAATTGAATTCTTCAAATCATAAATTCCGTTGAACTGAGTTGAGTTCTTTAAATCACAAACTCTGCTGAACTTCAAAACCTCACGTTACGATATTTCTCTCTTTACCTCTAAGTCTTTGTCATTTTGAAGAAATACGTTTAATTTCCTCAATTCACAGATTTGGGAGATATCTTAAATTGAATTTAAAACAACCATTTTTAAATTCACGTAGTTTTTGCATTACTTTAAAATTAATATAAATTAAAACCTTTTAAAATGACTAATTTTTTTCAGTTATTTTAAAATATGATTTTTTACTGTTCCCTCATCATCCGGAGAGAGATTCCAATGCTGGATATTCAAGCATCGGATGAAGGTCAGATTTCCAATCCCGAGATCATCCTGATTCCAAAAAGGTCAAAGATCTCTATGTAGCCCAGAGACGTTTCAGACACACAGACGGACACAGAGAATTTGCCGTTTATTTATTTAGATAGATTTACAATACTTCAAAATAACCAAAGCCCTTTTCTCGGTACGGAATTTAATCCACAGATTAGTTTCCGTATGTTAGTATTAATATTAGGAATCAAGAGAAAAAGAAAACTTATCTTAGCGGACGCGTTTTATCATCTGAGACACTTTATCAAGTCAAATGCAAAGATTTTTATTTTGTAACAATTATTTATATACAAGAGTAAAAATATTATTGGTTTTTTAAAATTTTAAATTTAAGAATCTCATAAATATTTATCAGTCATGCAAGTTATGGAGGACGCGAAGTGAAACAATTCAATATCTAATATACGAAATGGAGTTAGTGATGTTCTTTAAAAAAGAATTCGCTTTAATGTAAATTAGTATTTAAATTATTTTACTTTGGGATTGATTTATGTGTTATATATTTTAAATAACATGAGGCTATGAATTTAATCCATTTCTGTCTATATCTCTGAGATGATGTATTATGATTACTTGCATTATTTACATTACTCGAACTTTTATCCTCATCTTCATTGTCATATTCACAACGTTTCGGCTTCCATATCTCTGAGATGATGAATTATGATTACTTGCATTATTTACATTATTCGGACTGTTATCCTCATATTCATTGCCATATTCACAACGTTTCGGTCTCTATATCTCTGAGATGAGATATGATTACTTGCATTATTTACATTATTCAGACTGTTATCTTCATCTTCAGTGCCATATTCACAACTTTTCTGCCTCTATATCGCTGAGATGAGGTATTATGATTGCCTGCATTATTTACATTAGTCTGGCTATTATCCTTATCTTCTTTGACCTCCAAACTGGGGGTAAAAATACTATGAAAGTGTAAAAATAGTTTTTAATACCAGAAATACATTGTAAATAAAATGATTAACACCAATAATTTTTTTAAGAAAAATTATTACCAGCAATACTTAAAAAAAAATATTACCAGCAATACAAACAAGTATAGATTTTTTAAATAAATATTACTAGCAATAAATTTTTTAAGAAAAAATATTCCCAGAAATAGATTTTTTTACAAAAAAATATTACCAGCCATACATTTTTGGAAAAAAGTATTATCAGCAATAAAAATTTTGTCGGCATTAAATAACCCATTGAGTTTGATATGCCGTAAAAGTAAACAAACCAATCCAAACCTCATCTTCATTGCCATATTCACAACGTTTCGGTCTCTATATCTCTGAGATGAGATATGATTACTTGCATTATTTACATTATTCAGACTGTTATCTTCATCTTCAGTACCATATTCACAACTTTTCTGCCTCTATATCGCTGAGATGAGGTATTATGATTACCTGCATTATTTACATTAGTCTGGCTGTTATCCTTATCTTCTTTGACCTCCAAACTGGGGGTAAAAATACTATGAAAGTGTAAAAATAGTTTTTAATACCAGAAATACATTGTAAATAAAATGATTAACACCAATAATTTTTTTAAGAAAAATTATTACCAGCAATACTTAAAAAAAAATATTACCAGCAATACAAACAAGTATAGATTTTTTAAATAAATATTACTAGCAATAAATTTTTTAAGAAAAAATATTCCCAGAAATAGATTTTTTTACAAAAAAATATTACCAGCCATACATTTTTGGAAAAAAGTATTATCAGCAATAAAAATTTTGTCGGCATTAAATAACCCATTGAGTTTGATATGCCGTAAAAGTAAACAAACCAATCCAAACCTCATCTTCATTGCCATATTCACAACGTTTCGGTCTCTATATCTCTGAGATGAGATATGATTACTTGCATTATTTACATTATTCAGACTGTTATCTTCATCTTCAGTACCATATTCACAACTTTTCTGCCTCTATATCGCTTAGATGAGGTATTATGATTACCTGCATTATTTACATTAGTCTGGCTGTTATCCTTATCTTCTTTGACCTCCAAACTGGGGGTAAAAATACTATGAAAGTGTAAAAATAGTTTTTAATACCAGAAATACATTGTAAATAAAATGATTAACACCAATAATTTTTTTAAGAAAAATTATTACC
>OZ038504.1:88319026-88321526 GCA_964036315.1 Acanthosepion esculentum
CACTATTTACATTATTCGGACTATTGTCCTCATCTTTGTTGTCATATATATTACAACGTTTCAGCCGTTGTACGATCCGGCCTTCTTCAGTATCTGTCTATATTTCTGAGATAAGGTATTACGCACACTATTTACATTATTCGGACTATTGTCCTCATCTTCGTCGCCATATTTATTACAACGTTCGGCCTTTCAGTATCTGTCTATATTTCTGAGATGAGGTATTAGGTACACTATTTACATTATTCGGACTATTGTCCTGTTCTTTGTCGCCATATTTATTACAACGTTTCGGCCCTTCAGTATCTGTCTATATTTCTCAGATGAGGTATTATGTACACTATTTACATTATTCGGACTATTGTCCTCATCTTTATTGTCATATATATTACAACGTTTCAGCCGTTGTACGATCCGGCCTTCTTCAGTATCTGTCTGTATTTCTGAGATAAGGTATTATGTACACTATTTACATTATTCGGACTATTGTCTTCATCTTTGTCGCCATATCTATTACAACGCTCCGGTCTTCTTCAGTGGGAATGTCGAACTGAACCCTTTATTTTGCTCATTGGGATAGACTGTTCCCCGTGCCATCTAATGGATGTCATTTATCAGTTATCTCCTGTTAATTCCCCTCTCCAGGTATTGAACACAATCTTTGGGTCCTGTCATTGGATCTAACTAACGCCTTTATCCACTATGCCAAGTGTCCTTGAGTACATCTGTGTATGAATTTGTCGGTATTATAAACCTAATGTCTTCAGCAACCATTTTTACCAGTTCTCATATTGCAATTTTTTTGTTGTTATCAAATATCATGTTTTTACCTGAGCTCATATTAGAATTTTTATTGTTATTATCGCTTTTTTTGCACTCCTTATTACTGGTTCCAGTATTGTATTAATTTCTATGCTCAGCATCCTTCTGTAGGCCAATAAATCTGTTACATCTAGTCACCTCATCACCTGTGAAGAAATTGTCCAGTTTTCAATGCCATACAGGATGGTATATATTAACTTGCAGTTCAGAACTCTTTACTTCGTGTTTAAGGCAATTTTCCGGTTTCTTAATATTTTGTTTATTTTCAGTATTTCAATGCATCTTCAGAATTTCTCTGCTGCATTTCCCGCTTGCTTTCTGTTCTCTCTTCATTTTGCACTTTCTTCAATTCGTATCTCGTACCTTGGCTGCTCCCTTCACTATCGGCCATAGATTTTGTCGTCTTGCAATTAATGGTTTTATTTCACGTTGCTTTACTAACTTATCGAGGAGTTCTGTGGGTTTTTTTCTGCCTTCTATCAACGTGGTGCCATCTGCGTATTTTATGTTAAGATCGTATTTGCCAATAATAAATCGTAGTTCTCTTTAAAATGGACATTTTGTAAACGTTAAATAAATACAGTCGTTTTACGCCATTTTCTTTTTTTTGTGTGTACTTGCACACTATATGCATCGGCAGGTGCATTGCTCCCAGTAAAGGGACGTGATTATTCTGCCTTTCCCAAAGAAATGACTATTTTTTTTCCTGACATGTTTGCAAAATACAAACGCAAAAGCACATCTACGTAATCCTCCATAAAAGTGTGAATCATTAAAACCATGAAAATGTAGGTTTTTTTTTATTGTTTGTTTTTTATCATTTCACCTCAAGCAAGGCAATAAAGCCACTAAGACGCAAAGGGTTGCCGAGTGTGAAAGAATATGAGAAAAGGAAAAACATTATTGACGAGAGAGAATGAAAGAGCAGGAAGACAAGACAATACAAGAGATAAAGAACGATAGTGCAATTAAAGTATTCAAAATCCGATTGCAAAAAAACTGAAAAGATTTCCACGAGCGGGAATCACGTGAGAAGAAACTGTTAACGTAGAACTTACGGTTACATTTAGCAGTTACAACTGTAAATTGATGAGACCTAGCTGCCAATTTAGTACTGCGCTTAAATTCGCAAATATGAGGTACCAAAAATTTCATCAGAACAACAACCATGAAAAATATTTATAGAAAAAGGCAAAGGGAAGCTACATTACAGCGATGGAAAATTAACAGAAGCCGATATGCCAGGTCAGGAGCTATAACTTTGCAGGTTCTTTTTTAGGATTTTATCAAGTGTCTCTAAATACATAGCAGAGTCTCCATACCAGATGACAGTCAGTCAGTTATGTGCCATGCGTGATACACGCGTAGGCGATCATGTATCTTTCCATACATGACTGACGAGGCAGATGTTTTCTTTCTCCGCAGTAGGTTGCCATTTCTTTCTGCGGTAGACCAGTTGCCATCCAAGGCTATAGAACCCGATCTGCCCTGCTATTTATCCATAGCAGGAGGGAGAAGAAGAGGATTCATACCTTTCCCGAGGGTATTAGCACGTAAGTGAAAATCACTCAGTTATGTGCCATGCGTGATACACTCTTAGGCGATCATGTATCTTTCCATGCATGACTTACGAGGCAGATTTTTTTCTACGAATTAGGTTGCTATTTCTTTCTGCGGT
>OZ038504.1:88326526-88329026 GCA_964036315.1 Acanthosepion esculentum
CATTGCCTGTTCATTCTGAGGGTACACGGTTGACAGTTCCCTGGTTGCTGTTTCCGACTGGTAGTTAGGAGCCCTAACTCTTGCGTAGCGTCTTGAGCGGCCGCTCTGATCAACAGTTGCATAATATCGGGGTGTCTGTAGTGCCATGTCGCGCATGGATAGGTGTCCCTGCAGTCATCTCCGGTGGGTAACCCTGAGGCCACATTATGATTCAGGCTGTGCCAAACCCCCTCTCTGCCTGCGTCATGGGTGATAACCGTCGGCTTCCTTTAACCCAGGCCTTCTCTTTCTCCAACACCAATTATCCACATGAATTACAAAAACCAGAAATATAAACCTAAACCAGTCTTCCAAAAATCACCCAAACCTTTAAATATCTCCTTCTCCAACATCCGTGGCATTAGAACCGACTTCTGCAGCGTTCAATCTTTCCTCATTGCTAAGTGCCGGGATATACTGGCCCTGTGTGAGACCAATCTTGACTCCTCTATCCCTTCCTCTGATCTCTCGATCCCTGGATACCTTCCTCTCCTCAAAAAAGACTCTCTAACCCACATGCATGGCCTGGGGGTCTACGTCAAGGACCATCTCCCTCTGGCTAGAGAGTGCTCTCTCGAATCGCCGGATCATTCGTTCTTGTGTCTCCGGCTATCTCTTCTCAATGCTGAAAGCTATCTTTTCTCCCTCTACCACTCTCCATCCTCTCAGGACTGTGGAATACTCGATGTCATTTCTGACAGCATAGATAGGGCCCTCTCTCTCCATCCGTTCGCTCACATATTTGTGTTTGGCGATTTTAACGCCCATCACAACCAGTGGCTTAAGAATGCTACTACCGACCTCGCAGGCATTCATACTCTCAACTTTTCAGTCACTCAATCCCTCACACAGATAATCGATTTCCCCACGCGTTTTGCTTACAACCGTGACTGTAAGGCCTCACTCCTCGACCTGTGTTTTACCTCCATCCCTGAGTCTTGTAGTGCCACGCAGCTCTGTCCTATCGGTAACTCCGATCATGCTGTAGTGTCTGTTAGCATCTCCTTCAGCCCCACCCCCTGCAAGGAGCCTCCCACCACCAGAACCACATTCTGCTACCAACGGGCTGACTAGGACTCGTTTCGTGACTTCCTCCGCGATGTCCCCTGGGATGCTGTATTTAAGCTCCCCATTCAAGATTGTGCTTCAGAGGTCTCTTCCTGGGTTAAAGCTGGAATCGACGCTTTCATCCCCTCCAGGAAATTCAAGGTCAAACCGCGCTCCTCCCCTTGGTTCACAGCTGCTTGCTCAGCCGCCATTGCCCATATGCCCATAGGAACCACTTCTTCCACCGTTTTCGTAGTGATATGTCTGACTTCAATAGACGTCTATTTACCTCTGCCCGTAACGAGTGTAAGCGTATCCTCGACGATGCCAAGTCACTATTTGCTGCTCGGATGAAGGAACGTATTGCATCCCTCAAATTTGGCTCCAAAGATTATTGGCGCCTCTGCAAGAGCGTTCTGAACAATAACAAACCCTCCAATCCTCCCCTGTTCAATCAGTTTGAGGTCCTGACCACCTCTGCCGACAAGGCCGAATGCTTTGCTCGGAAGTTTTTTCCAATTCAACGATAGACTCTTCCGGGGTACCGTTGCCCGATTTCCCTCCCAGAACTGAGGCCTTTTTGGACGGATTGCACTTATCCCCGTCGTTGGTATTGGGCATTATTTCTAACTTAGATCATCACAAGGCTACTGGTGGTGACGGGATACCAGCCATTGTCCTAAAGTGCTCAATAAAGTGAATATATATATATATATGTATCTCTGTGTGTGTGTGTGTGTGTGTGTGTGTGTGTGTGTGTGTGTGTGTGTGTGTGTGTGTGTGTGTTTGTGTGTGTAAGCGGAGAATTAAAGTTAAATTCAACATATAAAATGGAATTGATGAGAGAATCAGAGAGAGAACGGAATTGGTAAGACGTCATTAACTTTGGAATTTCTCATGGGTAGTCATCTCTCTCTCTCTCTCTCTCTCTCTCTCTCTCGCTCTCTCTTTCTCTCGTTGATAAACAAAAATATTTGCTTTGATTTCTAGCTGAAATTTGATCCGAGATGGATGGATTCTTTAATACGACGATGCTAAACCATAAGGTTTTTCACCTTAAAAGATGGACAAATGTTTTTTGCTGAGCCCATGTGTTCTTTAAGACAAAGCGCTCGTTGACATAATCCAGGCAAAGATGGGCATTTTTCAATATAATACTTGGAATTGAGTGTCCAGGAGGGAGGTCACTGAAGGATTTCGAAACAAGGCGCCAAGGAATTCCTCATCACCCAAAGACAACCGCACACACGCATTCTGTGGACGGGACGGACACAAAGTAACTGGTTTGTGCCAGACTCACCGCAAGCCGAAAAGGACTACTACGACAATTGTCAGTAGCAGCCAGAGGGAGAATCGACTAACAGAAAAAAAAACACTGCTATAATTTGGTGGAAGCATAAAAGCAAAACCCCGA
>OZ038504.1:88331526-88419026 GCA_964036315.1 Acanthosepion esculentum
AGTAACGTTAGTTATCATGCAATTTCCATCGCTTTTCTGGAGTTCCTTCCCACTCGTGTGGTACCCTTTCTACAACAGTTCCACTGAGCAATTAACGTTAATTTTCTTTATTCATGTCTCTATTGCGTTATTCACTATGTCAAGTACATTTTTTAATCGGATTTACCCCAAGTAAGGCTGTAAAGCCACTAAGACACAAGGGTTTACTGGATATGAAGGAATTAGAAAGCAGAAACTTTACTAAGGAGCAAGAGAAAAAGAGGAGGAATTCAAAAATACAGTCGATATCGATTGACGTTGCATTTAAATTCTTGAAGATTAAAGTCAGCTGGAAGAGAGTTCCACGGGCGAGAAAAGAAGCTGTTAGGACAGAACTTACAGTTACATATAGCTAATGCAACTGTAAAGTGACGAAATCTTGTTGCCAGCCTCGTATTTCGCACATCAACTGTTATAGTGGTTTTCTAAGCGTAGCTAAAGTAGCACAAAACGGAAAGTATGGGGCACACTGTGAGGACCGAACTCATTACACAGTCGTAATTGTTCTAGTTAGAGAGGTTTGTTAGCCATTACATCAGGCCGAGGAAACCAACAAGGCTATGGCGAATTTCTAAGAGTAGCTTATATGTGGCACAAGGCCGAAACATTGGGGCACCCAGTGAAGATCAAACGCACTACTCAGTTGTAACTGTACTAGCGAGACAAACTTGTTAACTATTACATGATGACGAGGTACCCAACAAGGCTATGGCGAATTTCTAAGACTAGCTTATATGTGGCACAAGGCCGAAAGTATGGGGCACCCAGTGAAGATCAAACTCACTACTCAGTCGTAATTGTTCTAGCGAGACAAGCTTGTTAACCATTACATCATGACAAGGTACCTAACAAGGCTATGGCGAATTTCTAAGAGTAGCTTAGATGTGGCACAAGGTCCAAATTATGGGGCACTTTGTGAGCATCAAACTCACTACTCAGTCGTAACTGTACTTGTGCGACAAGCTTGTTAACCATTACATGATGGCGAGGTACCCAACAAGGCTATGGCGAATTTCTAAGACTAGCTTAGATGTGGCACAAGGCCAAAAGTATGGGGCACCCAGTGAAGATCAAACTCACTACTCAGTCGTAACTGTACTAGTGAGACAAGCTTGTTAACCATTACATCATGACAAGGTACCCAACAAGGCTCTGGCGAATTTCTAAGACTAGCTTAGATGTGGCACAAGGTCCAAAGTATGGGGCACTCTGTGAGCATCAAACTCACTACTCAGTCGTAACTGTACTAGCGAGACACGCTTGTTAACTATTACACCACATCGAGGTACCCCAATGATGACTGTTATGATTGTGACCCTCAACTTCCAAAGCCTTGCGACTTCAAACTTCAATGGGTCATAATATTTACTTCCTCTTTATTCTTGCTTTGCACAAAAAAGGATACTTTTGACAAATTATTAACCCTTCTTTTTCAATTTTATTTTCCACCAAAATGTCTATTTTGTTAGGATCCGGTTTCTTATCTGGATGTTCTGAAAAATAAATCTGGCATGTTTGTGACTCACTGATTTCACAGGTTGATGACTCTACCATTCCTTTTCTTTCTGATAATGTCACGATTCCTGCAACTTCCAATGAATGATTTTGACAACTTGATCATGTCTCTACTTTTTATCCTCGTTATAAGGTAAACTTAGACACTCGTTCGAAATGGTTTTTGTAGTTTCATCAAATTTCTTACAAATTATACAATGTGGTTATAGATCTTATTTGTCGATATGCTTCTTGACTGTTATTATTATTATTATTATTATTATTATTATTATTATTATTATTATTATTATTATTTCCTTTGATTTCTGGTGTATACTCATTTCTTTCCGGCTCCCGCCCAGAGACCTAAGGTCAGAAATGGCATCGTGATATTTTCCACTGAGCAATTAAAAAAACTAATATTTTGCATAAAGCCCATCGTAAGGTACGAGCTGTGCTCGTTAGAATTTTTTGTTTGTTTGTATTTCTTTAAGGCATGGGCTTCCAGGAATCCCTTCAAGTAGTCTACTGGAATATTTTCCATCTAATCTGAGGGCTCCAAATACAACAATGATTGTTGATGTTCTCAGGTGCCACATTTCTGAGATTTCGATTTTAAGGCCCTTGTATTTTGATAGCTTTTTGAAAATCTTCAAAGATACATTACAGTCTGCAGGGCCTGCCATATCAATAAGGAAACGTTTTTTTGTTTGCGGTCTCTAATAATGATGTCTGGTCGATTAGCTTTGATTGTTCTCTGTTATTATTATTATTATTATTATTATTATTATTATTATCATTATTATTATTATTATTATTATTATTATTATTATTATTATCTTCTTTCGCGTCGTTTTTTGTTTTCAACCGGAGATCCTATATTATGGGTTTTCTCAATCAAGTCGCCCGACCTCAAATACATAGCATGTTTCTTAGAATATTTCCAGAGCCAAGCAATGCAGACTTCCGAAACGATCGGATATTAAATTGTTGCGATTAGGTATTCAGGTTCTTTGGTATGAAGGACAACGTCCCAATGATAATTGGGACAATAGAGGCCTGAATGTCCCACAATCTGGTCATTTTAAAGTTTTTAATGTCTATGACCTTCGTAGTATGTAAGAAAGCACATTTTGTTCTTTGATCTCGAAGTCTGGACGATTAGCTTTGATTGTTCTGTCGGTGTGTATTGTGTAGTCCCATAAAATTGATCCAGGTCCTATCTCCGTAACCGGGTCTGGGTGGTGTTTAAACCACTTCCTTTCAGTTTCCTTGCCGTAGAAGGTGCAGATTTTCCAGTGCAGATATTGGCCAACTCTGTCATTCCGGGTTTTATATTCAGTGGGTGCCAATACCGTGCAACCTGATACAAATATTAAAAAGACATTTTACATTGATAAAACTTTTCGTAATATGTGAGCGGTATTTGTGAATACAATTTTTTTGTATTCCTTTAAGGCATTAGACACCAGGAATCCCTTTTAATGAATCTGTCGGAACCTTTTCCAATCAATCCACAACTGGAATTATTGATGTCCTCATGTGCCATATTTGCCAGACTTCCATTTCAAGATCCTTGCATTTTGAGAGTTTTTTGAAGATCTTCAAAGATACATTACAATCTGCCGTGACTGCCATGTCAATAAGAAAGCACATTCTGTTCTTGTAGTCTTTGACCACGATGTCTGGACGATTAGCTTTCATTGTTCTGTCTGTGGGAATTGTAAAGTCCTATAAAATTGTTACGGGTCTTATCTCTGTAACCAGACCTTGCAGGTGTTCATTATTATTATTATTTGTGTGTGTTATGTTTCCCGCTTTGTGTCCTGCAGAGCCGGACACAAACTATGGTCCTTAGTCCCTACAGGAAAATTGTCATTTAATTGATAGCATTTTTCTTAGCATATGGGATTTTCCTAGTAGGGGATCTGCTGGGCAACTTACATATTAATGTTACTTAGGACACTGTTAGTAAAATATTCATTCCTTTTCTCACGGGGCCTAGTGCTCCGATTACTATTGGTACAGTCTCAGTCTTCTTTCCCCACACAGTGTTAATCTAGTTCTACAGGTCCTTGTATTTGGACAATTTCTCGAAAATTTTCATGGCGTTGTTTCTCTCAGATGGTAATGCTATGTACTTTCTGAATTTCTTGTCTTTTATGAAAATAGCAGGTCTGTTGGCTTTTGTTTCCCTGTCAGCTTGAATTGGCATGTCCCAGAGGATAGTTACATCGTTATTTTGGGTAACTGGTTGGTGCTCATACTATCTCTCAGTGGTTTCGATTTTGTGCTTCTTTATATCTTCTAATGCATATATGTTGCTATCTTGATGTGTCTCTGGGTATATTCATTTTGTGCCAGTTCCGGACATCCAAAGATATGGTCGACAGTTTCATCATATGTTCCACAGACCCTGCATTTCTGGTTAGTTTTATCCTTGATTATGTGACAATGATAGGATCTGGTTGCAAGGTTTTGGTCCTGAGCTGCAATAATTAGACCTTCTGTCTCAGTTTTCAGCCTGATAATCCTCAGGCACTAATGTGTTTTCTGATGGTCCACATGGGCTTAGTTCGTTCTTTTAATGTATTTGCCATGGAATCCCTTGTCCTCACAGTTTCTTGTAATTTCATTTAGCCAAGTTCTTTTGCTTTCTGTTTTACTCGTTTGGCGTAGACGCTATGCGCTTTGTTTTTTGTTGACAGGATTTCAGGCACATTAAGCTGTTTTTGAAGACTGCATTTTCGTTGTTGATGGAGTGGATTTGGTGTTTTACTATTTACGGTCAACATCTGATTACGGGTGGTGCATCTTCATTTGGGTAAATAGTTTTCTGGTCTTAGTTTTCCAAAGTTTTAATGTCATTCAACTTCTATTTATTAATGTTGAAGATGTATGTTTCTACGGGTATAGCTAAGGCGTTAATAGCCTTCATTTTATTGGCCCCATTAAGTTCACTTTCTAGTATCAAACGCACTCTCCTATAATATTCTTTTCGGATCTTTTTCTCCTTCATTAATTCCTAAGTATTTCTATATACCATCTTGTTCTAATTCCATAATCTTGTTGATATCAAGTTCTAAATCTGTAGTTTTCGTCAGTTTACCGTTTGAAGTTGGCTTTGGCGCATTTGTCGATTCCGAATTACATTCTAATGTCTTCGCTGAATGTTTTGACAATGGTGAGTAGGTTTTTCTGTTGGTTGTCATCTTTGGCAAACGTTTTAAGATCATTAATATAGAATAGGTGATTCAGTTTGCCATTCTGTGACTTGCATCCGTAGCTACTGTTGTTCAGTAGGCAGCTGAGTGGCGCTAATACAAGGCAGAAGAAGAATGGTGACAATGAATCTCCTTGGGAGATCCCGCTTTTGATGTTGATTGCTCCCGAAGTTAATGACCTGTTTGTTTGGTTTAGGTGTAGTGTAGTCTTCCAGTTTTCCATGCTCTCAATTATGAATTTGACCGTTGTGGAGCACACTCTCTATATTGTTAGGCTCTTCTTTATCCATAAGTGTGGAACACTGTCGAACGCATTTTGTAGTCGATCCCTGCTGTCGATAAATTTCTTTTCTTTGTTCTCACCGCTTCCAATATTTGTTATTGATAATTATTTGGTCCTTACATCCATAACTTCGTCTTTTACATCCCTTTTATTCTACTGGGCGTAAATTGTTTTTATCAAAGAAGTTGTATATCCTCTCGCATATAATAAAAGTGAGGATCTTGTACATAGTTTCTAGGCAGTGCGTTATTATTATTATTATTATTATTATTGCTTGATCCGTGTAGTTCTTTCAGTGTGCATTTTACAGTTTTTCCACATCGTACACCAGAACTCCTAGACTTACGGGATATTAGTTGGGTCATTTACCTCTATTTTATTTTTCCAAGTTCTCGATATAGTTTCTTGGTATCTTCTTTGAAGATCTTGTTTTGCCAGAATAAATTGTTTCTTTTTTTCATGACGCTTGATTCTCTCTGCCTTCTCTTAAACTTATTGTTTTAGCTACTATTTAATTTTTGGTTATGTCAAGGCTTCGTTTCAGCTGTCACTTTTTTCTTTCTTTCATATTAGATTCGTCGTCTACTTCCACTCAGTAGTGACAATTGGTCTCGTAGTTTATTTATTTCGGTTTCTATTTTTTTTTTCTTTTCAAACTGACATTTTTCTTTTTCGTTTGCGTTGTGTTTTTACCTTTTCACCTATTGTTTCTGAGATCGTTGCTGATGATTCATTTCTCTCAGGTTCATCGGTCTTTGCACTTCGTCCCTTATTTTTCTTATTGCTTGGTTAGCATGGTTGATGGTTTCCTTCACATGACGGTTCTTTCTTACTTTTGGAATTGTCGACATTTCCTTTGCATTCTCCCATTTATATCAGATGCTTTTTTGTCATCTCTGTTTCTCTCTCATATTTATCATTATCTTTCTCTATCTGCTTGCCTACCTTAGAGGTATTATTACAACTGGTCTCTATTTGTTCCTCCGCATGTGTCTCCTCTGAGTTGTTGGCACTTAGCCCCTCGATTTTAGCGTTTAATCTATTTTTGATGTTTTCTCAGATGCTTTCCAGTTTTATGTCAGGTATTCTGTTTTTCTTGATGATGTCACGCTTGACATTGGCTAGTTTGTTGGCATCGATGTTTAGTCGGTTGGAAGGGCATTTTTCTCGTGGTGGTTGTTGTCGTTGTCGGATTTATCGTTGCAGTGTAAAAGGCTATCATTACTTCAATATACTCTTCCCTAGACCATTTATTTGTTGTTCTTTTTACGGAATTTTCTTTTAATGAATATAGAGGGCCTCTGTGTGGACGGTCCTTTGCGTCGTTTTCCTCTCGTTCTCGTTGGGTAGAGTTTGTTCCAGTTGCAGACTTTTAAACCCTAGTCTGGTTCCTCACTGGGGATCGCAGTCCTTGTTGACCTGCATGACGACCGATGCAGTTTCGCAATATTTTTCGTTGTGTCAGCATTATAGTTAGTTTGTATTTTCACATACATGGGGGGACTGATTCGGGGGCGCCAGAGCATATCCATACTATAGTGGGTAATCACATTCAGGGGGCGTTTATTATGTTTATTATTATTATTATTATTATTATTATTATTATTATTAATAATAATAATAATAATAATAATAATAATAATAATAATTCATTATTAATAGTAGTAGTGGTAGTAGTAGTATTACGAGATTTCTTCTCGTGTTTGACTTGTTAAAAAGCAATAATTGATATCCTAATTATAGTCATCTTTACCAAATTCAGCAAATTAAAAATTTTGCTTTTTCTTTTTCTTTATAAATTGTTTACGTCTTTTTTTCATTTCTGTCTTTTCTCCTTTTTTATTCGTCTTCCTTTCTAAATAGCCTTTTCGATTCACACACCGCAGACAGCGGCTGCGATTTTCTTCTTCTCCTTCTTCTTCTTCTTCTTCTTCTACTTCTTCTTTCTTTCTTTCTTTCTTTCTTTCTTATCCTTCGTCTTCTCCCTTTTCCTTTTGAGCCTTATTCTTCTTCCTCTTCTTCTTCTTCTTCTTTTCCCTTTTTCCATTTCTTATTCTTATTTCCTTTTTCCCCCTCCTCCTTCTTCTTCTTCTTCTTCTCCCTTTTTCCATTTCTTATTCTTATTTCCTTTTTCCCCCTCCTCCTTCTTCTTCTTCTTCTCTGTTTTTCCTTCTTCTTCTTTCTCTTTTTCTTCTCCTTTTCCTTTTTATACTTCTTTTTCTTCTCCCTTTTTCCTTTTCATACTGCTTCTTTCTCTTCTTCTCACTTTTTCCTTTTTAGCCTTCTTCTTCTTCTTCCTCTTCTTCTTCTTCTTCTTTTCCCTTTTTCCTTATTATATTTCTTCTTCTTTCTCTTCTCCCTTTTTCCTTCTTCTTCTTCTTCTTCTTCTCCGTTTTTCCTTTTCCTTCTTCTTCTTTCTCTTCTTCTTCTCCTTTTCCTTTTCATATTTCTTCTTTCTCTTCTTCTTCTCCTTTTTCCTTTTTCTACTTCTTCTTCTCCTTTTTCCCTTTTCATCATTCTTTTCATTCTTTTTCCTGTTCTTCTTCTTCTTCTCCCTTTTTGCTTTTTATCCTTCTTCTTCTTCTTCTTCTTCTTCTTCTTCTTCTTCTTCTTCTTCTTCTTCTTCTTCTTCTTCTTCTTTACCATTTTGTCTTTCTTCATTTCTTTTAATTTTGTTTTACAATTTCATATTTTCCATGTGAAAATATCTCATTTCTCATGTAGACTTTTCCCCGCTTATTTTTAATACGATTACATTTCCCATCCTCCTTCTCAATTCTCTCCTCCAATACTATTCATCTTTTACTAGTATCTATTTTATCCAATCAGAATCATACTATTTTTTTTTCTCCTCAGTATTTTATCTACTCTTTTATTTCTTCTCGTTCCACTTTTCCTTCTCCCATATGTTCAACCAATTTATTCTTGACTTGAATCTTACCCACGCGATAATTGTTATCGGCTGTTTCATTCAGTTTCTTACTTGCTGCTATCCAGGACTTGGAAATAGCAAACTGAACGCAACGATTAATTATTCCAGAGACAATTATATCCAACTTTTTATTATTACATTCATCAACAAATCTAATTAAAGTGAAAGATTTTGCATTCTCTATACAAATTGATAGTCTAATTAAATTAGACGGTATAAACGTTTAAACAATTCGATAGATACGATCAATCTGATGTTTGTACAAATGAGATTATAGACGAAGGTGTGCAGAAAAGTTATCAGCGCCACCCACTTCTCAAAACCAGACATCAGATATTTTTGCTTTTTTTTTTATCATGGGAGATTCATTTTGGTTAATCTGAAAAATATTCAACAGTCCTCCGAATTATTTCATAGCATTTCCGCACATATGCTAAAGGAAATATTTTATGATTTTTTACAAATGTTCTCAGAGCAAACTTTTGCATAAACATCTGTCTTTCTTTTTTGCCCGTCAGTAAAATAAATAAATAAAAAAAACATTTTTTAACAAGATAGCCACGAACCACTTTAAATGGATTTATTACACGAGTTCAAAGTTAAGAAAAACATGTCTACATCCAGGACTGCCTTCAACATCAAATCCAAAATGAAATCTACTTGATGAAAAAATGGTTGATGCGATGGAAAAAGAAATCCTTTATTAATATCGCTGGGGTCGGAACAAACTGTTATTAAATCTTAGTTAATTCGGAGTTATCTTTCACCTTGAATGGCTTCCAACCAAGGCTAGAGATCCCGGTCTGCTCCTCCTAGCGGAAAGAGAAGAGATAGAGTCTTTTCCTTTTTGTTTTATTCATTTTACTCCTGGCAAGGCAATAAAGCCACTAAGATACAAGGTGTTACTGACCGTGAAAGAATATGAGAAAAAGAAAACCTTATTAAGAGGAGAGAACAATAAAAGGTCATGATTTAAGAAAGAACTTAGCAATTGACATTGCATTTGAATTTTGGAAGATCAAATTTGACCGGAGAGAAGTCGGAAGAGAATTCCACGAGCGAGAAGTGCGATAGAAGAAACTGTTAGCATAGAACTTACGGTTACATCTCGCCATTTCAACTGTAAAATGACGAGACCTTGCCTCCAACCCATTACGGTGTTTAAATTCATAAAGCCTAGATACCAAAGAGGAAAACTCATCAGAAAAATTACCATGAAATTATATTTAGAAAAAGCACCAGGAAGCTATATTAAGGAGGAGGAAAAGTAACTGAAGCAAAGATGCTAGATCAGAACCAATAATATTGCAGATTCTTCTTTAGCTTTATCAAGAATCTCTAAATACATAGGAGAAGCACCAGATGTGACATCAATATTCAATGCAGGAACGAATGTTAGGCTTATAAATGTAATTGGTGATAATAATTGTCTAATATCTGTCTATATCTCTGAGATGAGGTATTATGATTACTTACATTATTTACATTATTTGGATTGTTATCCTCATCCCCCTTTCTATATTCGCAACGTTTCGGCCTCTATATCCCTGAGATGAGGTATTATGATTATTTACATTATTTACATTATTTGGACTGTTATCCTCATCTTCATTGTCATATTCACAACGTTCGGCCTCTATATCCCTGAGATGAGGTATAATGATTATTTACATTATCTACATTATTCGGACTGTTATCCTCATCTTCATTGCCATATTCACAACGTTTCGGCTGTTGTACGCTCCGGCCTTCTTCAGGTGCTTTGAATTTCGAGCCGAACCCTTTATTTCGCACACCGGGGTAGATTGTTCTAGTTCCACGTGCCATGCCTCTTCCAGATGTCTCAGTTATTTCCCTTTAACTCAACTCTCCAAGTTTTTGTTTCACCACTGCTTTGGCCCGGTATTGAACTCACAACTCTTTTGGTCTAGACACTGGATTGGACAAACGTCTTTATCCACTGGGCCATGTGTCTAACACGACTCAGTGAGCCATCATTCCTCGCGGCAGACCTGGCAGTTGATTTGATATAATCTTTCCGCTTCATGTCAACCGTAAACTTTAGCCTGAGAATAATATTTGTGCGAAAGCGAATGCAACGAGATCAGGCTGAAAATTGAACTCGATCGACTTTTGCGGCTGATAACGACTTTGTTACACGCACTTTCTATGGAATATGGGAATTTTTGTAATTATTTCTTCTCTTTTATTACTTGCTGTCTCCTGAAAATGTAATTCCAATTTCAGTTAGGAAAATTGAAAATTCTATCTTTTGCAGTGCTGTATTTTTCAAATTATACTAATAGAATTCTCAGCATTGTTTCTTTTTAATTCTTTTGGATATAAAAAAAAAAAGAAATAATTTATTTTTTATCTCACTTTTCCATCAGTTTTATTTTAATTTCTTTATTTTTCCGTTTTCATTTCTTTGTTCTTGTCGTTGGCTTCTTTCTCGTTTATCTTCTGGCTAAATTTCTTTCAACGCCTTCCTCCACCCCCATCTCTCTTAGATTAACAGTGCGACACCAAAACAAGATTGCAGTGCATCATGTTCTATGAGCTCTCACAGTAAATCAGCATCGAATTAAAGAACTTTCACTGACTAGAAGTAAATAACCATTTCAACAAGCTGGGCAGGAGACATTTTACTTCTTTTATTTGCCGTATCCATTCAGAACATAGGCGATCATAGCTCTTCACAACTTCCTAAATTATTTATACCTTGAAGTAAAATGTGTCCCCTTAATATAAGACCTATTCGTACCTCTACAAGCGTTCGTTAGTTATTTTACTAACTGGCCGTAGGCGCTATTAAGTGTGTCAAATTCTCCAATGTTTCTTTCCTCATTATTTGCCTCTTTCTAATCACATTTTTTTTCTTTCTTATTTCCCATGAAACTTCCTCGTTAATCACAACTTCCGACTATAGTATTCTCAGCATAGGACTGCATCTTTGTATCCTCAAGTTAACGATCGAATTGCTATCGTATTTTTGACAAATAGCGAAGACGCAAATAATAAACAAACCGACGAATGAGTCTGTAAAGAAATCGCCCACCATTGCTATTACACAACTTTTCAGCACACTTCTTTGCTTTTTTTCCTGTTTCTTAATCTTTCTTTTAGGTTTTGGAAGGCATCTTTCGATATTACAATGCGCTTTGGGGTTTTTAAGTCACATTATAACACTTCCCGGTGAGTGTGTCTGGGTGTGTATACTTGCTCGGTTCAGTTTCTATTCGTACGCAGGTAGAATGCGCCCGTAAATATATTTCTCAAATAAATCAAGTTTTCCTAATAGTTCAAATAGGTCTTCGTCTCTTTCAAAGATCCAACTAATGAATCGAGCTCCCTAACTTACTAAAGGCCTGTGAGATATGTTTGTCAACTACTTTTATCCTCTCTCTATCTCTCACCCTCTCTGCCTCTCCCTCCGTCTGCCTCTCTCTCACCCTCTCCCTTTTCTTTTTATTTGGATCAATTTCAGTAATAGTGTTTTTATTTTTGTTTCTTTTTAAGCGTATCACCCCAAGCAAGGCTGGAGGCCACTATCACGCTTGGGATTACAGAAGGGATGGAGGAAAAGCAGATAGGAGTGGTAAAGGAGAGGATGTGGAGAAAGAGAAAGACGGAGGGTCGATCAAGGCAAGGGGGTTACAGAAGATTTGGAGCGAGAGCAGTACTTCTTTTCCTTTTTTCCTTTTTTTCTTTCTATAATTGTTTTACGACTTTCCCACACTTTCTCTTTTTCTCTCTTCCTCTCTCTCCCTCACTCTCCCTTTCTCTCTCCCTCTCAATACTTCTCTCTCTTTCTATCTTTTCTCTTATTATTTTTATGTGTATCTCTCTATCGTCTCTTTAAAATGATTTTCTTTCTCATTCTTTCTCTCTCTTAATTTCTTTTGTTGACATATTTCATTCGCTCTTTCTCTCTCTCTCTCTTCTTTTATGTCTCTATTTCCCTCTCCTAAGCTTTTATCATTTTTTCTTCTTTCTCTTTCTTTCTTTTTCCATTTTTTCTCTATCTCCATCTTTCTTTCTTTACTTTTTATCTTTTTTTTCTTTAACTCTCCTTTTTGCTAATGTCTCTTATTTTCCTTTCCTTCATCAATCTCTTCTTTTTTTCCCCCTTTTCATTCCTTTATTTTCTTCATCAGTTTTCATTTTCTGTTTTTCTTTCTTCAAATATTTCTTTCTTGAAAATATTTTACCTTTTTTTCAGCTGCATTTTTTACATATCGTATAACGTTTGCGAACTAAATAAGCGTGCCGGCACGATAAAATTGTTGCCATTGATTTTGTTTTCCTGTGCAGTATTTATTTGGTACCAGACGCTTATTCTTTTCCTGATAATTTTCTCTGCGGCACGATTATTTTGTTCTATGTATATTAACCTTATATCAAAAATAAAAATTAAAAAAATTCCCGGACGAAAGTTTATTTAAATTCCATGCTTATTTTAAAAGTTGAAAATTTGCAATCAGTATGATTATTACAGGTGGCATATGTATTTGGCGCAAAACAATCTTTCTTCTATCTTTCGATATTTTTTCCTTTTTTTTCCCATTCTCTCTTCTCTCATTTTTCTCTCACTTTCTCTCGCTCTCTCTTCTCTAATTTCGTATTTTTCACTTTTCATTTCTCTTTTCTCGCTTTACCTTTTTTTTCTTCTTTTTCACTCTCTCACCTTTACCCTGTTCTCTTTTCTCGCTTTCCCTTTTCTTTTCCTCGTTTTCACTATCTCTCTCTCCTTTACCTTATTCTCTTTTCTCGCTTTTCCTTATCTTTTCCTCGTTTTCACTCTCTCTCTCTCCTTTACCTTATTCTCTTTTCTCGCTTTCCCTTTTCTTTTCCTCGTTTTCACTATCTCTCTCTCCTTTACCTTATTCTCTTTTCTCGCTTTTCCTTTTCTTTTCCTCGTTTTCACTCTCTCACCTTTACCCTGTTCTCTTTTCTCGCTTTTCCTTTTCTTTTCCTCGTTTTCACTCTCTCTCCTTTACCTTATTCTCTTTTCTCGCTTTTCCTTTTCTTTTCCTCGTTTTCTCTCTCTCTCCTTTACCTTATTCTCTTTTCTCGCTTTTCCTTTTCTTTTCCTCGTTTTCACTCTCTCTCCTTTACCTTATTCTCTTTTCTCGCTTTTCCTTTTCTTTTCCTCGTTTTCTCTCTCTCTCCTTTACCTTATTCTCTTTTCTCGCTTTTCCTTTCTTTTCCTCGTTTTCACTCTCTCTCCTTTACCTTATTCTCTTTTCTCGCTTTTCCTTTTCTTTTCCTCGTTTTCACTCTCTCTCTCTCTCCTTTACCTTATTCTCTTTTCTCGCTTTTCCTTTTCTTTTCCTCATTTTCACAATCTCTCTCTCCTTTACCTTATTCTCTTTTCTCGCTTTTCCTTTTCTTTTCCTCGTTTTCACTCTCTCTCCTTTACCTTATTCTCTTTTCTCGCTTTTCCTTTTCTTTTCCTCGTTTTCTCTCTCTCTCCTTTACCTTATTCTCTTTTCTCGCTTTTCCTTTTCTTTTCCTCGTTTTCACTCTCTCTCCTTTACCTTATTCTCTTTTCTCGCTTTTCCTTTTCTTTTCCTCGTTTTCTCTCTCTCTCCTTTACCTTATTCTCTTTTCTCGCTTTTCCTTTTCTTTTCCACCTTTTCACTCTCTCTCTCCTTTACCTTATTCTCTTTTCTCGCTTTTCCTTTTCTTTTCCTCGTTTTCACTCTCTCCCCTTTACCTTATTCTCTTTTCTCGCTTTTCCTTTTCTTTTCCTCTTTTTCACTCTCTCTCCTTTACCTCCTTCTCTTTTCTCGCTTTTCCTTTTCTTTTCCTCTTTTTCACTCTCTCTCTCTCCCCTTTACCTTCTTCTCTTTTCTCGCTTTTCCTTTTTTTCCTTTTCCTTTCTTTCTCTTTCCATTTGTCTCCTCTCTCATCCTACACTCCACTTTTCGCTTTCTGTCGACTTTCACTCTCTCTTTAATTCCTTCTTTATTCTTTTTCCTTCTTTTTCTCCTCTTTGTATTTAAATCGCCGCCTGCCTTTCTTTTGATCTCTTTCTCTATAAAATAATCCGTCATTAAATTTGCTCTTTTCCTGCTTCTTCTTCACACTTTCTTTTCTCTTCCAATACGACAGTAAATCACACAATTCTTGTCGTCTCGTAATTTCAATCAAAACACATTTTCTAAGAAAGTCACTCACAGACAACTGCCCTCACAACCCACGCATCCATTCCTTATTACATAATGAGTTAAAAGTGTCCGTTTCCATTCAGTCAAATATTTTCTTTTAAAAAGATATCATTAAAATCTAATCAAAATGGAGATCGTACTTTTTCGGCTTTGCCAATGCAGCAAACAAAATTTGTAGGAAAAAAAGATAAATTAGTTTTCAAATTAAGATTTCAAAAATAGATTTACAGAGATTAAACCGGGACTTTAAAAAATATTAATGATCGAATTGCTATCGAATTTTTGATGACTAGCGAAGACGCAAATAACAAAGAAACCGACGAATGAACCTGTTGAGATGGCTTTTAGATCTCTGATCACCTTCCATCAAATTGCTTCATATGAAGCAATATACACAAGGAAAATTCAGGAAAATAAATTCCATTTAGAGATGCATTTCTTCTTCTCTTCTTTTTTTTACAATGATTTTCACCCTGTACAAGGCCCAAGAGCAACTCGTGGCAGAAGTTTACAGGGTAAGAGGCACAGTTTCTGGAAATATGTGGGGAAGACAACGGTTGAACCTAGACTTGAACAGGCCAAGATTTTAGCGATCAGGAATGCAATGATTTGCGGGAAGAAGCTGTTCGGGTGGAACTTACATCTCACCTATGGAATACGAAGGGTACAAGGGTGGTTTGTTTCAATGTGCGTGTCATAGTGGGTCTTAGTCGTGAATGTTAAAACTGGTGGAACTAAGGAAATTAGTACTACCAGTTATAACCAGTTTCTAATTAGTGGCGATTTTTTTAGATATCTCATGATGATAAAGAACGCAGATAGATAGATAGATAGATAGATAGATACGGACGGATTTTTACCTTTACTATATATATATATATATATATATATATATATATATAGAGAGAGAGAGAGAGAGAGAGAGAGAGAGAGAGAGAGAGAGAGAGAGTGAGTGAGAGATACGAACGGATTTATTACTTTTACTCTCTCTCTATATATATATACACACACGCACACGCATATACACACACACAAATACATAGATAGATAGATAGATGTAAACAAAATGAGATCGATAAATAAAAATATGCAAATGTTGACAATTTTTGTCTTTATTCTCAGCCGAAATTAAAACAAATATACGGAGAATATGAGAATAAAGACAAAAATTGTCAATATTTGCATATTTTTATTTATCGATCTCATTTTGTTTACATCTTTCTATCTATCTATCTATGTATTTGTGTATGTGTGTATATGCGTGTGTGTGTGTATATATATATAGAGAGAGAGTAAAAGTAATAAATCCGTTCGTATCTCTCACTCTCTCTCTCTCTCTCTCTCTATATATATATATATATATATATATATATATATATATAACGGCTTATATTCAAATATAATAGATATTCATTGACTCTTATATTTAACAATATATGTTTAAATAATGATCTGTTGCCCCAATACACTATATATATATATATATATATATATATATATATATATATATATATATATATATATATATATATATAACGGCTTATATTCAAATATAATAGATATTCATTGACTCTTATATTTAACAATATATGTTTAAATAATGATCTGTTGCCCCAATACACTATATATATATATATATATATATATATATATATATATATATATATATATATATATATATATATATATATATACGGAAAAAGATAAGAGGAAAACTATACATAGTCGAACTTTATGAAGGCAAATATAAGATCCGTCGGATGACGAAACACGTCGACTAAGTTTAGTTTTTTTTTCTTGTATCTTTTTATTCATTTTGCCTATTCTACATCTGAAAATTTTTACACACACCACACCCCAACCCCATACACACGCTCTGGTCATTTCGATCGAGTACTATTCTGTTAAAAGTTAATTCCAAAACATCGCCGTTATAAAGGCACCGCTGTTCATTAACGAATTGAGCACTCTGGTTACTGGCGTTTGTATATATTAGAATTTCCCCTATCTCAGTCGTGCGCCGATAGCTTAGGGGTGGGATCTCCGACTGGTTTTGATCCCGACTTGAAGCAATCACATGTCTAGCCGCACTGATAAACTGTGATACAGCGAAACAGTCTCTCTGTGGATGACAATATATATACTCCTGAAAAATTTATTTCGGTTGAGCTTTCTGGGGAGGAAGTGTAAGTTTGTAAACAGTGACTATTACGGCTAATAATGCAAGACTCTTCGGTAAATCGAATCGAGTTCTCTCAGTCACTGTGTGTTTATCTAAAAATAAATACGCTTAAATTCACAATCATCCGTGTCGTGCGCCAACGGCTTAGGGGTAGAATGCCCGATTGATACCAATTCAGCCGGGTTTCGATCCTAGCTAGACGCGAACGGACGTTTAGCAACACTGATTAGCTGTGATACAGCGAAAAAGTGTGTCTGTGGGTTACAATATATATATTTAAAGACTTTTTATGTTTAACATTCTTTTTATAGATACAAGTATTTAAGTATATGCTCTGTTTATAATAAACAGTTTTAAACAACATTTACCGGCCTGAATGTCCGAGAAATTTTCATAGAAAATATTCGTCCTCCGGTAAATATTCAGACAGGTAAATGTTATTTAATACTGTTTCTTATAAACAGAGCATTTATTTAAATACTTATATCTATAAAAAGAATGTTAAACATAAAAATGTCTTTAAACAATTGTCGGACTTTGTCCATTTCATTATGTGTGACGTCATTTGTTTACATTTGATACGCCATGAGCAGTTATGAATGTACGTGAAAGATTCATGGAAGATTGAAGTTTATAAGCAGTAAATTCGACCGTGTCAACCGAGCGATCCTCTGTGGCCGAATCGTTTAAAATGGCACGTCAGGCTATATGACGGTTCCGTATAGGATACAGGTTCGAATCCTGTCGAAGGACGAATATAATAAGATTTAATAAGATTTCTCGCATATCCAGTTCTGTAGACGAAAATAAACGGAGCGTCATCTCAAATACGAGTATCCACTAAAAATAACGTTTTAAGGGATAAATATATATATATATATATATTTCGCAATATATGAAATCGAATATCCTATTTGTCACGTGATTACTACCATGCCCTGTTCAAACTAATAATAATTCGTATCACCTTGCTGTGAGCTGTTTCGTCACCAGATATCAGAAAAGTTTTCTACATTTTCATCAATCAAAGCAAATCGTTCCAGCTGCCATTACCTTTATATATTGTCATGTATTGCATTTGACAAGCCAGCCAATTTTTGTTATAAACGAACCTATTCAAATAAGAGCTTTCATGTTGACTGTTCATACCACAATGGTACGGCCTATATGTCCTTCAGCCCGCCTGAGGTGTACGTTGGATCATGTGATTTTTAAATGTATCGTTTTCTTTATTTAGTTTCTTGTTCTCTTTCTTGCTCTCTCTCTCTCTCTCTCTCTCTATCTATCTATCTATCTCACACACACACACACATACACACACATACACAGAGTTTTTACTAAAGGTTCTTTTGAATACATATTAGAGAAATTTTTCCGTCTCTATACACCAATAGAAAAAAGAATTGTTCATGATGAAAATCTGCTTGGAATTCTGCAATGACGGGAATTTCATTTGAGTTATCCATTTTGTATTTCAAACTGCCGAGCTCCTTGGACAATTCCCAGCGAATCATTGACATCATCCATTCGGATCGGATTGGCTATCAAATTGGGGGTCAGTTTCCTCACGTGACTCGCAATGTCCGCCATGTCTTTCTCTCTTTTTCCTATTCTTTCTCTTCGTTGAAATGAGAATTTCTAATATCTATACGTTCGACCAGCTTTTGCCTTCAATCAGTTTCTTCTTTTGGGAGTTCATGGACGATGAGTTGTTACACGATTATAATACTTTTGCCCATCACTCGTATTTGATGGCTTTCCATTAAGATCAAGTGACAACGAGGTTCTCCAGTACTCCCTGAACTTTCCTCACTATTTTCTAATTCTAATAAAGCTGTCATCTGGATTTCTTAGATTGCTAATTCATCCTAGGCCCTTCACTAGTAATGATGAAAACAATTCATTTTTCTCAGCGTAATCTTAGGCAGGTTCCAGTTTTCACTTTGTTTCAATTAAATCCACTGTTTTATCCTTGCTTAAATATCATATAATAAGGGGATTTTCCTTATCTCTAGGATAGCTTTCCTTATGCATATACTATTTCTTTGAATGGTAAAAACGCTAATATTTGCACAATTCGCATTAGAGAGCCATTCCTACCCAATCATACCTATATTTATAATCCTTCTGAGATAATATACTGCACTGACTGATTATAACATTGATCCTTTCATCTCCACTCAGATACTATTCACTTTTGTGATACGTCCTCTCTTGTCTTTAACATAGTTTTCTTATTCAATTTCTCTCTTCAAATGTCCTCTGCGCAATTTTGTTATTTAATATTTAATATTTTTTTCTTTCAGTACATTATTTTTTTCCTTTGCGTTTTTAGGTTATTTTTCAGTTTTCTGATCCAATATTTTTTCTTTCGTCAACTCTGCCATTTTAGCTTGTTATTATCTATTTGCTATTTTGTCTTGTCTAGCCGAATCGACACGAACTGTAATCCTGACACGTCTTCTTTCCCCTTCTTTCCTTTTCACATAGCCTGTCAACGTCATATTGAGGTTTTAACATCGGAATATCATTCAGCTTGGACACACGACGGTTACGCTTGGCAATCACGAAGGGACTCAACAGGCAACATGGATGTTTCTATCGACAAACTGACTCACGTATCTTAAGTATTAATTGCTTTCCATTCTTTATTTCTAGCTTAATTTACACTGACATGCCAAAAGCCATTGAATGGTTGTCTATTATCGTGTCGCATCTGATCTAGATTACAGTATATCAATCTCAGTGGTTTATTTAAACAAGATTTTTAGGATAGGTTCGTATGACTAGAATATGTATTCTTTGTAAGAAATCAGTTTGTAAATCAGGCTTCATTGACATATTTTTGCAAAGAGGGTTTTTTTCGAGAGTCAAATGAATAGCTGGTAATTTTTTTTTTCAAAAATGTATTGCTGGTAAGTTTTTTTTTAGTGTAATTTTTTTTTCTGTAAAAATGTATTGCTGGTAATTTTGTTTTCAAAAATATACTGCTGGTATTTCTAATACAGTGGAACCTCGGTTCACGAATTTAATTCGTTCCTGAAGCCCGTTCGTAACCCGAAATGTTCATAAACCGAAACTATTTTTCCAATCGTAATCAATGTAAAATGAATTAATCCGTTCTGGTACCAAGATGATTGCTTATTTAAACTTCAACAACAGTACATTGTGCACAAGTTTATACACAAAAATAATAAAAATCATTAAAAAATAAATAAACCCAATACTAAACAGATCAAATATAGATGAACATTTTAATCTTACCATACCTGTAAGTATGAGAGTTGATGGCGTAAGTGGAAAGGGAAGGAAAGAGATGCTATTGTTTGGAAAAGGAGAAGGAAAGATATGATCGTCTCTTATAAGAATAGTATAGATCGTTGATTTTGTCATATGAAATTGAGTAGGAAGAGACAATATCATCAACAATTGTTTTTCTCTTGACTTTTCTTATTCCTTTACCAGTATCACTGCTAGCTTTCTTTGGAGCCATGACTGAAGAATAATGAAGAGAATAAAAAAAAGCACATTACAATAAAATTGGAAAAGAAAAAGCACAGCACAATACATGAATGTATACAACATGGCGGTCGACTAAGAAATGATTCCGTTCGGGTTAACTCGGGTCGACTCGGGTCGGCAATTTTGTTCGAGAACCGAAATTTTGTTCGATAACCGTGTATTTATTTATTTACATCTACCCTACTGAATTGGCGTCAGTCGGAAATTCTTCCAAGCCGTCCGCGCACGTTAGGGATGAAGGTGAATTTTAGCGTATTTATTTTTAGATTTAGATAAACACACAGTGACTGACAGTGACTCAATTCTGCCGAAGAGTCTTGCTATATTAGGTTTAATAGTCACTGTTTACAAGCGCACGCTTCATTCCCACAGAGCTCAACCGAAATTAATTTTTCAGGAGCCAATATTAACATATATATATATATATATATTTCAGGAGCCAATAGATAGATAGATAGATAGATAGATAGATAGATAGATAGATAGATAGATAGATATGCTCTGTTGCGTATCCTACATGCTCGAGTGGTCTAAGGCCCGTCAAATCTAATGACGATTTTCCCCTAGGAACGCAGATTCCTGAACGCATCCAGAAGAATGGTTTAAGCCGATGAAACTATTTAAGGACATGACCTCTTCTTTATATTTATGTTAATGTTTTGTCTTGTATAAGTTTTTAATGTAAAAGTATTCTTAATTTTATTAATGTTTCAGTATTCTATTATCATATCTTCCGGTTGTTAATACTAAAAATAAAATGAAAGCATTATTTACTACTGTTCACTTAGTACAAGGCTCAAGAACCAGTCAAAATAGAGGGTTAGAGATTTTTTTATGAAAAGGAGAAAGTAACCATGGCATATGATGAACATATGTAGGATAGGTAACAGTTGACTCGAGACTTGAAGTGGTAAAGATCTTAATAACCGGGGAAGCATCCTCTCGGGAGTCTCTTCCTGGGTATGACGATAAACTACATCCGCGTCCAGGGTAAGATGATAAGCTATGTCCAACAGCAAGGCCTCCTCTGATCAGGAGATTTTAAGGAGCTTGGAACCACCTCTTAATTTCTGGTGTTCCCAGGTCCACCCTGACCCAGGGTGGTAGCACCTGTTAGGGTTCCAGCTATGGGCAAATAGTTAACCCCGAAACTGAGGTAAAAAGCATTATAAAAGTAGGTTTTAGTACTAGAAATAACTTGTAAAAAATTATTACCAGCAATATATTTTTGAAACAAAACAAAATATCACCAGGAAAAAAAGTTGTTGGCATTAAATAACCCATTGAGGTTGATATGCCGTAAAACAAACCAGACCAAACCTCTCGGGAGTCTCTTCCACAAGGTAGCGGTTCTCAGGAAGAAGCTGCCTGAGTGGAATTTACTTCCTACCATAGTCGACGCGATGTATATTGTCGGTTCTAGATGGGAAGGTATTGACGAGGAAAACTAAGAATTTGGTTGATTTTGTTTGGCGGCATATCAACCTCTATGCCGAAATTTAAACATTCTGTACGTAATTTAATGCATTCAACTACAGTTTTTTTGTACATAGTTTTATACTTTCAGAGTAAAGGTATTTTTTTAGATGTAGAAGTCAGGTGATGTGGTTTCCTTGGACGGTCATTCGTTTCCTTTCTTTTGAAGGTGGGCATCACTGGACGGAACCTGAAGCGTGCTTCACATCGTCTCCCGACCACAGCTCAACAGGCATGGAGTTGGACCTGGTCAATATCCAAAATAAATACAGTTAAATAAAATCATAATCGCAAGACAATGCTACTTCCGACGGAAAACACATCTGTTTACGTTCCTTTCTACCCCATTAATAACGGTCGCTACGCGCGCGTTGTGTATTTTAACACAACTTTGAAAATTTCAGTTGCAGTTGTAAAAAGAAATCGCAAGAGACTGACACGTATATAAAAACAACAACCTGTCCGACGGCAAAAGCTGTTGGTGGCGCCAGGGGTGGCAGTACCTCCTTAGCCACCGAAACTGTGTTACCTCACCTGGTTGGCGGATGACGAGGGAAGGGTATCGCACATGTATGTAGAGAAATGTATATTTTGTTGATCATAAAATGCATCGTTTGTAATTTTATTATAAAAGATGTATTTTTATCTTTTTTTTAACGTTGCATTAATTGTCATTTTGCTATAAAAATGTATTTTTCGTCATTTTATTATAAAAATCTACTGTTGATTTTTTATGTGGAGTCACTATTTTCCCATAGATAGGTACCCTAACAGTTATTACTAACCCGAGTCAGGATGGATTTGGGGGCAACAGCAATTAAGAGGTGGTTCCACGTTCCTCAAAAGCTCTAGTCTCCCGACCAGAGGCCTTGTTGACGGATATAAGGTTATCATCATACTGACGACGATGGAAATTAAGGAATGTGGATCGACTGAACATTTGTCATGAAAATAGCAAGAGGATAGCGAGAGACTAGCAACATTTTGTCAGTTTCCTCAAGGCTTGAAAGTGATAATTGAATAGCAATGAAGTCTTATTCAATTGGACGAAACCTTAAATATTTTAATTGCTTCCTGCTATCATGGAATTATTTAAGCCTAACCCATCTATTGAACCAGGTCAACCTAGGTTCATGGTTGCAATTCTAGTGGATTTAGTGAAGATCAAATACGCGGCGATACAGTGTCAAGATCAGAACATTAACTGTTTTCCTGAAAGGTGGTGCCTTGTTGATATATAAATTCGCTTGAAAATGAAATAGTACTATGGATTTTAATTCTATAATTAAATTTGAACTTTTTAGTTTCTGTTTTTGAAACATGGTAATTCCTGTGTAGCAATGAAACCTTATTTTTAAATAAGTAAATTTATAATAGTTATGCTCTGCAGAATTGTATTGAGCACTGTTTTTTAAAAATAAAATTAAAAAAATAATTAATAATAACACCGGATTATAAATCTTACTGTTCTTTCCCAATATATATATATATATATATATATATATATATATATATATATATATATATATATATATATATATATATATATATATATCACCCTAAGCAAGGCAGAAAGTGGAAGCGAGAGCAAAAAGCGTGATGGAGGAAAGGATGAAGAGAAGGACAGGGAATAGGTTAGGGTATCTGGAGATGTCGATTGACATTACATTTGAATAGTTGGAAATTATAGCTTTCAGGGAAACAAGTAATAGGGAGGGAATTCCACATACGGGAGGTGCGAGACATGAAGCTATTGGAGTAGAAGAGACGGCCACATTTAACCGTTTCGACAGTGAAAGGGTGGCACCGTGATGACAGCCTAGTAGCACGTTTAAATTCATGCAGTCTGGGAACTGGTGAAAGTAGCTCGTCGAGGGCACGTCTGTGAGAGCGACTGTAGATGAGAGGCCAGATCAGGGCCAATCACATCGCATATATATATATATATATATATATATATATATATATATATATATATATATATATATGGGGTGGTTCCTCTAGAACGCTGAATGAGTCGTAAAAACGAACAAATGAAATGTTTTGAATTTACAGAAACACATATACATAACCACAGAGAACTTAACCCCCTGAAGATGGTCTCAGAATAGAGTAAAAGTAATTGGGAAAGTAAAAACTATTTGAAAGAAAATTATGGTATTTTTCTTAATCAATTTTCTAAGGCTACGAAGAAATTAATCCGTGAACTTGAAAGGATCACAATGAAAACTAATCGACATGATTTTTCTAAATTATTTAGCCAAATCTGTCTGAATGAAAAATATGCTGCCTAAATGTAAACTATATATATATATATATATATATATATATATATATATATATAAAAATTATTTTCCACTCTGCAGCTCTTCTCTCATAGACGAGATGTCGAAAGCCTCTCACTGGCCTTACGCTTCCTCCATGGAAAGTTCTCATCCGAACTACATTCCTTTAGTTCCATCAGTTCTAATCGTCACGCCATGCTACGCACCTTCGAGCAAACCAGCCGTATTCACTCTATATCCCATCTACTGGGGGAGCTTCTTCCTGCGAACTGCTGAAGAAAGAGAAAAAGAAAAAAAGGCATATATCAAGCAAGAAAAAAGAAAGAAATGTAGAAAGAAAGAAAGAAAGAAAGAAAGAAAGAAAGAAAGAAAGTGGAGGAAATCAAAGAAAGAAAGAAAGAAAGAAAGAAAGAAAGAAAGAAAGAAGCCAAATTTAAAAATAAGAACAGAGAACAAAGATAAGAGGAATCTAAATAAAAGCAAGAAAGAACAAAACGAAATTAAAGAATGAAAGAAAAAAGTAAAAAAAGGTATATATAAAGCAAGAAAAAAGAACGAAATGTAGAAAGAAGGAGATGTAGAAAGAAAGAAATGTAGAAAGAAAGAAAGAAAGAAGAAAAATCAAAGAAAGAAAGAAAGAAAGAAAGAAAGAAAGAAAGAAAGAAAGAAAAAAAAGAAATGTAGAAAGAAAGAAACTACTGCTCTGTAGAACCGACTCTGCAAGGATGTTTTCCCGATCGCTACAATCTTAACCTGTTAAAGTCAAGGGTCAATCGCTATCTTCCCCACATATCCGCATAAACTGTGTTCCATACTGTATACACCTCTACCTCAAGTTGCTCTTGGGCCTTATACAGGGCGAAACGCATTATGAAAGAAAAAGGTCAGTGCTGTCCAATCAAATTTTTCCATTTAATTTCCGAAATGCTTCATCGCTGAAAGAGGTGAAATTCGGGGTGCTGTTAATTCGGGCAGATTGAAAGCCAATCAAATTGGATGGCGAGAAATAAAGTTTTCTATTTCGTCAATCAAGCAAAAATAATTAATTAATTTCATGCAATACAGACAGAAAACCTTTTAAAATTGTGACTTCAACAAAATGACTGCTTTGAGGATGATGTGTAGGCATATGTTAGGAGGGTTTACACTTTGGAACATTTATTCTTAACTAGTATTATTATATTGGACAGTTTAAATTCACCGAACACTGGTTGAATTGGATTATTATCTATTTATCGGACAAAACGGTTGTTAGATCCAACGCCATCTTTAGCTGCAATAGGCCCGATTATGTGCGAACAGATGACTTGTCTTTAGCAGTTGATATTTGAAGAGAAACAATTAAGTGTATTTTTAAAAAATTATGATCAGGTTTAGGATAGAAATCATTTAAGGCGTTAAGAAAGAAAGAAAGAAAGAAAGAAAGAAAGAAAGAAAGAAAGAAAGAAAGAAGCCAAATTTAAAAATAAGAACGGAGAACAAAGATAAGAGGAATCTAAATAAAAGCAAGAAAGAACAAAACGAAATTAAAGAAAGAAAGAAAGAAAAAAAGGAAAAAAAGGCATATATACAGCAAGAAAAAACAAATAAATGTAGAAAGAAAGAAATGTAGAAAGAAAGAAATGTAGAAAGAAAGAAAGAAAGAAAGCAGGAAAAAAGAAAGAAAGCAGGAAAAAAGAAAGAAAGACAGAAAGAAGGCATATATAAAGCAAGAAAAAAGAAAGAAATGTCGAAAGAAAGAAATGTCGAAAGAAAGAAATGTAGAAAGAAAGAAAGAAAGAAAGAAAGAAAGAAAGAAAGAAAGCAGGAAAAAAGAAAGAAAGACAGAAAGAAAGAAGGCATATATAAAGCCAGAAAAAAGAAAGAAATGTCGAAAGAAAGAAATGTAGAAAGAAAGAAAGAAAGAAAGCGGGAAAAAAGAAAGAAAGAAGGCATATATAAAGCAAGAAAAAAGAAAGAAATGTCGAAAGAAAGAAATGTAGAAAGAAAGAAAGAAAGAAAGAAAGAAAGAAAGCAGGAAAAAAGAAAGAAAGACAGAAAGAAAGAAGGCATATATAAAGCAAGAAAAAAGAAAGAAATGTCGAAAGAAAGAAATGTAGAAAGAAAGAAAGAAAGAAAGCGGGAAAAAAGAAAGAAAGAAGGCATATATAAAGCAAGAAAAAAGAAAGAAATGTCGAAAGAAAGAAATGTAGAAAGAAAGAAAGAAAGAAAGAAAGAAAGCAGGAAAAAAGAAAGAAAGACAGAAAGAAAGAAGGCATATATAAAGCAAGAAAAAAGAAAGAAATGTCGAAAGAAAGAAATGTAGAAAGAAAGAAAGAAAGAAAGCAGGAAAAAAGAAAGAAAGCAGGAAAAAAGAAAGAAAGACAGAAAGAAGGCATATATAAAGCAAGAAAAAAGAAAGAAATGTCGAAAGAAAGAAATGTCGAAAGAAAGAAATGTAGAAAGAAAGAAAGAAAGAAAGAAAGCAGGAAAAAAGAAAGAAAGACAGAAAGAAAGAAGGCATATATAAAGCAAGAAAAAAGAAAGAAATGTCGAAAGAAAGAAATGTAGAAAGAAAGAAAGAAAGCAGGAAAAAAGAAAGAAAGAAGGCATATATAAAGCAAGAAAAAAGAAAGAAATGTCGAAAGAAAGAAATGTCGAAAGAAAGAAATGTAGAAAGAAAGAAAGAAAGAAAGAAAGCAGGAAAAAAGAAAGAAAGACAGAAAGAAAGAAGGCATATATAAAGCAAGAAAAAAGAAAGAAATGTCGAAAGAAAGAAATGTAGAAAGAAAGAAAGAAAGAAAGCGGGAAAAAAGAAAGAAAGAAGGCATATATAAAGCAAGAAAAAAGAAAGAAATGTCGAAAGAAAGAAATGTAGAAAGAAAGAAAGAAAGAAAGAAAGAAAGAAAGCAGGAAAAAAGAAAGAAAGACAGAAAGAAAGAAGGCATATATAAAGCAAGAAAAAAGAAAGAAATGTCGAAAGAAAGAAATGTAGAAAGAAAGAAAGAAAGAAAGCGGGAAAAAAGAAAGAAAGAAGGCATATATAAAGCAAGAAAAAAGAAAGAAATGTCGAAAGAAAGAAATGTAGAAAGAAAGAAAGAAAGAAAGCAGGAAAAAAGAAAGAAAGCAGGAAAAAAGAAAGAAAGACAGAAAGAAGGCATATATAAAGCAAGAAAAAAGAAAGAAATGTCGAAAGAAAGAAATGTACAAAGAAAGAAAGAAAGAAAGAAAGCAGGAAAAAAGAAAGAAAGACAGAAAGAAAGAAAGAAGGCATATATAAAGCAAGAAAAAAGAAAGAAATGTCGAAAGAAAGAAATGTAGAAAGAAAGAAAGAAAGAAAGCAGGAAAAAAGAAAGAAAGAAGGCATATATAAAGCAAGAAAAAAGAAAGAAATGTCGAAAGAAAGAAATGTAGAAAGAAAGAAAGAAAGAAAGAAAGCGGGAAAAAAGAAAGAAAGAAGGCATATATAAAGCAAGAAAAAAGAAAGAAATGTCGAAAGAAAGAAATGTAGAAAGAAAGAAAGAAAGAAAAAAAGAAAGAAAGAAAGAAAGAGGAGGAAATCAAAGAAAGAAAGAAAGAAAGAAAGAAATAAAGAAAGAAAAGAAAAGAAAAAATAATAGGAGACAAAAGAGAAAGTCAAATTTAAAAATAAGGACACGGAACAAAAAAATAAGGAATCTAAAAGCAAAGAAAGAACAAAACAAAATTGAAGATAGTTGAAAGAAAGAAAGAAAGAAAGAAAGAAGGAAAAAGACCTGTATAAAGCAAGAAAAAAAGAAAGAAAGAAAGAAAGAAAGAGAAAAAAAGGAAGAAACAGAAGAAAATCAAAGAAAGAGAATAAGACGAAAGAAAAAAGAAAGAAAAAATAATAGGACAAAAAAGAAAAGGTAAAATTTAAAAGAACACGCAACAAAGAAAGAAGAAATTTAAAAGCAAAGAAAGAACAAAACACAATTGAAGAAAGTTGAAAAAAAGAAAGAAAGAAAAGCAGAAAGAAAAATGTAAGAAAAAATACAAATATATCAAATGTCTTGTCTCTTAGTATCTCCGCCATTTCAATCTGTTACTATGGCAACAAATTTACTCCCGATAAATGATACTTTATGATTGTCGCATTCTTTTGCTAATTTCATTTTTTATATTTATTTTCTATTAATCTCTCCAGTGATTAATTAATCAGTCGAACTGAAGCTTTCTTCAAATCCACTCTCCTGAGACATTTTAAATCAACACCAAGATTATATTAAGAGAATTAACTCTTACAATTTTATTCATTTACCTAACGACAAATGCATATCGAAATTCATAGCGTAAGAGTTCAAGTATATAATGCTAACCTAACGAAGACCCATACTCTCTTTGAGATTTTCATTCATACGATATGTAAAACAAGCAATATCCCACATTCAAATATATCGCTACCTCTGCTAGATACATTAAATTCGCTTATAAGACCCGGAAGATATTTCGAGACATCTTTATACAAAAAACAGGTATTGTAAGTCACAAAATAAAATAATCAGAACTTGGCAATTAATTTATCAAGATGAAACTAGCCGAGAAGCTAAAAGTGAATGAATCTCATAACATGGGTAAAATCACGTACAAATTATGGATGACACGTTTTAGCAAAAGTATGCAATGCCTACTTAAAGAAGTGAGTCAATTTAGATACAATTATCAGCTAAGCTGAAGAATAGAAATAATTGCATCATAGGGCATCGTACACAATGGCAACTATAACTCGTCTGAGAAGAGAAGAACACCTAATTTAAACCAAACACCAGACTCAGGCGTGCATTGCATTCTCAATTTGTACGCGTGGAAATCGAGGTAATTAACAGTGGA
The DNA here is from genome assembly GCA_964036315.1 of Acanthosepion esculentum. Taxonomy (NCBI): domain Eukaryota; kingdom Metazoa; phylum Mollusca; class Cephalopoda; order Sepiida; family Sepiidae; genus Acanthosepion; species Acanthosepion esculentum. Next base: position 88,359,964 of record OZ038504.1, read on the forward strand.
ATGGCAGAGAAGAATCCAAGCATTACAAATGAGATTCTACAGAACAAAGTTTAGCATTTACTACATAGATCGTATCACAAATCATGGTACACTTTTAGACTTATTTTCATTCTATATTTGGAAATTAGCAGATGAAATACAACGATAAATGCAGCCATTAGACAGGAAGTGCTGCAGAAACATCTCGGGCATTACGGACAGAGATCGCAGCGCAAATCGTACAGCACGTTCGAAATTATTGTCATTTGATATATCTAAATTAACAGTAGAATAACAGTGAAGGTTTCAAGCATTCGAAAAGAAAATTCTGCACAATCATCTTTGTCAATCATCATGTCTTAAATAGAATGCCTCAAAAATCATACCGCACTTTTAGACTTATTTTTATTCTATATGTCTAAATTAACATTAGATCTACAACGAAGAATCCAAGCACTACAAATGAGATTCTGTGCAATAAACTTTGGCATTACCTCAATATATCGCAGCATTTTTAGACATGTTTGCATTCTATGTCTAAACTAACAGTAGAAATACAATGAAGAATCCAACCATTAGCAATTTGTTTCTGCACAATCATCTTTAGCATTTCCTACACAGATTGCATCACACATCATACAGCTCTTTTAAAACTTATTTTCATTGTTTATGTAGAAATTAACTGTAGAACTACAGCGGACAGAAATTAGATTCTGCAGTAATTGGCCTTTCCTACATAGACCACATCACAATCGACGATGTGTGAAAATCCATCAGGTACGTCATAAGAAATAACACTCTTTTCACTGCCTGCCTGCCTGGTGTGGTGGCACCTGTTAGGGTCCCAGCTATGGGCTAATAGTGAACTCCGAAACAAAAATTAACCGTTAATTTTACAATAAAATTAGTAACAATAAATCTTTATAGCAAAATGACAATCTGTGCAACACTAAAGAAAAAGAAACAAAAAAAAACGTCACCTCGTCAGAAATGAAAATGAAATCTACGGAATCTCGGTAATTCATCTTCCGGATTTAAAAATATTTTTTTTAATCTGATAGATCAAAATTCACGATTTCTTTGGTGCGAACAAATTTTCACTTCAACTGTCCTGAAAATCCATTTTTCTGTTTAATTTCAATGATTTGTTTTCGTTATATTTTAAAACTGAAATAGTTTTGAGCAATTTCGCCATGATCCCACACTATATATACAATTTTAAAAACTTAAAGCCAAGCAGGAAATTATTTTCAGAGTTTAGAGAAAAATATTTTCCTGGTTGTCATAAAATTCACGAGTGAGATACATTTTTTAGAATCCAAATCAATTATTTGCTTTAAGAATATACACAGTGCTACTGTTACTGTGATTGTTTTAAAATAGGTAGTTCGTGACATACTGCAATTTAAAGCTCTTTAATGTCTAAGGAAATATAAGATTTTCCAAAGATGTCCCGTAGTAAAATCACCTACAATACATTTTTATGATCTAAAATCTATATATCTATATCTAAAAATCATACCTTTACCCTAAGTGTATAAATTAATGTACACGGTATCTGTATTTGAATTGCATAAAATTGTATGGGGAATATTTAGATTTCGACATTATATAACCCATAGAGTTGTTGATATGCCGTTAAACGAATTCAACCAATCAATATGCCAACTGCAAGCGTACAAGATTTAATAATTAATGAAACTAGACTGTTTGATACCAGACGATATCATATGATATGCCTCTATTTACATTCAACATCGATTCTCGTTAGATAACTGTAGTTAAGCAACGTCAAACCTGGCCAATACTTGAATGGGAATACCAAATGTTGTAAACTTTGATACGCGGTTGGTTTAATGAATAACGGTTCCGAATTGAAAATCGGAAAGCTGAGTTCGAATTCCAGTCGGGTTCGTTATATTCACTTACTCGCAAATGTCATTGTGAAAATTAAGAATCCACCTCCCCACCCCTGTCAAATACTGGGACCCGTATCAGTAAATCATTTTTATCTTCAAAAGATTCTTTCAATGTATAAATATATTCTGGCTTTAAATAACCTTACAAAAGTTTGACAAACCTTTAAAAAAATCAACCTATTTACATTTAAGATACTTTTTAAGACATCTTTTTTATGTTTATACGTTCTTTTTAGAGATACAAATATTAAGTAAATGCTCTGTTTATAATAAACAGTATTAACAACATTTACCGGCCTGAATGTCCGAGAAATTTTCATAGAAAATATGCGTCCTCTGACAGGAATCGAACCTGTATCACTACGGAATCGTCATTTTGCCTGACGTGCTTTACCGATTTAGCGACAGAGGAGCGTTTCGGTTAGCAAGTTCGATTTTACTGGGGGGGGGGGGGGTAACACAATTTTCCATGATTTTCTCTCGTACATTCATATCTGCTCAATGCGTATCCAAATGTAAACAAATGACGTCACACATTATGAAATGGACAAAGTCCGACAATTATTTTTTAAGACATTTTTTATGTTTATACGTTCTTTTTATAGATATAAATATTTAAGTAAATGCTCTCTTTATAATAAACAGTATTAACAGCATTTACCGGCCTGAATGTCCGAGAAATTTTCATAAAAAATATGCGTCCTCCGACAGGAATCGAACCTGTATCCTATACGGAACCGTCATATAGTCAGGTGTGCCTTTAACCGATTAATATTTAAGATGTGCTATAGAAAATCTGTGGGGTGAGAGAAAGGACGGAATTCAACTGTTATCATGTGACGAAAATAAAACGAAAGATATTATTTCGTCTTCTCAGAAAATTTATAGAAATGAGTTACAGTCGACGCCCATCTGATTTAAGGGGCGTGAAAATTTGCATATGTGTTCGAAGAGAGATATATAAAATGCTAGAATAGTTAGTGAAAGGCTGTGTAATGATAAAAGTACGCAGGTGTAGAATTTAAGAAAGTTTATTTATGAGAATACAGGGTTCGCATATAGTGTCCTTTTATAGTCCCAGTAAACGGAAATAGCTCTCTCAAAGAAGAGAGTAACAAAACAAGGTGAGACCACTCTTGATTATTCATAACAGATTGTATTTTTTCTTCCTTCGTTACGACCGTGCCCCCTCTTTCGAAACTAACTGGATGTGTTACCAAAACTCTTAATAAAAGTCCTAACCCTTTATTTTCTATAGTTATTTCTACAAGGAGAATTGTTTATAGGAAACATATATATTTTTTGTTTTTTAATTTGACACAAAGGATTGCCACCGTGAGATTCCGCCAGTTACAAGTAAGAATTCGTTTTCATTTCTTTCTCTCTGAGCTGAGTTTCGCTTCAAATACTAATAATTGTCATTATAGTTTTCCTACATTTCCTTTCACATAACATTCGGATTTGAAATCCCGTCAAGACAGTATTATTATTATTATATTTTTATTATAAGATATTATAATAAAAACATTTTAAATCGCTACACGTTTCAATACTATGGCTGTACTTTCTCAGGCAGTGGTTGGTAACTGGTGATAAAATGTTTTTTACGGAAATTTAAAAACAAATCGTTACCTCTTTTCTGAAAAATTAAAGGGGGTGAATAAGGTTAGAATTAAGAATATACTTGTGGGTATGTCTCGATTAACCAATTAAATATCAGATCTACGCTAAATAGAAAATTACGGTCAGGGGGTGGAGGTGGGTGAGTTATTTTCTCATGTCACGATAAACCGGCACAGAGACATGATATCATTGACGATTGTGGAGAATATGGCAGCGACTAATGTATTGTCATTATAGCCAAATATGACGATCTATTTGTTAAAGTAGCGTAGATTAATCAAACGTAAATTTAACAGAACATTTTTTTAAACAATTATTTTTTATATTCCGAAAGAATTCTGTAGATAAAATTGAAAATGTGGAACATCTATATACGATGCTAATAATACTGAATAGACAGCAAAGCAATGCAGCATTGCGAAATTAGGTTAGGTGCAAATATTAGATTAGGTGCAAATACGAGGTGCAAATATTAGGTGAGGTGCAAATACGAGGTTAGGTGCCAATATTAGGTTAGGTGAAAATACTAGGTTAGGTACAAATATTAGGTTAGATGCAAATACTACATTAGGTGCAAATATTAGGTTAGGTGCAAATATTGGGTTAGGTGCAAATACTAGGTTAGGTGCAAATATTAGGTTAGGTGCAAATACTATGGTTAGGTGTAAATATTAGTTTAGGTGCAAATATTAGGTTATGTGAAAATATTAGGTTAAGGGCAAATATTTGGTTATGTGCAAATTTTAGGTTATGTGCAAATATTAGGTTAGGTGCAAATATTAGGTTAGGTGCAAATACTAGGTTAGGTGCAAATATTAGGTTAGGTGAAAATACTAGGTTAGGTGCAAATATTAGGTAAGATGCAAATACTAGGTTAGGTGGAAATATTAGGTTAGGTGCAAATACTATGTTAGGTGCAAATATTAGGTTAGGTGCAAATACTAGGTTAAGTGCAAATATTAGTTTAGGTGCAAATATTAGGTTATGTGAAAATAGGTTAGGTGCAAATATTATGTTAGATGCCAATACTAGGTTAGGTGCAAATAATAGTTTAGGTGCAAATACTAGGTTAGGTGCAAATATTAGCTTAGGTACAAATATTAGGTTAGGTGCAAATATTAGACTAAGTGCAGATATTAGGTTAGGTGAAAATACTAGGTTAGGTGCAAATATTAGGTTATGTGAAAATATTAGGTTAGTGCAAATACTAGGTTAGGTGCAAATATTAGGTTAGGTGCAGATATTAGGTTAGGTGCAAATACTAGGTTAGTTGCAAATACCAGGTTAGTTGCAAATATTAGGGTAGGTGCAAATATTAGGTGAGATGCAAATATTAGGTGAGGTGCAAATATTAGGTTAGGTGCAAATATTAGGTTAGGCGCAAATATTAGGTTAGGTGCAAATACTAGGTTATGTGCAAATATTAGGTTAGGTGCAAATACTAGGTTAGGTGCACATGTTAGGTTAGGTGCAATTACAGGAAAGTTTGGGTAAATATTAGGCTACCTATTTCGTTGTTTTGAAGGATATTCGGTGACATTTACAAGTCTAATGTAAAGAAGATTCACAGTCTTTTTATATTTTCATTTCTTGAATATGTAAAGCTGTCAATCTGTCACGTACACTCTCCTGTAATTAACTTTCGTTGTTTACTATCAACACTGTGCCATTTGCATATCTCAGTTTTTCCCACCTTATTTGGGGCCATGACCCACTTTTTTATTTATAAAAATCTTATGCCCTCCCAGTATTATTTAGTTTTTAAATTTCAAAATTTTACCGGATTTCACGTGAAGGAAGCTTAAAGACCCATTAACTTGGTCTCTAGACAAGCCTCCAAAGACCATGGCGTCCATGAAAGAGAAAAATTAAAAAAACAAAAAGACAGTTAAATATATATAGTTTTAAAACATAGATAACTGAACGGCAGAAATATAAAATATTTGAATGAAAACTTATTCTGTAATATACTTTGATCATTTTAATCCTGAAATAATAATTCAAAATGAAATTTGAGCTCACTAGAAAACAATTCACTCTTAATAACTAATTCTCAAATTGCCCTTTATTTTGTTGGTATAGTAAGCCGAAGGGTGCACATCCTACGCATGCCCAACCAAAATATCACCATGCCACACCAGTGGGGCATACGCTCCAAGTTGGGAATCATTGGCATATCTTATGTCATTTAGATGGTGGTTACCATAATTAATCCTGGGAGGACTTCTAATTTTCTCCGGATTGTTTCGGTGTAAACGTTGCATAAGTCCTCCTTGTCTTGCGCCCATTTCAATTTCTGCTTATTTACTGAATTCATTTTATATCTGTATACAAGTGACTTCTCCCTCGATTATTCTAACATCCTCTCCAATTAAATCAAGCTTACTTAGCATTTCGACAGTTCTTAGTGATGAAGTTTATCAAAATCATTTGTGAATTTTAGATTATAAAATATTTCTAAACAATTATTTACATTATTCGGACTATTGTCCTCATCATTGTTGCCATATTTATTTCAACGTTTTGGCCGTAGTATACTCCGGCCTTCTTCAGGTGGTTGGAATGTCGAACTTAACCCTTCATTTCGCTCACTGGGGTAGACTGTTCTAGTTCCACGTGCCATGTTTTAATGGATGTCAGTTATCAGTTATCCCCTGTTAAATTCCCTCTGAAAGTCTTCCGCTGCCTTAATCGGGTATTGAACTCACACTCTTTGGGTCCTGTAACTGGATCTAACTAACGCCTTTATCCACAGTGCCATTTGTCCTTGAGTTGAAATAAAGGGTTCAGTTCGACATTCCAATCGATCAGCTCTTCGCATTTTTTTATCATTGAAAGTTCGCGAATCTTATTACCCTTTGCCCACGGAGTCAACCGTATAATCGAGTCAATGCAACAAGAAAAATTACATAGATAAATCTATTGACATAGACGGCTACCCAGAATGTCTGTGTTCGTCGCTCTTAATGACAAAACTTGTAAACCAAAAATATTCCAATCAACTAAATAATAACATGACTTATCTCCCTTTATCAACTTCCAGGAAGTTTATAGTCTAATTCTGACGTTGTATGATTTCGTAAAATATATCTGGAATACTATCGTTATCCTTTAAAATATAAGTACCATTTAAATCAATGATTCTTAATTTGGGCTACGGGTATCCCTGCGGATGCCCGAGAGAAACCCGCAGTGAAATCTCTTGCGCTATTTAGTAACAAAAGACAGTGTTGATCTAAAGCTGTCGCAGTGTAGTGGAAGTGTTACGTCAATCATTTTGTTTAATAATAATAATAATAACAATAATAATAAATAAATCAAAGCTCACCGTCCAGACATTGTTATTAGAGATCGCATACAAAAAATGGTGCTCTGTTATTGATATGGCAGTCCTTGCAGACTGCAATGTATCTTCGAAGATCTTCACAAGCTATCAAAATAAAAGGACCTTGAAATCGAAATCTCAAAAATGTGGCACATGGGAACATCAACAATCCTCGTTGTAGTTGGAGCCCTCGGATTGGTTGGAAAAGATTCCAGTAGACTAATTAAAGGGATTTCTGGAAGGCCATACCTTAAAGAAATACAAAAGATTGTTCTCACGAGTACAGCCCGCACCTTACGAAGGGCTTTGTCTATGTATTTGTTTTCCAGTGGAAAATGTCATGATGATATTTCTGGCCTTAGGTGCCTGGACGGGACCCGGAAAGAAATGAGTAGACATCGGAAATCAAAGTAAGTAAAATAAAGATAATAATAATAATGTAAGGACTAGTAATGGCAGAAGAGTAAAAAAAAATACAAAAATAAAAATAAAAATGAAGTCCTATCAGCTGAAGAAAAAACAAAGCAACTGAAGGCTCAAAGAATCAAACGCTATGAAAAAAAAATGATCAAGATTCTACAGACAGAACAAGATCTTTCAAACCGATGCGAAGAAATTTTACAGAGAAATAGGCAAACCAAATACTGAAGTGACACACACCCACCCCAACAGTGGAAGAGGTTATACAGTTCTGGGGTAAAAAAAAATATGGTCTTGCCCTAAAGAACATAACAAAGAAACTGATTAGATTACGCAAGAGGTAGAACTGATAAAAATAAACCAGAACAAACATGGGCTGGAATCACAGAAGTGGATGTTGAAGGTACACCGAAAGAAGTACACAAATGGAAATCTCCAGGAATAGATAAACTTCCTAACTTATGGCTCTATTAACTAAATACAGCAGACAAAAAAAATGAAGAAACAGAGATACACACAAATGACTGTGAAGATAATTCTGGAAGTTTAGGAAAAGTGTCAAGGAGTGAGTGATCTTAGTCGCTCACAAACCTACAATAAAACGAGTCGGAAACACATTGAACCGAATTATTTTACGGAAAACAAGAAGCTAAGGAAAAATTCATGAGGCATATAAGTCAGACATTTAATATTGAGATGAAGGAAAGAGAACAATTCCCAAAATTACAACCAACAAAGCAGAACCTTTAAACAGTTAAAGTCTGCAATGCAGCACTCAAATTAATTCTAGATAAAGTACACTCAAATATCAAACTCAACGAAGCCATATATGCATAAGCAATGGCGGCAACAGGATCGCTACAACAAACCTCCTCTATTAGCTTAGACCCTGGGGTAACAGTCAAAGAAAGAAACTTATAAGTACCTCAATGTAAATGAGTGTGAAGGAATTCCATATAAAAAAATCAAAGAAATAGTTCTAAATAAAGCTCTTGGTAATGAGTGATCTGTACTTGTGAGTACAATATTTTGCATTTCTTTAAAGTATGGACTACCAGGAAACCCTTCAATGATTCTAATGGAACCTTTTCTAATGAAAAATAAAAAAAAGAACTAAAACCAGAACAGGGGAATCAAAAGAACATGAAACGGAACCAGAAATGGACATAATAAGTATTAACATCAGACAAACCACAGATCACAATGAAGAAACCTAGATACACACTAAGGACTGTGAAGATAATTCTGGAAGTTTAGGAAAAATCGTAAGGAATGAGGGATCTTAGTCGCTCACAAACCTTCAATAAAACGAGTCGGAAACACATTGAACCGAATTATTTTACGGCAAACAAGAATAATATGCAAGAAGCCAAGGAAAAATGCATGAGGCATATAAGTCAAACAAAAAATATTGAGATGAAGGAAAGAGAACAATTCCCCAAATTACAACCAACAAAGCAGAAGCTTAAAACAATTAAACTCTACAATGCAGCAATTAAATTAATTCTCGATAAAGTAGACTCCCAACGAAGCCATATATGCATAAGCAATAACAGCAACTAAAAAAATAAACATGAAAGTGCAGTCTCACAGACATGAAGATCCACGTTGGAAAAGAAAAATAGAGAAAGAAATTGAACAACTTATAAATGAATTATCAGTACTCGATGAACTGACAAGAGGAACAAATTTAAGGACTAGTAATGGCAGAAGAGTCAAAAGAAAATACAACAAAAAAAATGAAGTCCTATCCGCTGAAGAAAAAACAAAGCAAATAATACAACTGAAGACTCAAAGAATCAAACGCTACAAAAAAAAATGTTCAAGATTCTACAGACAGAACAATATCTTTCAAGCCGATGCGAAGAAATTTTACAGAGAAATAGGCAAACAAAAAATTTATGTGACAACCGGGTGGATTGTATTTATAATTCCCCCGCCCCAGGATTTGACGTGATCTTGATTACAATTAGATATTCAAATAACGGTTTATCATCGAGGTAGCATCCGTCCATCAACATTGCCGTAAATACAGGGTTTACTCTCTAATCTTATTACTATGGTTTGGGTGGTTTTAAACATTTTCTTACTCAATACACTCCAAGCCAGCGATAACGTCACTAAGATGCAAGTGGAGGAGTGAAAACCGGGCGATAGGAGAACCGTCTAATCTTGTAGAAAAATATAAACAGTAAATATAATTTCAGAGATTTATTCGTAGATTTTTACAAGGAATCAAGAAACAGGTGGCCTCTGTGGGTGTTGAATAAACACAAATGCGCCTGAGGAAGCGTCTGCAATAGGAATTGGCTAGCCACGTTAGTAGACAGGTATCCTCGAATACGAGTGGCGAGCTATACTGTAGTATTAAATAGAATGTAGAAAATCAAATGTGGCTTTTTTTTATTATGCATAAGTTTTCAGCAATATTTTCTCTCAAATATGAATAAATTCAGGATTAAATAAAAAATGAATCATTTTATTTTTTATGAACAAAAATATTTCATGAATAAAAAGGAGAATTTTAGTTTTTCTTATACAATCGAAAATATCAACATTTACTTTTCTTTTATCATAAAGCTATTATCTAATTGACAAGTTAGTTACCATTTTCAAAGCAGAAAACGGTTTTATTTGAATAAATAAGCAATTACATTGGTTTGGACACTTTTGAAAAAAGATTTAATCAATATACTCCAAGCAAACGTTAATGCCACTAAGATGCAAGTGGAGGGGTGTGAACCGGGCGATAGACGAATCTATCTTCTCCTGTTGCGGAAAAATATAAATAAACACTGAATAACATTTCCGAGTTTAATTTGGAAACGTTAGAAGTATAGAGTTAAATAGATTTTTAGAAGGAACCGGAAACCCAATCATGAACAAGAAACAAGGGATAAACCTCTACTCCTGTTCAAAAGACCAAAGAGGAATGTAAATAGGACGATAAGCGAACCTATCTACTCCTTGCATTATTTACATTATTCGGTCTGTTATCCCCATCTTCATTGCCATATTCACAACGCTTCGGACGTTGTAATCTCCGACCGTTGTAATCTCCAGCTTTCTTCAGATAGATATAGACAGCTCTCTACTCCTATTAAACGTTCTAAGATAGTTTTCCTCCATTGAGCAGTTAGAGATAGTTCAGAGCAGAGATCAGGCGACAGCTTATTGAAATTTTTGGAGGTGCAGGCATACACTGTTACACCATCTGCATAGCTATTTTCTATCTGAAATTGTTCTTAGGTAGATCGTTATTATGAAGAAAAAAAGTTTTCAATACCGAGGAGAGATCCTCGGGGTACACCTGCATTGATCGCGTATTGAGAATGGGTTGGTTTTTGCCACGCGTCTATGATAAATATCACTGCCCACCGAGGTTTACGAATCTTCTCTTATTCTGTGTCATCGCCCTTGCCACGTTGCCATGATGTCTACTTACTGCATATGAAAAAAACGACTACAAAAATACTTAAATTCATTGAAATGTTTTAAATGTTTGTTCTACTGTGAGTTCAATACCCGGTTAAGGAAGTGGAGAACTTGGAGAGGGGGATTAACAGGAGATAACTGATAACTGACAACCATTAAACCTGGCACGTGGAACTATAACAATCTACCCAGTGAGCGAAATAAAGGGTTCAGATCGACATTCCAACCACCTGAAGAAGGCCGGAGCGTACAACGACCGAAACGTTGTAATAAATATGACGACAAAGATAAGGACAATAATCCGAATAATGTAAATAGTGAACCTCATCTCAAAGAAATATAAGCAGACAGAAATTTCTTCACACTTTTTTTCACAAACGACTGTATTAGAACCTTTTTTCTATTCTACATATTTCCTTCTTTTTTTCTTCTTTTCTTTTCGTGTTCGTCTTTCATTTTTTCTTCTTTTCTATTCTATATATTTCCTTCTTTTTTCTTCTTTTCTTTCTCTTGTTTGTCTTTCATTTTTTCTTCTTTTCTATTATACGTATTTCCTTCTTTTTTCTTATTTTCTTTCGCTTGTTTATCTTTCAGTTATTCTTCTTTCTATTCTAAATGTCTCCTTCTTTTTTCTTCTCTTCTTTCGCTTGTTCGTCTTTCATTTTTTCTTCTTTTCAATTCTATATATTTCCTTCTTTTTTCTTCTTTTCTTTCTCTTGTTCGTCTTTCATTTTTTTCTTTTCTATTCTAGATATTACTTACTTTTTTCTTCTTTTCTTTCTCTTGTTCGTCTTTCAGTTTTCTTCTTTTCTATTCTACATATTTCCTTTTTTTCCATCTTTTCTTTTCCTTGTTCGTCTTTCATTTTTCTTTATTTCTATTCTACGTAATTCCTTCTTTTTCTTCTTTTCTTTCTCTTGTTCTGTTTTCATTTTTTTCTATTCTACATATTTCCTTCTTGTTGTCTTCTTTTCTTTCTCTTGTTCGTCTTTCATTTTTTACTTCTTTTCTAATCTACATATTTAATTCTTTTTTCTTCCTCTTGTTCGTCTTTATATTTTTCTTCTTTTCTATTCTACGTATTTACTTCTTTTTTCTTCTTTTCTTTCTCTTGTTCGTCTTTCAGTTTTTCGTCTTTTCTATTCTACATATTTCCTTCTTTTTTCTTCTTTTCTTTCTCTTGTTCGTCTTTCATTTCTACTTTTTTCTGTTCTACATATTTCCTTCTTTTTTCTTCTTTTCTTTCTCTTGTTTGTCTTTCATTTTTTACTTCTTTTCTAATCTACATATTTAATTCTTTCCTCGTCTTTCAGTTTTTCTTATTTTTAATTCTACATATTTCCTTCATTTTTCTTCTCTTCTATCCCTTGTTCGTCTTTCATTTTTCTTCTTTTCAATTCTACGTAATTCCTTCTTTTTTCTTCTTTACATTCTCTTGTTCCTTTTTTATTTTTATTTTTTCCTATTATACATATTTCCGTCTTTTTGTCTTCTTTTCTTTCTCTTGTTCGTTTTCATTTTTCTTTTTTTTCTATTGTACGTATTTCCTTCTTTTTTCTTCTTATCTTTCTTTTTTTTCATTTTTTCTTCATTTCTATTATACATATTTCTTTCATTTTTGTTCTTTTCTTTCTCTTGTTCGTCTTTCATTTTTTTCTTCTTTTCTATTCTATGTATTTCCTTCTTTTTTCTTATTTTCTTTCTTTTCTTCCTTTTTCATTTTTTCTTTTTTCTATTCTACATATTTCCTTCTTTTTTCTTCTTTTCTTTCTCTTGTTCGTCTTTCTATTTTTCTTCTCTTCTACTCTACGTATTTCCTTCTTTTTTCTCATTTTCATTCTGTTGTTCATCTTTCATTTTTTTCTATTCTACGTATTTCCTTCATTTTCTTTTTTCTTTTTCTTGTTCGTCTTTCAGTTTTTCGTCTTTTCTATTCTACATATTTCTTTCTTTCATTTCTTCTTTTCTTTCTCTTGTTCGTCTTTCAGTTTTTCTTCTATTTTCTTCTACGTATATCCTTCTTTTTTTCTTCTTATCTTTCTTTTCTTTTTTTCTTTTTTCTTCTTTTCTATTCTACATATTTCTTTCTTTTTCTTCTTTTCTTTCACTTGTTCGTCTTTCATTTTTCTTTTTTTCTGTTCTACATATTTCCTTCTTTTTTTCTTCTTTTCTTTCTCTTGTTCGACTTTCATTTTTTCTTTTTTCTATTCTACATATTTCCTTCTTTCCTTCTTTTCTTTCTCTTGTTCGTCTTTCAGTTTTTGTTTTTTTCTATTCTAAATATTTATTTGTTTTTTCTTTTCTTTATCTTGTTCGTCTTTCATTTTTCTTCTTTTCTATTCTAAATATTTACTTCTTTTTTCTTCTTTTCTTTCCCTTGTTCGTCTTTCATTTTTTTTCATTTCTATTCTATATATTTACTTCTTTTTTTTCTTTTCTTTCTCTTGTTCGTCTTCCTTTTTTCTTCTTTTCTATTCTACGTATTTCCTTCTTTTTTCTTATTTTCTTTCTCTTGTTCGTCTTTCATTTTTTCTTCTTTTCTATTCTACATATTTCCTTCTTTTTTTCTTCTTATCTTTCTCTTGTTCGTCTTTCAGTTTTTCTTCTTTTCTATTCTACGTATTTCCTTCTTTTTCTTCTTATCTCTCTTTTGTTTTGTTTTTCATATTTTTCTCCTTTTCTAGTCTTCATATTTCCTTCTTTTTTCCTTCTTTTCTTGCTCTTGTTCGTCTTTCATTTTTTCTTCATTTCTATTCTACATATTTCTATCTTTTTTCTCCTTTTCTTTCACTTGTTGCTTTTTCATTTTTTCTTTTTTATATTCTACACATTTCCTTCTTTTTTCCTCTTTTCTTTCTCTTGTTCGTCTTTCTATTTTTCTTCTTTTCTAGTCTACGTATTTCCTTCTTTTTCTTTTTTCTTTCTCTTGTTCGTCTTTCAGTTTTTCGTCTTTCATTTTTTCTTTTTTATATTCTACACATTTCCTTCTTTTTTCCTCTTTTCTTTCTCTTGTTCGTCTTTCTATTTTTCTTCTTTTCTACTCTACGTATTTCCTTCTTTTTCTTTTTTCTTTCTCTTGTTCGTCTTTCAGTTTTTCGTCTTTCATTTTTTCGTCTTTTCTATTCTACATATTTCTTTCTTTTTTTCTTATTTTCTTTCACTTGTTCGTCTTTCATTCTATTCTTCTTTTCTATTCTACGTATTTCTTTCTTTTTTCTTCTTTTCTTTCTCTTGATCGTCTATCAGTTTTTCGTTTTTCAGATTTTCGTCTTATCTATTCTACCTATTTCTTTCGTTTTTTGTTCTTTTCTTTGTCTTGTTCGTCTTTCATTTTTCTTCATTTCTATTCTACGTAATTTCCTTCTTTTTCTCATTTTCTTTCCCTTGTTCCTCTTTCAGTTTTTCGTCTTTTCTTTTCTACCTATTTCTTTCTTTTTCTTCTTCTTTTCTTTCTCTTGTTCTTCTTTCAGTTTTTCTTCTTTTCTATTTTTTGTTTTTTCTTCTTTTCTATTCTACATATTTCCTTCTTTTTCTTCTTTTCTTTCTCTTGTTCGACTTTCATTTTTCTTCTTTTCTGTTCTACGTAATTCCTTCTTTTTTCTTATTTTCTTTCTTTTCTTCCTTTTTCATTTTTTCTTTTTTTCTATTCTACATATTTCCTTTTTTTTTCTTCTTTTCTTTCTCTTGTTCGTCTTTCTATTTTTCTTCTCTTCTACTCTACGTATTTCCTTCTTTTTTCTCAATTTCTTTCTGTTGTTCGTCTTTCATTTTTTTCTTCTTTTCTATTCTAGGTATTTCCTTCTTTTTCTTCTTTTCTTTCTCTTGTTCGTCTTTCAGTTTTTCATCTTGTCTATTCTACGTATTTCCTTCTTTTTTCTCATTTTCTTTCTCTTGTTCCTTTTTCGTTTTTTTCTTCTTTTCTATTGTACATATTTCCTTCTTTTTTCCTTTTTTCTTCTTGTTCGTCTTTCAGTTTTTCTTCTTTTCTATTCTACATAATTCCTTCTTTTTTTCTTCTTTTCTTTCTCTTGTTCGTCTTTTCTATTCCACATTTTTCCTTTTTCCCTGTTTTTTCTCTTCTTGCTTTTGTTCGTCTTTCTCTTCTTTTTTCTTCCAATATTTTTCTTCTTTTTCCTTCTCTTTTCCTTCCCTATTTTGTCTTGCTCATCTTTCTTTTTTCTTCCTCGTTTATCTTTCTGCTTTCTCTGATCATTTCGAGTTATTCTCACGTATTTATTCTTTTCTTACTTTATCGTTTTGAAAATCTTTCATTTCATTTTCTTCCTTTTCCTCACTCTTTTTTTTTTTCGTATTCCTCTTTCTTATCACCCTTTATATTTTCCTTATCCTCTTCTTTCTTTTCCTTGTCTTTCTCACGCAGCCGCAACGCTACAGTTTCAGACGGCGCATGCTCAATATATTTGAAAAAATAATTATTATTTTCCCGCCAACCAAACGTTCTTACTCTTCGCTTTAATCTTCTTGGTTTCATTTCTCGGCGTTATTTGTGATCATTAAATAAATACGTCATCGTTCCTTGTATCAATTCTCTTCTTCCTGTTTGATATTAAACAACAAGAAAGAAAGAAAGAAAGAAAGAAAGAATATGACGAAAAATGACAGGAAGAAAATAAAGGAAAGAGTTAATGGAAAAGAAGAAAAAACAAAGAAATAATCAAATGAAAGAAAGAAAGAAAGAAAGAATATGACGAAAAATGACAGGACGAAAATAAAGGAAAGAGTTAATGGAAAAGAAGAAAAAACAAAGAAATAATCAAATGAAAGAAAGAAAGAAAGAAAGAATATGACGAAAAATGACAGGACGAAAATAAAGGAAAGAGTTAATGAAAAAGAAGAAAAAACAAAGAAATAATCAAATGAAAGAAAGAAAGAAAGAAAAAAGAAAGAAATAAAGAAAGAATATGACGAAAAATGACAGGAAGAAAATAAAAGAAAGGGTTCATGGAAAAGAATATAAACAAAGAAATAATCAAAAGAAAGAAGAGGAGGATTTGTGTGAAGAAAAACAAAAACTTTAAAGGCTTATAGAAAAAAGCAAAATGAAAAAGATAATGAAGGGAAATAGAAAGATATAAAAAGTGAACAGGTAAGATTTTTTAAAATCAACAAAAAAAGGGAAAGAAAATTAGAAAAAGATTTCATTTAAAATATTTTTGTGAAGGAAAACGTTGGCATAAAATAAAATAGTACGCAAAGCAAATGAGTTGAAAGAAACAAAGAAAAAACAAAAGAAGAATAAAGAACAAGAAAGAAAGTTTAAACAGAGAAAGAAGGAAAGAAAGTAAGAGGAAAAGAAAGAAAGAACCATAGAAAGAATACATAAAACCAAGAAAGAAAAAAGAAAGAAAGAAACTAAAGAAAGAAGAAAAGAAAGACCCAAAGAAGGAATATATAACAAGAAAGAAAAGATGAAAGAAAGAAAGAGTAAAAGAAAGAAAGAAATAACGAAACAAAAAAGAATATATAAAGAATAAGAAAGAAACAAAAAAGTAAATAACAAAGAATATATAAAGAAGGAGAATGAAAGTATGAAAAAAAAACAAAGTGAAATAAGAAAGAAAGAATATATAAAGAAAAAGAAAGAAAGAATATAGAGAAAGAAATTGAAATAAGGAAGTCACGAAAAAGATAAAAAGGTAAAGAAAGAAAGTAAAACAAGAAAGGAAGTAAAAGAAAGGAAAAAGATGGCCACCGATAGAAAATGGAATCCATTATTGCGTGTCATTCTCACCGTCTGCTTGACTGATGGCAATGCTTGTTACCATCGCACCGACAACAATCACGCCATTCCTCAACGTCTTCCTAGTTAACTAATTTTTATTTTTAAGTCTAATTTTATTTTTTTCTACAATTCTTATTGCATCCGCAAGCAATCGTTTCCGCTCAACGAGACGATTTGGCTTTAATTTCACAATTAAATTTCTTTTCTCTCTTCTTTTTCTCGTCCATTTTTTCTAATAGGAATTCATTCTAACATACGCACTTTTTAGCGACGAAATCTCACACTTAATCGACAAAGACAGATTTCGAAGATTTTCCTTGAACAAATTTCCAATCGGAAAATATACAACATGTTCTTGCACAGGTAAAAAAGCTAAATGGCGCAGCACAATCCTTTTCTTTGCTTTTAACGCTCTGACGACCTCCTCCGGTGACCCGTATACATTTATTTCAGCGTACTGCTAGATTGTCAAATCAAGCCCACCCGTTTACTGTTAAAATGGCTAAATACAACCGCGGCTTCAACTCCAATAGTTTCTTTTCTCGCACTTTTCACCTGTGGAAACACCTCTCCGTTTCTTTGCTTCCCTGATAATTGCAATTTCCAAATATATAAATGCAACATCAATCGCTTCTTGAACCCTGTTCATCTTTTGTCCTTTCCTGAACCCTCCCTATTCTCAGTCTTCTCTTCCACATTAACTCCCTGTAACCGACTCCGTACTAGTGGCATTCCAGCCTTGCCTGGGGTGAATTGATTAACAAAATCTAATATCTTAGATATGGAAATCTAGTGTAGCGGAAAATAGGATGAGCTAGTTGACTTCACATCCCAACAGTGTTCGCTATATTCCCTTCACTGAAATTCCCTTGGGGAAAGCATCAATGTATCTATGGGTATAGAATGTCTAACTTTGTTTCTAACCATATCTTCGCCACCTCTCCAGTTATGGGATAAATAGCAGACTAGACAGGACTCGATAGACTTGAGTTGCAGTCATTCTGAGAGAACGGCTACTCTCTAGAAGGCAATGGGAAACCAGTTCCATTCATTACCAAGAAGTTGAAATAGCTACATGTTTGTTCTTTGAAAGGACTCCATCATGAATCGATGTTAAGTGCAATGATTGATTGCAATGGTTTTGCAATGGCTGCAATAGCATGCGCCGAGCCACAGAAACCCTCTCTTCCTACAATCCAGGACCCCCAATTGAAAGACAGCAGGCCGCAGATGATGATGATGATGATGATGATGCCACCACCACCACCATATAGTATTGGGTTATTAACTTCTTTCTCGATTTTCAAGGCTGGTTTGAATTCACAGTCTTCCTTCTTCTAGACCGATTGCCATCCAAGGTTATATTTTTACCCATAGCTTGGTGGGGGGAAGAGATGGGTCCATACCGTTCATACCTTTCCGAAGGTAATGAATTCAACTGGAATTCGAACTCGGCTCTCCGATTCCTCAAACTGAGACGCAATCCGTCGCGCCTCCGAGCTACATGCCACCGTAAGACATATTGTAATAGTTTGTTTTCTCATACTTCTCACCTGTGGAATTATCTTCCGACTTCTTGCTTCCCTTGCCCTTCCTTCGAAAATTTAAATAAAAAGACAGCAGCCATCATTTGAAATCAGTTCTTTTATCCTTTCTCTTCACGAAATGCTTCTCTTCTTCTTTTTTTGCCTACTATTAACCCTTTGCGTCCTATTGGCATTAAAACCTTATTTGAGGGTGAAATGATTAAAAAAAAGGTCACAGCAATTCAAAGATAAGACAATAAGAAATCTGAGAGGACCCATTCTCGCCCTCACTCTGAACAGAAATAGAATAAATGCCTTGACTGTATGAATTTAAGTATACTGGTATGGACATGTGGCCGAGGGGTTAAAACGTTCGCATTCTGACCATGAGACCCCGGTTTGAATCTCACGATGGTCGATTTCTCAGGAAAGAGACTTTCTGATGTTATCAGACTGGAAAGTGCCCGAAAAACCATACCCCAGACTGACCCAAGCCTTGAGAGTGAAAATGAGTAGACAGAAACGTCGATAGCTGTGCCAGCACAAGTCATCGTGTCCGAGGGCTTGAGCCTGCCGGCCTTATCTAAACTGTTGATCCCGCTGTATAACAGTCTCTTTCTCAGAAACTGTAACTAACGTCTGCTCAGCATAGTTGCAGTATAAACCACCGGTGAGTGTTGTATAAACCCAAATGCGACTGAGCAAGCGCCTGCACAAGGATTGGCTAACCGACATAGTAGACGGGTGTCCTCGAATACAAGTAGCCAGTTATATATTTACTAGAGTGGTTACACAGTTTTCATCATTTTAATGCTGAAATAGCCAGATGAAACCGTATGTTACTTTATGGTAGTTTCTTTTCTCGTACTTCTCGCCCGTGGAACTCACTTCCCTGCCACCTACAATGTTCAAAAATTTAACTCCAGTTGCCGTGTTATGTCTTCCTGAAACCTGTTCATTAAATCGTTGTTCCGTGGATTGGGTGACATAAGTAAGTGTGAGTTCAATCCTTGGCACGGGTAATCTATACCCAGGCTCCGGGGAAACAGAGTGAATTATAACTGAACTCTGTTTAAATAACAAGGAACTAAGGTATGTCTAAACATGAACAGCGGAATGAGAATACTCTACTCCGTTGATTAAATAAAGTGTTCAGTTCAAAATTCCTTGAAGGTTATCTGTATCGACAGACATCTTAACCCTAGAACACTAACCACCAATTAAAGTTACACCACTACTAACCACGGGTATATCATACCCGATTTTGAAAATATCAAGAAAAAAATATTAAATATAAATCTTTATTTGAAATATTTTACATGCAGGTACTTCAAACTTTGTACTTTGAGTTAACATTAATAGGAACTGAAAAACATTATTTAGGTAAGAAAATCAGGTACTGAAAATTGTAATTAAAAATAGGAAACTTTGCACAGGGTACTATATACCCATGGTTAGTGTTCTAGGGTTAATGGTAATAAATTCATCTCTTCTCCCTATGCTAATAGCAGGACAGACCTGACCGTATAGGAGTAGGAATACTCTGCATTCAAACCACCTGATGCACTGTAAGCCCTGCCTCTTTAACTTCTGAGGCATTGCTGTCACCATGAACTACAGTTGTGAGATGGAGGGGATGGGGTACCACAGCGGCGCAAAATACGTTAACTGAATAAATGGTAATAATGATGATGAAGTAGGCAGCAATGAGAAAAGCCGAAACTTTAACGCATTTGTTTATATACGACGAATGTGTAAAGACTGACATGAAACAATATTTTGAAGGTCAAATAATGAAATTTTCTTTTTAAAATAACCAGTTCGATGTTTTATTTATCTT
This sequence comes from Acanthosepion esculentum, assembly GCA_964036315.1. Taxonomy (NCBI): domain Eukaryota; kingdom Metazoa; phylum Mollusca; class Cephalopoda; order Sepiida; family Sepiidae; genus Acanthosepion; species Acanthosepion esculentum. The sequence continues at coordinate 88,379,774 of OZ038504.1, forward strand.
CGAAAAAATATGTTTTCAGAGCAACAAAAACGCTGTCAGCATTTTGTCTATATGCGCACTTTTACTAAAGTCGCTATATATATATAGTTTGAATACATATGTATATACAAGGTAACCAAAAAAGTTATGTCCGTTTTTTGATTAGTCATTGAATGAAGTTGAAATATATACGAAATGCGTGTAGCAATTGTTTTCAAATTCGGACAACCGGAAGTAGGAACATCAGACGTTATAAAAAAACACGCGCACCGTACCCGGCTATCAGTTATAAGCCGGACAGCTGTGAGAAGTATGGAAGTGTCTAGAGATCTCGTTCGGGGCTGTTTGCTTTACGACTTCAAAGTGGGCTTATCAGTAGCTGCATCAAGTCGCCGCATATGTCAAGCGTTTGCGGATAGTACTGTGGATGAACGTACTGCAACGCGTTGGTTTTGAAAATTCAAGTCGGGAGATTTGTCTCTCCATGATGAGCCTCGCAGTGGACGACCACAGGTCTTGAATGACGGAGTCCTGAAGGCGGCCATTGAAGAGGACAGTAGTCTAACTTGTGGTGAACTTGCAAGACAGTTCAACGTTTCCGATGAAACAGTTAGACTTCACCTGCACCGCCTAGGTAAGACGTACAAACTGAGCAAGTGGGTTCCGCAAACGCTGTTGGAGGTCCACAAGGGACAAGTGGCAGCCTGCGTATCGCTGCTTTCTCGCCACCGTACCACATCTTTATTCAATCGAGTGCTTACCAGTGATGAAAAGTGGGTTCTGTACAAAACTCCCAAGCGTTCCAGACATTGGTTGTCTCCCCAGGATGCTGTCCCTCACACCGCAAGACCGCCTATGCACCCACGCAAGATTATGCTTTGTGTCTGGTGGACAAGTCGTCAAGTGGTTCATTATGAACTGCTACCAACGGGCCAAACGGTCACTGGAGACCTATACTCGCAGCAATTGAAATGTGTGCAACAGGCATTGCGCCAGAAGGAGCCAGCACTGGTGAATCGCAAAGGTGTGCTTTTCCTCCATGACAACGCCAGGCCTCATGTCGCGCAAGTGGTCAGGGATACCATACAGCAACTTGGGTAGGATACTTTGTGCCATCCACCTTATTCACCTGACCTTGCGCCATCCGATTACCACCTCTTCCACTCCTTGGATAATCATCTTCGTGGGAAATCCTTCACCAATGAAGCAGACTTGCGCAAAGCCCTCACGGACTTTTTTGCGTCAAAACCTCCCCCCTACCCGAGTTCTACCGCAAGGGCATTGAACAGCTGGAGACATGTTGGCAGAAGGTGCTGGATGCCGATGGCGATTACTTGGAAGACTAAATATAAGTTACACATACTGTGAAGCGTTTTCTTTTTTTCCTTTAAAAACGGACAGAACCTTTTCGGTTACCTTATATATATATATATATATATATATATATATATATATATATATATATATATATTTCGTGCAAAGCCTTTCCTCACTTAAAAAATGTTAACGCACAGGTATTGCTTGACGACTTCAGAACCTTTGTCCTAAGTAAGACGTTAAACTACATCCAACAACAAGCCCTCAGATCAGGAGGTTTTGAGGAGCGTAGAATCACCTCTTAATTGTTGCTGTTCCCAGGTCCACACTGACCCTATGTGGTAGCATCTCTTAGCGTCCCATCTATGGATAAATAGTTTTCGCTGGGATGTAGAAATTCTCATGTTGGTGTCTGCGAGCGCCGCAAAACCACCTGGAAAGATGTCCTCCTCAGCCTTCGTCAAGGCAGATATCTAAAATAAGGAAAACTCTTATATAAAATCCGTGGTGTCTGCTACCTCCAGTGAGGTAGACTTGTTTTTCTTTTCTCGGTCAAGGTAGCAGTCGCAGAGAGAGTGGGATTCGTTTCGTGCAAAGCCTTTCCTCACTTAAAAAAACAGGCATTGCTTGAAGAATTCAGATCCTTACAATGTCTTGACATAGAGGCTGGTCGTAGCCAAAAACGGAAAACCCATTCAATGAGGGTCGCTAATTATATTGGCATCAATGGCAACAAGAGCTCTGGGACTAGTTGTGGAAGGGTCTGGCCCGGCAGGTCCCGCCCGCAGCCTGGGCCCGTTCGTCATCCTGCTACTGCAGGAAATATAAGCCAATGAACATCGGCTGTTGGAATGTTAGGACGTTGTTGGACTTACAGTCATCTGTCTCGCGTCCTGAGCGAAGGTCAGCTCTCGTAGCGAAGGAGCTTCAAAGAGATGAAATGAGCATAATGGCACTATTTGAGACAAGACTTGCTAATGAGGGTCAGTACACTGAGTTTTCTGGAGGTTAGAACTTTTTCTGGAATGATAGTGGGAATGGGTGTAAATGTGGCTTTTGTCGTGAAGACTTCCCTTATTGTAAGACTAGAAGAACTTTCACATGGAGTTAATGATCGGATTATGATGATGAGGCTCCCTTTGATCAAAGGTCGTTTTGTGACTCCCGTGAGCGTGTATGCTCCGACTATGGATTCTTGCGAGGGAGACAGGGTCGCTTTCTATCAGGCATTACGTAAAGTGGTTCAAAGAATACCTTCAGCAGACAAGTTCGTCATTTTTGGTGACTTTAACGCTAGGGTAGAGAGAGATTTTTAATCCTGTACTGTAATGGGAATACACGGAGTAGGAAAGTTCAGTAGCAATGGTTTGCTCCTGCTGCAGTTCTTCTCAGTTTCCAGATCAGTAGTACCAAGTTTCCTCAGAACACTTGGACACATCCTGGCTCGAAGCAATGGCATATGATTATGTTTTGGTAAGGAAGCTTGTCATGAAGAATATCTGTGATGTCCGCGCTATGCGTGGTACCGAATGCTGGACCGAGCACCGGTTTGTTCGAGCAAAAGTTCGATTTGTGGTTAAACCGAAAACGAGGGGTGGTTGTGTCAGTATTCCTAAACGGTTGAATGTAGGTCGTCTGGAAAATGAGATGATGAAAGAAGAGCTTGTGACTGCGATGGGGTTATACCAGCATTCTTTGTGAAAACATATGGGATGCTTTCATGTCGTCTGTGAGGTGTTAGGGTATTGTGAGTGTAAACATTGGAATTGGTTTGATGAGAATGCCACTGACATTCAGCTCTTACTGGATACTAAATCGAAAGCCTTAGATGCCGTGCTGAAAGGCGGACAAACATCTGAAAGATTGATGACCGAGTTCAAAGCCATCAAAGCTGATGTTCAGCGAAAATTAGGTAACATGCAGGACTCTTGGTGGAGGAATAAGTTTGACTAAATACAGCTTGTCTCCGACACTAATGGCACAAAATTGCTGTACTACCTTCTGCATGAAGTGTATCGACCATCATGTTCTCTTATCATGCTTTTTCATTCAAAGGATGGTAAGTATCTTTTTAGAGACCCTGTTGATATTCTCCACAGATGGAGAGAGCATTTTGATAAGCTTTTGAATAGAAAATCTGACGTTGATCTAGAGTTCATCAAGTCAGTCCACAGTAGACCGGTTAAAGAAGTTCTAGCAAATGCTCTCTCTCTCTCTCTCCCCCCCTCTCTCCCCCCCTCTCTCTCTCTCTCTCTCTCTCTCTCTCTCTCTCTCTCTCTCTCTTGAGGAGGTTGAATCTGCTGTCATAAAACTGAATATTGGAAAGTCACCTGGTAACGATGGGTTTCAGGCGGAAATTCGCAAGTGTGCTGGGCCAAACATGATGAAACACCTCACTGATTTACTGCAGATGGTCTGGGGTGATGAGTCAGTTCAACAGGACGCATTAATTGTTGTGTTCTACAAAGGAAAGGATTCAAAAGATGATCGCGGGAATTATCGTGCCCCCATTAGAATGTCTGACGCTCAACTTCCCGAGAACACCTCTCTGCGTAAATTAATGCACAGGTAAAGAGTACAGACGCCCGTATTATATATATATATATATATATATATATATATATATATATATATATATATATATATATATATTATATATATATGTGTATACAAACATATATATATATATATATATGTATGTATATATAGTGTGTCCTCCAAAATATGACAACATTTCGAAGCCCAAGAATGTTGGAAATTCTTTCTGAAATAACCTCAAATGTGCATATATATATATATATGTATATATATATATATATATATATATATATATATATATATATATATATATATATGTCTACTAGGGCGGCTAGCCAACCCCTATTGTAGACTCTCACTCGGGCACAATTTTGTGTTTGTTTAACACGCACAGAGCCCAGTTGTAGTTTATACTGCAACTATGCTGAGGAGACATTAGTTCCAGTTTCTGAGAGAGAGCATATTATCTAGCGTGATCAACAATTTGAACAAGGCTAGCACGCTCAAGCCCTCGGCCTCAATGGCTTGTGAATTCGTGCTAGCACAGCTATCAATGGCCCTCAAGAGTTCCTTCTACCCAATATATACTTGCCTCAAAGCAAAGAAAAAGGCAGTAATTTTAAAGAAAATGGCAACATGAAACAGTTAAATCGATAAAACAGTTAGTGAAAAATATTGTCGAAAACATACATTAAGATAGGCGAAGAATTTCTTGGGTGGCTTCTTGACCAAACGTGTCGCAAACACAGAATATCAGTTGCGCTTTCTTGCGGGTGGGAATGGAGGGTGTGAATGATAACAAGTTTTATCAAGACTTCAAATTGTTATGGGTTGTATATTATGGAAATAAAGACAATGTATATTATGGGCTGTATATTAACGAATTAAAAGACAATATATATTATTGACTCTATATTCGCGAATAAAAAGATAAAATATATTTGTTATGGTCCAATATCCTCGTCGCCACTGTTATGGTCCAATATCCTCGTCGCCACTGTTATATTCCAATATCCTCGTCGCCACTGTTATGGTCCAAGGTTAGGACCAAGGAAGAACAACACGAACACAAGAGTAGAAATAACAAAGATATATTACACAGAATAATAATACAAGATTTTGAAGGTGTTAGTATGACTGTTAGTCTGGTTTGGAGTGAACTACTATTGGCTCGACTCGATTCCATCTCGTCCCTCTCTGAGAGGCGCAGTATTTATAGTGTCAGAAAGAGTTCACTGTCGTTATAGGTAAGGTCCCATAACAATATTATAGGCTGTATTTTAGCGAATATAAAGACAATGTTTATTAATAGCATGTATATTAGTGAATAAAATACAAATTACATGATAGGATGTATATTAACGAATAAAAAGACAATATTTACATTATTCGATCTAGTGTCCTCATCTTTGTCGCCATATTTATTACAACGTTTCGGCCGTTGTACGCTCCGGCCTTCTTCAGGTGGTTGGAATATCGAACTGAACCCTTTATTTCGTTCACTGGGGTAGACTGTTCTAGTTCCACGTGCCATGTTTTTTAATGAATGCCTCATCTACCCAGTTTCACCCACAAGGTTTGGATCAACCCGTGTTATGTTTTTTGGGCACATTCCAAAGGTGCCGCACGCTGGGATCGACCCCTCCAGTCCTATAACATGAGGAAGTCTCCTTCCTGACAAATCTGTCCTGGGTAAGACGATAAAATACATCCGCATCGTAGGTTGGACGATAAACTACATCCAGCAACAAGGCCTCTGATTAGAATGTTTTGGGGACCCTGGAACCATCTGTTAATTGCTGATGTTCCCTGGTCCACCCTGACATGGGTTGGTAGCACCTATTATAGTCCCAGCTATGGGTAAATAGTTAACCCCCAAACTGGTATCAAAACACTATGAAAGTGTAAAAATAAGTTTTAATACCAGAAATAATATTTTGTAAAAAATTATACCCAGCAATAAATTTTTGAAGAAAAAATTATTACCGGCAATACATTTAAAAAAAAAAAAGATATTGCTAGCGATACATTTTTGAAGAAAGAAATATTACCAAAAATAGATTTTTGAAAGAAAAAATATTACCAGCAACAAAAATTTTATCGGCACTAAATAACCCATTGAGGTGTTGATATGCCATAAAACAAAAAACAAACCAACCTTCCTGACAAATCTTCCATGGTGACATTCGAAACCGTATCTTATGGTCAGAATGCGAACGTTCTAACAACTCGGCCAGTAAAATAACGAATGAAGACACTATAAAAACAATATTATTTGCTGTATATTTGTGAATAAAAATACAATGTATATTATGGGCTGTATATTAGCGAAATAAACACAATGTTTATTATGGGCTGTATATTAGCGAATGGACGGGGCCTCACTCGGCTCCTCCGTCGATGAAGAGCGCAGCCAGCCTCGAAAACTGATGCGAATTGCAGGACTCAGTGAACATCGACACCTCGAACGCACATTGCGGCTTCGAGATACCTTGTCTCGAGGCCCCGACCGAGTGTGTCTCAACGGCTGTTGTGATGCGTCTAGTGTGGTAGTCTGTAGTGGTAGTGCTTGTTGCTTCTCGCTTTCTGCTACTGCCGCTGGCTAGCAGCAATGCGAAAAGGGGAGCCGAGTGCGTAAGTCTTCCCCTGCCAGTATATAGCATCTCCATTAGCGAGCCCTATGTAGTGCCTCCTCGTGGCGACACATGGCAACAGAGCACCTTGCGGACTCAGGCTAAACTACAGGGGACGGGGAGGAGTTTGGCCCCCTTAACATGCAGGCCCACCGGTGTGTGGACACGCCCTGGTTCCCATGAACCAAATCCTATCTATGGATTAAATAGCTCCACTGCCTTGTGGAAATCTTCGGGAGAAGAAAAGGCTACAGAGTAAACTCTACACAAATTCGGAGTGGAGCCCCTAAGGCGGATGGACGGCACTCTGTCGGGAACTCTTACAGCCGCGCTGGTACCAAACTGTATTGTTTCATCCTTTCCTTTGGACTCTACTAGAAAGGCCGAGAGGGGAAACTAGATGTCCGGGCAGCCCTAGTTCTCCATTCATCCCCCGCCCAGGCTCGTGGCGCACTGTGCTACTCCATCGTCTATCGAGACGGCTGGACAGACGCCGAGGACGAGGATTAGCGATTAAAAAACCACTATGTATTATGGGCTGTATTTTAGGGGATGGAAAATCTGGCAGGTAGCGAAAGCGCGTACTGAAATAGCAAAAGATGTCGTCCAAAAGATAAATTAAGAAACAGGAAAGATTCGCTAGAAACAAAGAAAAGAGCGCGCTCAGTTGACGTGTAATAACAAGCTTCTTATGCAGATGCGAATGGAAGATTTCCTCGCAGATGAAAAGGAGCCTCAAAGATGTGATTCTACAGAAGGATGCTGAGAATATCAAGGATGCAACATGTAAACAACTAGGAGGTTTTAATAAAAATAGAAACAAAAAGAAAAGTTGTACTTAGAATCAGAAAATTTGTGTGACACATAAATATGAAAAAATGCTTAGAGAATTTAACACTCACATGGCATAGTGAAGCCGGAGGGTGCAGAGGGAAAGATTGAGTAACCTATCTAACGATATTGTGTAAATGAATGACAAATCAGCGTTGAAAGGGATAGGAAGGGGACAAACATTGTTTAGGTCTACAAGAAATAAGAAGTTGTGGAGAGCCACGATTTCGCACGTCATCAAAGGAGGCGGCATACAAAGGAAGAAAAATCTCTTCCCATTTGATGCTTTATGTAATACATTATCGCTTTGTCCCGATGAATCCGGAAAAAAACAGTTTTTCAGAAATTGACTCTTGCACGAGTTCATACGGCAAGTTTATGGATATTTTTCAACAAAAATAACCGTAATTTTTTTCTCGGCTCCTGACGACTTTTTGAGTGGACAAGAAAAGAAAAAGGTCTTCAGAGATCTCGGTGTTTATTGATTAAAATCCCCAGAAACCTCCCGATTATCGAATGAATTCAACGAAGAAGATATTAATAGCAGAATCAATTTTCTCAGAAAAAACATTAAGAATTAGAGCAAATGTTAACAAGATTTATCTATTGGAAAATCTGACTGTTGTGTATTGGGGACTGAATCTGCATAACGCCCCTAAAACGTATAGCCTTGTGTCAGACTAAACTGAGCTCAGTAGCTGCATATATCATGTTGAGGCTTGTAAAATCATAATTCCCTCATGCGGCGAATATAAACTAAAAAACAAAAATCAGGCTAACGTTAATCTTGCATCACAGTCAATTCATCACGTCACGTCCGTGCGGTCATATGACAAAAATGGCGTCTTATTAAATATAACGAATAAAATAGATTTTATATTTTTTTAACTAGCATTAAAATATTCGATTTTCAATAAATTTCATAACACTTTTGGAACACCATAAAGTGGAATGTATTCGCCAAAAACGGGCATAGACACAAGCACGAAATATATATATATATATATATATATATATATATATATATATATATATATATATATAGATAGATAGATAGATAGATAGATAGATAGATACAAAATAACAGACAGAATAACAGTAAGAAAGAGAGAGAGAGAAAAAGTAAATTTTCTAATATTTTTAATCTTCTTATCGGTCGGCAACAATCGTAAAGGAATAAAGTCGATTCCTGTATGTGTACCTGTGTGTATATGTATGAGTGTGTAAGCGCCTATATGTCCGTGCGTGTGTGAACGTTTGTGATTAAGTTAGTATTTTCATGAAAATATATTCTAAACAATCATTGGTGTATATTTCTATCTATAAAAGGCAAGATGTGTGCGTGTGTAACGAATGCACGGCCGCAATTTTCGACGGATTTGCACCAAAATTTACATGCACATGCTCCAAGTTAGAGAAAAGGCCAAGACTGACTTTGCATTTCCCAACTCCCATCGATAGTGGAAATAATCGATTTTTTCATGCTTCTACAGTAGTTTTCATATCGTTTGTGACCATTTTCTACTGGCCAGAGTGAGAGCCTATAGCTGGTTGCCACGAATAGGTAGGAAGATTCTATTGTCCAGCGTGAGAGCCAACAGATGACTGACACGAATGTTAACTAGCATGCTAGCATGCAAAAAAAATCGATAGCTGCATTCGTCACAAGTGGGAAAAATTTAAACCTGCATGGCACTTTACTCCAATTGGCTCAATCGCTTGCTTAAACTCAACGTTGATTCTGATTCCGCAGAACTGGGTTGGGTGTGAAAAGGTATTTGTTGTTAACATTCTTTTCTCATTCTGTTTTTCCAGTTACGAGTCCTTTTTTAAAGCTGATCGTTTTATGTTCATTTTGTTTAGTTCTTTTTTGGTAACAGGTTTAATGTTTAGTATAGAGCTTAGAAAAAATTCCCAGTGTGAGATAGGCAAGAAGTAAGGCATGTAGCAACATCAGCACGGCAAAGGGCACTCCTTTAAAGGCAAGGAAGGGCAAAAATATTTTAAGTCAAGTGATAGCGATTGCTGTATGAGTCGTACGATTTTTTAATCAAGCACGGGCAACGCCAGCCCATGCTGCTAGTATATATATATAGGTCGGAGTTAACTCCTCCTTAATTCCCTAATTGTTCAATAGGGGTCGCTATACCTACACTATAAATACTGGGCGACTTCTTGTCCTCTTTTTCACTTTGCATTTGAGCGGAAACATTTAAAAATATGATCTCTCTCAGAGATCTGCGTTTTGGCCACTTGTGGAAAAACGCCATGAAACACACACACACGTACGTACGAACTTTCACCAATGTACGAACTTTTTACGTTCACACACAAACACAAATGTTGATGTCTTTGTCACTTGTAAATTTGTTATTTAATACATATATTTGTTGATTTTTTATCACACCAATAAAAGTATGAAGCTTGATATTACTAGACATATTAAAAACGGGCGAAGCAACCGGTTTCGCTCCCGCTCTTCAGGCTTCCAACGGGAGATTTAATTTTAATTAAAAAACACAGAAAATGTACAATGAAAAGGAAATGTGGAGGGGGAGAAGAAATATGAGCAAAAGGAGCTAGAGGCAAATGACAGCGAGCCCCAACAGACACTCACCTTGTTTGCACAAGGAAGGCTTGCGGGACCCGATGTAAAGTGCCTCCAGCACCTTAAGGTGAAATAATGAGTGTGATCGGGACAACACGGTGAACCGGTCGATACTAAAGTTAGCTGCACAAAATCTGCTCTTTAATAGGTGCTTGCATATGGCGGAACCGTAGGTGTTTGGGACGAGTCCATTCAACGGCAAGGTGTGGTTCCTGGTTTTGGTAGGAATGTGCTGTTTAATTCTCATATCCAGGCGTTGTGTCGTCCTTCCTATGTAGTCATCCCCGCAACTAGAACCGTATTTATAAATTATAGAATTAATTTGATGAGGAGGGAGAACGTCTTTACACACTGGACGAATCATGGGCTGAGTTTGAAAAAATATCCGGATCTCAGCAGAGAAAAACAGCGACGAACACTTGATGAAATTTGTCTAACTATACTTTTTCACATTTGGTTCCAATCCAAGGCAATCTGAGATAAACCGGGTACTTTTTAACAACACAGAGTTTGGCACTTCTGAACTCCTCAATATATATATATATATATATATATATATATATATATATATATATATATATATATATATATATATATATATATATATATATATATATTACATAGAATATAAATTTACTTCATTCAAATAGCTATTTCAACCAACAAGTAAGTCCCATGTTGGCATTGTCAACTCAGAGGTGGTCCTTCACACTTGGGACTTGTTGGTTGAAATAGCTATTTGAATGAGGTCAATTTGGATTTCTCTTCTGTGTAATTTATATGCTCTGTTATAATAAATACATTCAGCTCTTTTTGTGGATCAGTTTAAATATTTTATATTATTAGGATTCACTTGGATTATTTAGAAACGGATGACACATACACACACACAAATATATATATATATATATATATATATATATATATATATGATAGTACCGAAACACAAAAGCTATGGCGCAGCGATTTCAACATGTTATTTCTTCTAATATCTAAAATAAAATAATATTATATATATATATATATACACACACACACACACACACACACATATATATATATATATATATATATATATATATATATATATATATATATATATATATATATATATGTATATATATATATATATGTATATATATACATACAGAGGGAGTATGTATATATGCATGTATATGTACAGGGTGCGATGGGTAAATTGTCGTCTAAATGAAGCAAAATGAAAATAACACTGACATCTCATTTTAAGTTACCAAAAATCTACCAAAATTACACAAATATCTTGAAATACCAAAGAGTAAATTTATTCAATAAAATCGCCATTGGCTTCAACTACATTCTACAGACAACTTTGAGTTCTTCTGCAACTCTTCTCGGCAGTCTGCTTGTTTAAGTTGGGGAATGCTGCCATAATCCTTGGTTTCAGTTAATCTTTGGTCTTACAATGAGTGTTGTTGGTCTCTCGCCCAACTGCGCCCCACACCTAATAATCAAGGTTGTTGAAGTCTGGTCACTTAGGTGGCCACATGTAAAGAGTGATGTGGTCGCAGAAATTGACTGTGTTGTACATTAATATTTTTTGTTTGATTATTTCAATTAGGTTCCTTGACTAGTTTCGGCCAGCATGGCCATCATCAGGAGAAAAAAAATCCCTGCTTGTTAGTAGCAGTGAACTGCAGGATTGAATGACTCTCTCTGAAGAAAGTGAACTTTATCTGTAGTTTTCATTTGTTTTTATTGTTAATTTTGGTCAGTCCATGTATTAGTTAAATAACCTCTTTGAAGTTGTTTTAAAATAGAAGCTGGGAGATTCTTGCATCTCAGAATTCTCTCCTTGGTCATTCTGAAAATTGTATTGGTTGCTGGGGTGGGGATGTGTGTGTTAAGTGGATGTTACCTTTTAGTTCTTTGAGAGTGTGTGTGATGTGCGTATGTGTATACATTTGTGTATGTATATATATATATATATGTGTGTGTGTGTGTGTGTGCATGCATAATCTTTCATCATTCTCCCTCAGTATCTTCAGCTGGCTCTGACTTGAGCACAAATATTCAAAAATAGAAGATACTTGCTCCTAATTGAAAGCCGCAAACCAAACTAAAATGATCAGATGTTGTGAGAAAAGAAAAGAAAAGACTTTCACCGCTGACATTTTAATTGGCCAATGTGTAAAAAAAAATATGATCAACAAGTTGATCAACATCTGTGATTTCAATGGCTGAAAAGCAAAAACCAAAATCCCTTATTATTTTTTACTTTGCCAAGGAAATCAGAATAAAAAAATAAAAATGAACATCTTTTAAATTATTTGAGTGATCTGAAACTTTTTTTAAAAAATATAGATTCTGATCAAACTTTCATTGAGTGAACATCAACAAGACTTGCTACTTTCAAGTCAAAAAACAATTAAATTTTCAATCTATCCAGACACAAAACTCCACCATAGAATCGTGGTTGCCATCCATCGTAGAACAATGGTTGCCTTCCAAATAGAACAAGTGTAGCGTCCCTCAGAGAACAGTGGTTAACTTCCACCGGAGAACAATGGTTACCTTCCATCGTAGAACAATGGTTGCCTTCCACTGTAGAACAAGGGTGCCGTCAATCGTAGAAAAGTGGTTACCTTCCAACTTAGGACAATGGTTGCCTTGCATCGTAGAACGATGGTTACCTGACACCATAGAACAATGGTTACCTTCCATCGTAGAACAATGGTTACATCACAGCGTAGAAAAATGGTTACCTTCAACCATAGAACAATGGTTACCGGCCACTGTAGACCAATGGTTGCCTTCCATTGTAGAAAAATGGTTACCTTCCATCATAGAACAATGGTTACCTTCTATCGTAGAAAAATGATTACCTGCCACCGTAGAATAGTAGTTACATTCTATCGTAGAACATTGGTTACCTTACATCATAGGAGAATGGTTGCCTTCCACCGTAGAACAAGCGTACCTTCCATTGTAGAACAGTTGTTAACTTCCACCGTGAAACAATGGTTACCTGCCGCCGTAGAACAACGGTTAACTTCCATCGTAGACCAATGGGTAACTTCCACCATAGTACAATGTTAACCTACCATCGTAGGACAATTGTTACCTTCCATCATAGAACAATGGTTGCCTTCCACCGTAGAACAATGGATGCCTGCTACCGTGGAACAATGTTTTCCTTCCATCGTAGAACAATGGTTGGACCATTCATCATAGAACTATGTTTGCCATGCAACGTAGACAATGGTTACCTGACAGCATAGAATAATGGTTGCCTTCCATTGTAGAACAATGGCTGTCTTCCACCATAGAAAAAGGGTACCGTCCATCATAGAACAATGATTGCCTTACATCGTACAACAATGGTTACCTGCATCTGTGGAACAATGTCTACATTCCAATCGTTGAACAATAGTTACCTGCCACCGTAGAACAATGGTTACCTGACACTGTGGAACAAAGTTTACTTTCCATTGTAGAACAATGGTTGCCTTCCACGAAGGAATAAGGTAACTGCCCATAGTAGAACAATGATTAACTTCCATCAAAGAACAATTGTTGCCTCCCATCGTAGAACAATGGTTTCCTACCACCATAAAACAAGGGTACCTTCCATCGTAGAAAAATGGTTGCCTTCAATCGTAGAACAATGGTTACATCCCACTATAGAACAATAGTTACCTGCCACCGTGGAACAATGGTTACCTTCCATTGTAGAAAAATGGTTACCTTCCAACATAGAACAATGGTTGCCATCCACTGGAAAACAATCGTTGCCTACCAATATAGAAGAATGGTTGCTTTCCACCGTAGAACAATGGTTACCTTGCATCGTAGAACAATGGTTACCTTCCACTGTAGAAAAATGGTTACCTTCCAACATAGAATTAGGGTGCCGTCAATCGTAGAACAATGGTTACCTGCCACCGTAGAACAATGGTTACCTGCCACCATGGAGCAATGTTTGCCTTCCATCATAGAACAATGGTTGCCTCCCACCATAGAACAAGGATACAGTCCCACCTTCCATCGTAGAACTAGGTTATCGTCCATCTTAGAAGAATGGTTGCCTTCCATTGGAGAACAAGGATTACCTGACACTTTGGAACAATGGTTGCCTTCCAACGTAGAACAATGCTTGCCCCCCCACCATAGACAAAATGGTTGCCTTCCACTGGAGAACAATCGTTGCCTCCAACCATAGAACAATGGTTACCTTCCACCACAGAACAATGGTTACCGACTACTGTAGAACAATGGTGACATTCCACTGTAGAACATTGCTTACCTTCCATCGTAGAACAATGGCACCTTCTATCATAGAACAATGGTTAGCTACGACCGTAGAACAATGGTTGCCTTCCATCATAGAACAATGGTGGCCTTCCACCATAGAACAAGGGTACCGTCCCACGTAGAACTATGGTTACCTTCCATCGTAGAACAACAGTTGCCTTCCACCATAGAATAATGATTACCTGACACCGTAGAACAATGGTTGCCTTCCATTGTAGAACAATGGGTGCCTTCCACCATAGAACAAGGTTACCGTCCATCGTAGAACTATGGTTGCCTACCATCGTAGAACAATGGTTAGCTGACACTGTGTTACAATGGTTATCTTCTATCATACAAAATTGCTTTACTACCACTATAGACAAAATAGTTGCCTTCCACTGGAGAACAATCGTTGCCTCCCACCATAGATCCATGGTTACCTTCCATCATAGAACAATGGTTACATTACAACGTAGAAAAATGGTTACCTTCCACCATAGAACAAAGGTTACTGCCCACCGTAGAACAATGGTTGTCTTCCACTGTAGAACAATGCTAACCTTCCATCGTAGCAGAATGGTAACCTTCCATCGTAGAACAATGGTTAAATTCCATCATAGAACAATGGTTACCTTCCACTGTAGAAAAATCGTTACCTTCCATCGTTGAACAATGATTGCCTACCATCGTAGAACAATGGTTGCCTTCCACCGTAGAACAATGGTTACCTACTACCATGGAACAATGGTTGCCTTCCATCATAGGACAATGGTTGCCTTCCACCATAGAACAAGGGAACCGGCCCACGTAGAACAATGGTTACCTTCCATCGTAGAACAATGGTTACCTGACACCGTAGAACAATGGTTGCCTCCCATTGTAGAACAATGGTTGCCTTCTACCATAGAACATGGTTACCGTCCATCGTAGAACTATGGTTGCCTTCCATCGTAGAACAATGCTTGACTCCGCCATAGACAAAATGGTTGCCTTCCACTGGAGAACAATCGTTGCCTCCCACAATAGAACAATGGTTACTTCCACCATAGAACAATGGTTACCGCCAACCATAGAAGAATGGTTGGCATCCCCTGTAGAACAATTGTAACCTTCCATCGTAGAACAATGGTAATCGTCCTTCGTAGAACAATGGTTAAATTCCATCATAGAACAATGGTTACCTGCCACCGTAGATCAATGGTTACTTGCATCATAGAACAATGGTTACCTACCACTGTAGAAAAATGGTTATCTTCAATCGTAGAACAATGGTTACTTTCCATTGTAGAACATTCGTTACCTTCCATCGTAGAATAATGGTTGCCTTCCACTGTAGAACAATGGTACCGTCCATCATAGAACAGTGGTTACCTTCCATCGTAGAAAAATTGTTACTTGCCACCGTAGAACAATGGTTACCTGACACCGTGAAACAATGGTTACCTTCCATTGTAGAAAAATGTTTGCCTCCCACCATAGAAGAATGGTTACCTTCCATCATAGAACAATGGTTACATTAAAACGTAGAAAATAGTTACCTTCCAACAACGGTTACCTTCCATTGTAGAACAATGGTTGCCTTCTATTGTAGAACAATGGTTGCCTTCTATTGTAGAACAATGGTTACCTGTCACCGTTGAACAATGATTACCTTCCATTGTAAAACAACGTTTGCCTTCTACCATAGTACAAGGGTACCGTCCATAGAACAAGTGTTACCTTACACCATAGAAAAATGGTTACCTTCCATCGTAGAACAATTGTTGACTTCCACTGTAGAACAATGGTTACTTGCCACCGTCGAGCAATGGTTACCTTCCATTGTAAAACAACGTTTGCCTTCTACCATAGAACAAGGGTACCGTCCATCGTAGAATAGTGCTTGCGTCCCACCATAGAGCAATGGTTGCCTTCCACTGGAGAACAATCGTTGGCTCCCACCATAGAACAATGGTTACCTTCCACCACAGAACAATGGTTACCGACCACTGTAGAACAATGGTGGCATTCCACTGTAGAACATTGCTTACCTTCCATCGTAGAACAATGCTTGTATTCCACCATAGAACAAGGGTACCGTCCAACGTAGAACAATCGTTACCTTCCATCGTGGAACAATGGTTGTCTTCCACCGTAGAACAATGGTTATTTGACACCGTGGAACAATGGTTGCCTTCCACGATAGAACAAGGATACCGTCCTTCGTAGAACAATGGTTGGCTTCCATCATAGAACAATAATTACCTGACACCGTGGGCCAATAGTTGCCTTCCATCGTAGAACAATGGTTGCCTTACATCATAGAACTAGGGTCCCGTCTATCGTAGAACAATCGTTACCTTCCACGACTCGCAGGCTGTTCCTGCTCTCCGTGTTTATTAGTCGAAATATTCACTATATGATCCTTAACCCTAATCTATCAAGACCTGACTGGAATAAAGGAAGATATACAGAGTCTGATCAGAAAGCATCGCGGCTGGTACAATGAAAAGAAAACTACAACACATATCAATCCGGAATTCAATCTCCTTCGCATTTGTCCCTCATGAAGCCACAGACTTTTTTCCAGCGCCATTTCCATTGACTGAAGCATTCCTGGAACTCC
This sequence comes from Acanthosepion esculentum, assembly GCA_964036315.1. Classification (NCBI taxonomy): domain Eukaryota; kingdom Metazoa; phylum Mollusca; class Cephalopoda; order Sepiida; family Sepiidae; genus Acanthosepion; species Acanthosepion esculentum. The sequence continues at coordinate 88,396,560 of OZ038504.1, forward strand.
GTTTTGGGGATAACGAACAGCTGACACGTCATGTTCTCTTCAATTTCCTCGACGTCTTGAAATCATTTTTCTCTTTCAAGTGAGATTTGATTTTTGAAGAGGAAAAAGGAAACAAAGTGGTCTATCTGGGTAATATGGTGTTTATGGGAATCGGCGTATGTAGGTCTTGAGCAAAAACTGCTGAATAAGATATATTCACTGTTGGAACTGCTTAGTGTTATCTCCGTTACCACAGCAACAATCCCGAAAATATTTGTTATGAACTCGTATATATATATATATATATATATATATATATATATATATATATATATATATATATAATAAAAAGGCTTAAACACTACTATTCCATGGTTATAATTTATTACATTGGAATCGTAATCACGATCCAATGTGTGTGTGTGTGTATTAACCAATAATATTATCTATCTATATATATATATATATGTGTGTGTGTATATATATATATATATATATATATATATATATATATATATATATATATATATGTGTATGTGTGTGTGTGTGTGTGTGTGTGTGTGTGTGTGTGTGTGTGTGTGTGTGTGTCCTCAAGAACACATGGCACAGTGGATAAAGGCGTTGGTTAGATCCAGTGACAGACCCACAGAGTGTGAGTTCAATACCCGGTTCAGGCAGTGGAGAACTTTCAGAGGGAAAATTACCAGGAGATAACTGACATCCATCAAACATGGCTCGTGGAACTAGAACAGTCTACCCCAGTGATCGAAATAAAGGGTTCGGTTCGAAATTCCAACCACCTGAAGAAGGCCGGAGCATACAACGGCCGAAACGTTGTGACAAATATGGCGACAAAGATGAGGACAATAGTCCGACTAATGTAAATACTGTATATATATATATATGTATCACGGATGAAGGCACGGCTCGGATTGAGGAATCGGAGAGCCTAGTTCGAATTCCAGTCGAATCCATTATATTCAAATACGTGCTAATACCATTGAGAAAGGAGTTAATCCACTTCTTCTCCCTCTAGCTATGGCTAAATAGCAGGACAGACTGGGTTCTATAGCCTTGGATGGCAACTGGTCTAGGAGAAGGACAACTCTGAATTCAAATCTCTGGACTGTCGTTAGGGGACCTTGTGGCACGTAGTGCAGCCGATCTTTGTATTTGGCTTTCAAAATGTGTGGTTGGTTCTGCACAAAGTCTTTACCACTATAATCAAATCTGGCAGCCCGTTTCTAGGAACTGATCTTCTTGACTCTTATATGTCTAATTCGATGGGATAGTCCAAACAATGTCACGTCATGGCAGCCTGGATTTGCTTTGCTGACCTTGCCATATACGATTTTTAGTTTCGTGAGTTTAAATTTTATCAGGTACATAACTGGCCTTATGCCAGATTAGACAATACTTAATCAGTATATTTTGTGATGCTGCGAGCTTCTCAAGGGTTTGGCTCTTTGCCAACCGAAGTAAAAATGCCAACCATCCCAATATATGTATTTTAAGTAGCTTCTGTTTGCCTTTTTTATAAATATATTCATAATAATTGTTCTGATCAGATCTCCACTTTGGTAACAAGACTATAAATTTAAGCGTACTACTAGACTGGCAGCAAAGTCTCATCTTACGGTTGAAATGGCGAAATATAACCGTAAGTTCTATGCTCACAGTTCCTTCTCTCGCATTTCTCGCTTGTGGAATCTCCCCCGGCTTCTTGCCTTCCAGTCAACTTTGATCTTCAAAAATTGAAATGCAATTTCCATCGTTATTTTCTGTCTTCTTAATTCCTGTTTTTTTTTTTATTGTTTTCTCTCCTTAATACTGCTTTCTTTTTCTCATATTCTCTCACACTCCGTAACCTCTTTCATCTTAGTGGCTTTATTGCCTTGCTTGGAGTGAAATAATTTGAAATAACGTACTCGCATTTGCGTTGTGGTATAATAGATATTGACTCTGAAAGTAAAATCGGAGAGCAGAGTTCAAATTCCAGTTGAGTTCTTTTCATTCACTTACGCGCAAATACCATTGGGAAAAGTATGTATCCATCTCTTCTCCCCCCAGCTATGGGTTGAATAACATGACAAAATGGGTTATATAGCCTTGGTTGGCAATCAGTCTATCGCAAAAATAAATGACAACCTAAGCGTTAAAATCCTAGTCACTCAGGAATCGAAAGAAACATGATCTTTCATGCTTGTATCACTAATGGCACTGACTCACATTAAACAGATAGATAATTAAACGTATTGAGACAATAGCAATATGTGTATTATTTTAGAGTGTTTGAAATGTATGCGTTAATCTGACCACGATAAGGTAAATGTAAGCTTAGTAGAATTCTACTTAATATATTTCCTTGTCGTTCCATTAAATACTAAAGCTGATTTTTGTCATGCCCAACACAAGATCCGAAATGCAATTCACGTATGATTGTTAGAGTCGATATATAATTTTTCATGCACATTTGAGTTTTCTGTATTTAAGATCAATTTTTAACAAAACTAATGGTTTATTTATTTATTTAGAAAACATTAATTCCTCATTCGTTACTGTCACTGCTACTCTAACGTCACTTCCCACTACCTCTTATACGTCGGAGGGGCAACAGTATATCTGAAGGAATGAATCTGAATGGATGAACCCTCAAAATTTAAGCGGCATTTTAATGAGAACCTCCTTCTATAATCAAAACTGATTGTGCCTGAGTAAAATCAAGTTGTTCGTGTAACTGGTTACTTAGTGCGACCAGAGAACAACGAGAAGGCAAAACTTTACAGTAACCGTCCGGCCAGGTTTAGGCGGCAAGGGAAACAAGATACGCGATTCATTCACATTAATTTCAAATCGAAGTCCGAGAAAATAAATAGGGTTTGTCACAAGGCCACAGTTGTAGAGCGCCCAGGGATAAGTCACTACATGCAGAAGTGAATACCAAACGAAATTTAACAGATCGCTTTGTCGTCAATAGATGTTTAGAACGTTTTTTTACAATCACATTGTTCCCAGTATAAATATGATATATTAAGATCGTAATAATCATTTACATATTGTCACAACTTGGGAAGAAGGTTTGTAATAACAAAAGCAACGCAGTTTTGTCCGGTGACCTCTGTCTGCAGAAGTAATATTCCAGCTTTTTTCCACCCATAAACAATATGGCCGACGTGGTACTTCCGTTTCTGAACAATAGCTGAAACGGTATTTCGATTTCCTCAGTTCCCGGTTACAATACATATTATTACCGGAAACTATGAAGAAATATACAATCCCAGTCGTCCAGAACACGAAAATTAAATTATCTTCTATAAAAAAAATTTAAACAGCTAACCTTATTATCAACTGTAAGAACACATCTGCATGATCTAAATTATAGAAAACCTATAGAGGACTGTGTGTGCATTTACGTGTTGTTGTATTAGAAACACGTGTGTAACTCCTGGTAGAATATTAAAAGGCCCAACTACATGAAAATTGGCGGACTTAATTTGTCCAACCGAAGATGAATGAAGACAAACAAAACCGATATATATATATATATATATATATGTGTGTGTGTGTGTATATATATATATATATATATATATAAAAATGGAGAAAACAACTGAAAAGTTGCAAATTTTAAAAAATTGAATGTTTTTTTGTGAAAGTATTTATTTATATTTTTATATATATATATATATTTGATATTTCAGATCTGCCCTGATCTTTCGTCAGAAATAAATTAAATAACTGTATTCAGATGTTTGTTTTCAAGTAGCGTCCGTCGCGAGACACGGACGTCACGTGATGTGGAATGCAACTGTGTTTGAATATTTCTAACGTAAATCTAACGATAATATTTTAAATGTTGTTTAAAAAGGTTTTTTTTAACTATATATAAAAAAATTTTAACTATTGAAATATTTATACAGATTTAAAATTCCCAAGTCTTTGTTATACTAGTTTAACCTTTTTAAACAACATCTAAAATATTATTATCGTTAGATTTACGTTAGAAATATTCAAACACAGTTGCATTTCACATCACGTGACGTCCGCGTCTCGCGACGGACACTACTTGAAAACAAACTTCTGAATAAAGTTATTTAATTTATTTCTGACGAAAGATCGGGGCAGATATGAAATATCAAACATATATATATATATATATATATATATATATAAATAAATACTTTCACAAAAAAACACATTCAATTTTTTTAATTTGCAACTTTTCAGTTGTTTTCTCCATATTATATACATATCAAGAAAGTATACGTGGCCGCACTGAGGAGCTGTGATACAGCGAAACAGTACTGTCTGTGAATGACATAATTTAGCTCTTGAAAATACATTTCACTTGAGCACTGTTGAGTGATAAGCTAATTCTATAAACAACAGCCACCTGCACTAATGCAAAGCTCTTCAGTAAAATGAATGGAGCACTTTGGTTGATTGGCATTTGTTTACATTTGTAAAAACAATACGCTAGATTTAGTTGTGTAACTCTACCAAGTGAAGATAGCTCTGGCTGACACCAAATTAGTTGTGTTTCAATCCTGGCTTGAGGCATTCGGATGTCTAGTCGCACTGAAGAGCTGTGATACAGCGAAACAGTACTGTCTGTGAATAAGATATATATATATATATACAAATATGTATTAAACAAATTAGAAGGCAGATAGACATAACATTTGTGTGTGGGGGAATATTGTGTTTGTTCTTTGGTGAGTGTTCGTATTTTTGTGAATGTTCGTACGTACGTGTATGTTTGTAATGGTCATAGCGTTTTCCCATGAATGAGAATCTTCTAAGAGCTTACATCTTGTCGCTGAAATGAAGAAGGAAGAGAGATTTACCTCACCTCCACGCGATGTGAAATGCGGCACGAGGCCTGACGAAAAAAGAGAAAGAGGCAAAAAGTTTCCCAGTATTTATAGTATAGGGAGAGAGAACCCTGGTGACAATTGGGAATTAAGGAGGAGATAACTCCTACAAACCAATATTATTTATAATATACACGATCCCCTTAAGGAACTGCCTCTTAATCAAACCAAACTCATGAATAATTATATTGGGCACTCTACTACATACCTATCCTAAAGAGTCACGTTACATCTCTCGGACCATAGCTTAATTAGGACTCAGTTAAATACGCACATAATACTACCAAACTCTCCCCGCAATATACTTGTGGATAATACAAAGATAATACGCCCATTCACATTCATAGACTAAAAATAATGGAAGCCTTAATAATAAAAAAAGTCAACACTCAACTATGAACACGGCTACAATGTGCTGACCGTGTTTAGAATATAAAACATACTCATAACTCTAGATACAAACATAGAAAGCCATACATTCTGTTAAAAATAAAAAATAAAATGACTTTTGGTAATGGCTAAAAGAATAACCTACAGCGCTCGGATGTGGAGATCATTTGGACAATTTTTATACACTTTATGCCCGAAAAGAAAACACTTATATGAACACAAGAAAAATTAAATAAAAAACTTAATTGCAGTACCATGTCAGTCATTTTTTATGAATCATGTATAAAGAAAGAATTGCTGTCCAAATACCCAATCTATGAAATCTCCACAAATATTCTTAAATGCCTATAATTTGTAACAGAAGCCATTGGTTTATATCAACGGCTTTCCATACTTAATACTTCTCGAATTCACTCTCGCGTGGTCATGTGTGACGTCATGAGCTGCGGTGCGATTTTCGCTTCCAGTTTGTCTTTGCTTGGAGATCTTCCATGTAAACAGAAACATAATTGTTTTGTCCATGTATTATTTAATATATTGTAATGTAATTGTCATCTTTGATAATGGCTTGTGTAAGCCGAAAGCTTAGATAGGATTAAAAAATATGTATCAATATTGTGATTTTCTTTCTTCTTTTAATGATAATGTTATTAAGCTTATCAGACGATATGAAAAGAATTTACATAAGAATTTACATAAAATAGACAACACTTGTCTATATTATTTAATGAAACATGCATCAATATATATATATAGAGAGAGAGAGAGAGGGGGGAGAGAAAGAAAGGAGAGAAAGGGAGAGAGAGTGTATGTGTGTGCGTGTGTGTGTACGTAAAGTTTCCTATGCTAGAAAATCTATATATGCCATTATGTAAATTTCCTTGATGGCCAATGATTCTGTTGCAATAGAAAAGGTTAACTGCGTGAAAGTGAACTGAACAATCTGGCTCGGAATTCGAACCCAGCTCGACGATTTCCCTCTCCAATTCGTTAGCCGTTACATTATTAACATGTCCATGTACCTGCCTAGGCTAGGTTTAATAATTGCCTAACTTTTAAGCTTTCCTTTAATAGGAAGAAATCCCCTTTTCTGACGCACAAGTAATGCATAAATCTTACGAGAGCAAAAGAAAAAAACTCCTTAGAAACCAAAGATAGAATTTTAATTGCCATGACATCAATATCGAAAAATTCCAGATAAACAGAAATTATAAAAGTAATTGTTAAATACACAGACGAGCTATGCATATGTCTCACGAAAGAGCGTCATGATTAAAAATTAAGCTAAATGTGTTGTTGCTGTCGTTTTCATTAGCGAATTGTAATATTTTTTTATTTACTTTCTTTTCTGTCATGATTTGTATACCAGTAATGAGACAATTTGTCACGAAATCGTAGATAGACAAAGCACAGGGAGAAGTTGGTTCATACCTTAATAAAGACATACATTCACTTTCTGCCGTTTTTTAATGGCTCCAAGTCAATATAAATGACTTAGATTCCCTGTGATTTTTTTAATAAATATTTTCATGGCAATCGTTCTAATAAATTATTTGGTACCGAGACATTATGAATTAAAGCAGAGTAATAGATTGGCGGCAAAGTCTCATCATTTTACAGTTATAATGGCTAGAAGTAACCGTAAGTTCTATGCTAAGAGTTTCTTCTCTCGCATTTCTCGCTTGTAGAACACACTTCCAGATTCTTACTTTTCTCTCTCCTTGCCTTCTTTCTTTATTTTCTCTCCGCAATTTTCATCTTCAAAAATTTAAATGCAATGTCAATCGTTATCTTCTGTCGTCTTCATTCCTGTTCATAACAGTATTTTCTTTTTTTCAAGTACACCTTCAGTAACCTTTTACGTCTTAGTGGCTTTATTGCCTTGCTTGGAGAGAAATCATTAAAAAAGTGTAGGGGGGCGTTGGAGTAATGGATAGCGGCTCGGACTATCCATTCCATATGAAAGGTATGAATCCTCTTCTTCTCCCCCAGCTATGGGTATATAAAAGCAGGACAGACCGGGTTCTATAGCCTTGGATGGCAACTGGTCTACCGCAGAAAAAATGGAAACCTACTGCGGGAAAAAAATATGCCTCGTCAGTTATGTATCGAAAGATATATGATCGTCTAAGCGTCTATCATGCATGGCATATAACTGACTGAGAAACTAGGAGAAATGTTCTTCAAGTTAATCGATAAACATTTACTAAAAATAATATCAAAATTATTTACTGTAATATGAAAAATATGTAAAAATAGACATGATAAGAAATACTTAATGATAGAAACAATATTAATTTTTAATAATAGAAGTCGTACAAGTACTAATAATAATTATAGCTATAGTTATAGCAATCCTACTGCTTCATACAATGATAAAAATGAAACAAAATAACCCCTGCAAAATAAATTATATAGTGTTATTCAAATAGAATGAACCGATTCTATTACGTAATATTTCAATAATGAAAAACAGTAGAATATAAAAACAATAAAATATAGAATACTTGTGACTTGGCTGGAGTTTTCTAGTCACAAGTATTCCACTGACAATCAACTTTTATTTCCCGTCTTACAAGTGTTCAATATGGCCACCACCTGCAACATTAATGTGATAAGAGAATTCCTTCCCAACGCGTATCAGCATATCACGATCCACTGAGTTGATCGCTGTTGTTATTCGATGTTTAAGGTCATCGAGGTTAGTGGGTAGCAGTGGGACAGAAACGCGACCTTTTACGTATCCCCACAAGAAAAGAAAATCACATACGGTGAGGTCTGGGGATCTCGCAGGCCAAGCGCAAAGAGCAAGGTCTTGGTATGTGCTTGAACGAGGCGTAGTCTGTAAGGTTTCACGTGTAGACGTCTTCTTAGCACACGCCAGATAGGGAACTGAGACATCGCAAGCTCACGGCAAGCTCGATTTGTGGACTTCCGTGGATTACCCCTCAAACGAAACACAGATTCTCACCACTTGTTCCTCCGAATCTCGTGGTCGCCCTGGGCGTATTTCCTTTACAAATACGCCCACTCTCTTGAAACTATTTAAACCACTGTCGAATGTGCTTAGGCGAGAGTGGATTAATGTCCAGTGCTGTTCGATAAAAGCGACTCACCTGATTTTTTTTTTTTTTTTTACTAAATGTTCTCTTCTCCGATGAAACGAAAGTTGAGCTAAATTCAAAGGATAAGCGATCTAAAATCCGAAGAAGAAGCTTTGAAAGCTCTTTGAATTTAGCAGTAAGTACTGTCAAGCATCCGTTCAGTATAATGTTCTGGGGATGCTTTTCTTTTCATGGAACTGGTTTCTTAAAACCTATTGAAAAGACCTCCAGGAGCGAGCAGTACAAGATAATTTTACAGTTTTGTCTGCTCGCTTCTGCTGAAAGGGTGCAAATCGACTCCACCAAGCTCATTTTATGCAGGATAATGTTCCCTGTCACAAATCAAAATTGATGAAGGAATACTTTGATGAGAAGCAGGTGAGTGTTATGACATGGCCGCCCCAATCTCCTGACCTCAACCCCATAGAAAACTTATGGAGCATTATAAAGTACAGGCTCTCGAGAAAGCAGTTGAGAAACAAAGAGGATTTGATTGTGAATTTCCTATCCGAATGGAATTCAATGCTTGGAGATGAGATTTGCCAGAACCTAATCAAGTCAATGCCAAAAAGGGTTGAAAAGGTTATTCAAAATAAAGGAGGACCCATAGATTATTAAATATTTCGAACTATATTACCTATTATAAATAAATTATACCTCTATTATTCTTTATTTAAAGCTGTTCGGTTATGTTTCTATTGACTACTAGTTGCAGGAAATAAGGGAGTCACTTTTCTTGCACAGAGTTTTTCCCTAAATCTCATTTATATCCAAATTTATAATTATCAATAGAATACCTTAGGGTGAGTAAACTTTTTTACTAGGTGGTCGGAAAGGGGTCTTTATATTAGTAAGATTAAAAATTAGTTTGACCCCCAAAACAATAGGCGAAAAAATTTTAAGTGAAAAAATTAGGTGAGTCACTTTTATTGAACAGCACTGTAGAATTGCTTTCGAAAAGCCCGCTTGTATTTGTTTTGGCGAACTCGAGAACTCAGACTCACCATTCCGCGGGTAAACAAGCAACTGAACATTGCCGGAGATACGACGCGACAACAGCGCCCCTGTGACAACCATTCAAATCTTAGAAAACTCATCTTTCAAATGGTGACTGACTCATTCCATGAGGGAGCTTGATCACTGAAGCAATGTGTCATGAAATTGGTTCATTCTTTTTTAATAGCCCTGGAAATAGAACTACGAAAACAAAAACAAAAAAAGATTAACAGAGAATGAGTTGGCATGAAATATGGATGAAATCCAATGCAGTGATGAGATAAAGAACAAAAAGGAAACGTTTATCAATCTAATAAGTTCTTGATAGATAGATAGATAGATAGATAGATAGATAGATAGATAGATAGATAGATAGATAGATTTTAACAGTCCTTGATAGATAGATAGATAGATAGATAGATAGATAGATAGATAGATAGATAGATAGATAGATAGATAGATAGATAATGAAAAGACTGACATACATACATAGATAGATAGATAGATAGATAGATAGATAGATAGATAGATAGATAGATAGATTTTAACAGTCCTTGATAGATAGATAGATAGATAGATAGATAGATAGATAGATAGATAGATAGATAGATAGATTTTAACAGTCCTTGATAGATAGATAGATAGATAGATAGATAGATAGATAGATAGATAGATAGATTATAACAGTCCTTAATAGATAGATAGATAGATAGATAGATAGATAGATAGATAGATAGATAGATTTTAACAGTCCTTGATAGATAGATAGATAGATAGATAGATAGATATATAGATAGATTATAACAGTCCTTAGATAGATAGATAGATAGATAGATAGATAGATAGATAGATAGATTATAACAGTCCTTAATAGATAGATAGATAGATAGATAGATAGATAGATAGATAGATAGATTTTAACAGTCCTTGATAGATAGATAGATAGATAGATAGATAGATAGATAGATAGATAGATTATAACAGTCCTTAATAGATAGATAGATAGATATTAACAGTCCTTGATAGATAGATAGATAGATAGATAGATAGATAGATAGATAGATAGATAGATAGATAGATAGATAGATAGATTTTAACAGTCCTTGATAGATAGATAAATAGATAGATAAGTTGGAATCAAATATGGATCGGAGTTCGACCGATTGATAAGTTAAAGAAGAAATAGGAATCGTTTATGAATTTAACATGTTTCACTTTTATTAAAGCTTCCCCAGACAATGAGATATGGAGGAAAAGGAAAGAAGAAATTCTGGAATTTATACTTTTGTGTTGTTTGATTTTCATTGGTTAATCTTGTTTCACGTGCATTTGAATTTTTAAACAAACATTAGCAGAATTTATGGCGTTCCGAATTCGAGTCGAGACGACATGTCACTTGGAAGTTTCATGAAATTAACGGATTCCAAGCCTAAATGAAAAACCACAAATATTAAATATACCTTATGTAAGTGTATAACGTTCTAGATTGTCTATGTGGGATGGAGATGACAATGGATATTCGTGAAAATATATATTCGAGCAACAGAAAAAATCTAAAAAAAAAAACTATGATAATGATAAAATGTATTTTGACAGAAAAATGTATGCTAATAACACAACTCTAAATGCATATGGCTAAATAAAAAAAGATAAAAAGGCATCTCCGATATTAACTGTGAACTCATAAAACGGGTACATTCTTGCAATATCAATGGCAAAGATTGTAGGACTATTTTTTAATGAAAATAACAGTTTCAAAAATTAAAATAAATTGCTAAATAAAAGAAGAAATTCTAAGAAAATCGGACATTTGTTATTTAGACACAGATTCAAAAAGAGTTTTATATTAAAAACGTAAAAATTGATTCAGAAAATTTGATACATTTCGAGAGAAAGACTAAAATATGTTATATCGTACCTTTTACATTATATGAATTAAACATAGGATTAAACGACAACGACAACAATAATAATAATATATTAGTTAAGATAATTAAATAAATTATATAGATAAAAGTAGTTAAAAAACATATGGAAAAAATATATAAAAATAATAATAATAATAATTGATTATATATATATATATATTTTAAACATGCGTTGAATGTTAAAGACAACATCGTCCTGCATATTTTCTTTTGAATTTTCTCATATTTTCTAATTAGACTTTTTATTTGAAAATGATATCGAAATAAATATTGTCCGTACGATAATCTAGTACTTTCGATTTTTGGCAATATCAATTTGTCGTTTTATAAGATATTCTTTGTAATCCCTGGTGTTGGTATCATATGAAGCTGCGGGATGATGATGTAGTTTAAAATATGTGTAATTTGGCAGCAACTTTTCTTTTTCTTTTATCGTACGGACAATATTTATTTCGAAATCATTTTCAAATAAAAAGTCTCATTAGAAAATATGAGAAAATTCAAGAGAAAATATGCAGGACGATGTTGTCTTTAACATTCAACACAACATGTTTAAAAGTAAAGTTGCTGCCAAATTACACAAACACACACACACATATATATATATATATATATATATATATATATATATATATCTTATGAAATGGACAAAGTCCGACAATTATTTAAAGACTGTCGGAGGACGAATATTTTCTATGAAAATGTCTCGGACATTCAGGCCGGTAAATGTTATTTAATACTGTTTATTATAAACAGAGCATTTACTTAAATACTTGTATCTATAAAAAGAATGTTAAACATAAAAATGTCTTTAAATATATATATATATATATATATATATATATATATATATATATATATATATATAAAACAACTGAAAAGTCGCAAATTTAAAAAAATTGAATTTTTTTTTGTGAAAGTATTTATTTATATTTATATATATATATATATATCTATTTGATATTTCAGATCGGCCCCGATCTTTCATCAGAAATGACTGTTTTCAGAAGTTTGTTTACATTAAGTAGCGTCCGTCGCGAGAGGCGGACGTCACGGGATATGGAATGCAACTGTGTTTGAATATTTCTACGTTAGAAAATTATATATAACATATATATATATATATATATATATATATATATATATATATATATATATATATGTGTGTGTGTGTGTGTGTGTGTGTGTGTGTGTGTGTGTGTGTAATTTGGCAGCAACTTTTCTTTTAAACATGTAGTATTGAATGTTAAATATGTAAGACTATGTTGTCTTTAACATTCAATACTACATATATATATATATATATATATATATATATATATATATATATATATATATATATATATAAAAACATATAAATAAATACTTTCACAAAAAAAAGATTCAATTTGTTTTAATTTGCAACTTTTCAGTTGTTTTTTTCTATATTATATACATATTAAGAAAGTATACGTGGCTTCTCATTATGCTATATATACATATATATATATATATATATATATATATATATATATATATATATATATATATATATATATATGAAGAAATATAGTCTTAAAGTGTGCTATATTTATGGGATAAAGTGTTCAATATCAGAGATAGAGCGTGTGTAAATGTAAAAGTGGACATGGAAGTCAGCACTTAGAGACGACAGTCTGTTTCATGCTAGTGCAATCGTCAGGCGATACATATATATATTAATTTTTGAAACTATTTCTTATTTTCATTCTAAAAATAGTATTCAATCTTGCCATTGACATTGCAAGGACATACTCGTTTTATGAGTTCACATTTAATATCGGATATGTTTTTCTTTTTTTTAGCCATATGCTCTTAGAGTTGTGTTATTAGCTTACATTTTTCTGTCAAAAGACTTTTTATCATTATCATAGACAATCTAGAATGTTATACACTTACATAAGGTATATTTAATATTTATGGTTTTTCAGTTAGGCTTGGAATCCGTTAATTTCATGGAACTTCCAAGTGACGTGTCGTCTTAACTCGAATTCGGAACGCCATAAATTCTGCTAATGAATTAATTATTTGCTTTTTAAAATACAAAATGTGCCACATGGGCTAAAAATGGGGAGGGGGGAAAAGTCTTCTCTAGTCCTACCTGAAAACTAACTTGTCTCATTCGTTGACCCATTCGTACTTACAATTTTCCTTTCACCATAACAACACATTTACTATTCGCTCTCACAACACAGTCACCAAAATACCACATTTTCTCGATGAAAAGCCCTAACATAAATTTTTATTTACAAAATCATCGAGGGATGGGGAAAAAATCAAAAACCCAATGTTTATATACAATGCAAAATATGTATTTACAAGAAACTAAACAAAACAATATTAGTAGTAGGACACTTCCAAAAATGTGGCATAAATCTCTATTAACTGGGATGAACAAATCCAGAGAACAGAGACATCTGTCACCTAAAACGTGGGGAGGGGTGGAGACAAGAAACTAAAAAGGAGGACAAAAAAAACAGGACTTATGTACTTGCATGCTCTAGCTACGTTGAAAGGAAAATATTTAGCCCCGAGGAGGCCAAAACTGAACATGAAAATGTCCTATGTTACTTTAAAAGGCTGGGATGACTAATGTTTCGGTTCGAGGCCCAAAATCCTCTTGTCTAAGTTGCGTCCAACAACCACTCTAGGTCAGCAGTTCTCACTCGCACCAAGCGCGAAACTTTCACCCACCTTTTGCCGAAATTCCACGAGGAGAGACGCGCCCTCTCCGCCCTGATCTTAAACTTAAGCTGATGCCTAAAGAAAGAGACCAGTTGCAAAGAGGAAAATTTCTCACCTGCGTGGAACTCCTTCTGTCTAGTCGTCCACACCACCATTCGCATAATGCCGAGCACATAGAGCACATAGTGCTGATCCCTGGACATTGACGGTACCACATTGGAACAAGCGGAACTGGCTTCCAGAACAAAAAACTTTCTGTCCAAGACGCGAAACATGTAGCCTTCAATCAGCCTGCACAGAGGTTGCACAACGTCGCAGTGGAAGAAGGCATGTTCAATTGACTCCTCCCAGTCACCACAGCGAACACATTCAGATGAAATCGCCAAACCCGCTGCGCAGAGCTTTTTGCCAACCCAGAGAGCCCCTCGCAACACCAGCCAGGTGAGTGATGCCTCTTCGTTGTTGAGACATTTCATCCCAGGCGCCCAAGGCGAGACAGAGCGAAACTCCTTGTTCGTAAGGCCCAGCTTGCCCGGAAGCTTGTCCTTGGCAATCCCTCTCACCGCCACCCGATACAAAGCCTTCCGAGACATATCCCGTGTGTCGGAGAGACAATCTTTAACCTTTAACAGGTAGCGCAGCGCGTCTCTACATTCCTTATAAAAGAGGCATTCACCTTCAGGTGAGCGGTGCGCCTCCACCTCGTCGGAATGCACACTTTGAAGGGACGGAAAAGATTGACGGGCGTCTTCCTTCCAGAATTCACCTTCACCGTCGTTTTGCGTACACATCCGTTCTAGAAAATTCAAGCGGAGCATATGCTGACGTGTCTCGACGCTTGGCATTCCCAGACCGCCTTCGGCAGGATGAAGGCAGCAGACCTCGCGACTTACCAAGTGAGCCTTTCCTCTCCAGAGGAAATCGAAAAGCTCTTTAACGAAATTGACTAGTACGGTAGACGGGAGTGGAAGAACCGAAAGCCGGTAAAGGAGAATCGGGTAGATGTGTGAAATGCACACTTCCGCCCTCCCCTTCAAGGAAAGATTCCTTCGAGTTCACAGGCGAACTGCTTCGTCGACCTTCTTTCGAACTTCCGACCAATTTGTGTCCAGCAGAAGGCCGGGACCGAACCAGATACCGAGTATCTTCACCGGCCCGTCCATCCAGCTGAAGGGCCCAGGGAGAGTAACTCCCTCCCACTCAGCCAACCGCAAGCCAACTGACTTTTCACGATTGATTTTGGCCCCTGCCACCGTCTCATACCTGCAAATCTCTTTGCTGACTTCGTGAATCTCGGCGGTGTTCTTTACGAAAACAGACACGTCGTCAGCATAGGCGGAATATTTGGCCGCTTTGGTGGCACCAGGTAAAGAAATTCCGCGAAATAGGCGAGAGCGGACAACCCTGACGAATGGATCGAGACAAGGTGAAAGGCTCCGACCTCACCCAGTTCACTTCCACCAGTGCCCCTGGGGACTTGTACAGGAGACGGATCCAAGAACGAAATTGTGGCCCGAAACCGGCAGAAGCGATAACAGCCCCGAGAAAACGATGGTCCACCCTATCGAATGCCTTGGACTGATCCAAATTGATCAACGCGCCTTCACCGTCGACTTTTTCTATGATCTGGCGAACCATATGAAGGTTGTCCTGAATAGTCATGCCCCTCACAGCGCGCGTCTGTTCGTGACCGATCAGACTATCGAGGACAAGCTGCAAACGGTTTGCCAAAATCTTCAACTCTACATTGAGCATATTCAAAGGGCGGAAATTATCTAACCTATCCCCTCCGCTTTTGTTCTTGCGTAGCAACTTGATGACACCCCTGGTGAAGCGTTGGGGTATGTTCCCATTCCTCAACCAGTGGTTGAACATCAGTGCCAGCAGCGGAACAAAAACGTGCGACAGCCTCAAGTACACCTCGTAGGGAAGACCGTCTATACCCGGAGTCTTGTCTCGACCGGCCTGCTTCAGCGCTTCCCAGATTTCCTCCTCGGTGACGGCCCCTTCGCACACATCCGGTTCCCACGTCTCGAGACGCGGAAAGTCGGCTAGATATGCGTCAAAATTGGCGGGGCTCAGTCCGGGCTCCCTAGTGAAAAGGTCGCGGAAATGAGACCGAAACGCCTCGCAGATGCCTTCGTTTGTAGTCATCTGTCGTCCGTCCGGCGATGTGACGCTCGGAAAGTAGCGATCTGACGCGCTGCGCAACTCCTCTTGCCTCAGTTCGGCAGCCATGTTAGTCGCCTCGGCAGACATTTTCTTCAACCTAGCCCTAACTACCAGAGCTTGGTCCTTCTTGATAAGCGAGGAGGCCAGCTCGGCCCTAGCTACTGCTACTTGCCCACTATCTCCCGACTGGATGGCAACCTCTAATCTAGACTCTGCTGCCGTTTGCGCTGTTAATCTATCTCTATTGAGCTGACGACTATAATCAGCTGCAAACGACCTGATGACCGACTTAAGGTGTCCCCACAACCTATTCCCAAGCACACTCCCCGTCAATTCCCGCTGTATGGTTGCTAGTAACTGGTCACGTCGAGCAACGATGTGTTGAATTTCCAGTAACCAGTCATTCTGGGTTTAGGCTTATCTGCTAATGTTTGTTAAAAAAGTCAAATGCACGTGAAACAAGATTAACCAATGAAAATCATTGAATGCAAAAATATAAATACCAGAATTTCTTCTTTCCTTTTCTTCCATATCTCATCGTATATATATATATATATATATATATATATATATATATATATATATATATATATATATATATATATATTACAAAGAGTCAATCATACCTTGAATCAATCAGCAATATGAATGCGATTATTGGCGAAATCACTTCGCTAGACATAAACATAAGCATTATACTACTGATAATCCTCTGAATGATGAGATCCTCATAAATAAAATGGATATGGTGTATTTTTTTCATTTCTGCTAGTACTTTCCAATGCTTCGCGCAATTCATCATCAGGCTTTATTTTCCATCAGAATCAAAACTGGGAGACGATTTAAATGTTTATCCAACCGAAAGATGTTTTTAAGTATGAGCTATTTGTTAACTGTTAAATGGTGTTGGAGCGTGCAAATCGCGACGCTAAATTTTAAATATTTAAAGTGAAAATTTTTTTATGTATTTTGTAATATGGTAAATCCACGTATTTTCTTTTATAAGTGTTTTTCAGTTAATATGATATGAAGTAAGTAGATAGTTCAAGTAACAGAGAGATAAGTCTTACTTTGTAAATTTTTTCCTCAGGAATTTTTTACTGCTGGATCAATTGTTTTTTTTTTGAACATAATAAAATAGGCAGCATATATTTACATTACAAAGAGTCAATCAACAATATAAATGCGATTATTTGTAATGTAAATATATGCGGCCTATTTTATAATATATATATATATATATATATATATATATATATATATATATATACTTCGATTATATACGAACGGGTTTGTTACCTTAACTATATATTATTCCTCACCGGTAGCACGACTTGGAGTTTCATGCCCAGCGCAATCTTCAGGTACGAGGTAGAGACTGACCGTTACATAACTAAAATTTTAATTAAAATATTTGCTTAACACAATGATGGCGCAGATTACTTTTTTGTTTTTCTATTTTTCAATTATTTTTAAATGTTGCATCTAAAAGAGATTAAATTTTTATTTTATATATATATATTTTTATATATTATATTTTCGACATTAAGAACACTGTACTTTTTATGGATATCATATATATATATATATATATATATATATATATATATATATATATATATATATATATGCTGAGTATGTAATAAATAGCAGGAAATGTGTGGTTGATTTTAGTGGCGACAGTTTTTTGATTTTATCTAGGTCCCACTCCACATATCACCTCAATGTTCTAGAGTCCTTGTATATCAGATCCCATGGGCCTTCCCTTTGTAAACAGAGGGAATGCTTACGGAGTCTGAATGTTATTGGACTCTTGTATCTCAAAATTCATTTTTTTCTTTTTATTTCCATTCCATTCCATTCGTTAATTTAATTTACACGCTTTTATACTTTTTTATATCCCAGAAAAATAAACTTGATAAGTCCTCGGACAAAACGGATTGTTCTTCTTTTTTAGCTTTTTTAAGAAATGCCATACAATTTTGCCTTTTCTTAGCTAATATATATATATATATATATATATATATATATATATATATATATATATACATATATATATATATATATATATATATATATATATATATATATATATATATACTAATTTAAAAATATGGTTCCATCGCTACACAGGAATTATCATGTTTCAAAAACAGAAGCTAAAAACTTCAAATTCAATTATAGAATTAAAGTCCCTAGTCCTGTTTCATTTTCATGCAATAAATAAGCAAAAGTTCTAATATCAAAAGAACCTTTCATGAATGCGATAGACTTTGCTACCCAATACACTGACATAACAGAAGCAGAAAACATAATTATTATAAATGCGAAAAAATCGGCACTAATACATAGCAATGGATAAAAAATTCTTGTGACCACTTTGACATCACAATGGGATCACTAGACTCTGCTGAGTCTTCTGACCTTATAGGTCTTTTTATATTATACACTCTCACAGTATATCATTAAATTAATATAACTGACATTGGATTATACAGAGACGATGGACTTATGGTCATAAAGAACGATACAAACTTTAAAATCTATAAAATTAGAAAGATATATAGAGAATTTAAATTCCTGAAATTAACAATTACTGTAAGCACTAAATTGAAAAAAGTTAACTTCATTGATATAACATTAGATTTAATGAAAAATGTATACATACCTTATAAAAACCCCAATACTGATCCTTTGTATATACACCCTAAATCAAATCATCCTCCATCTCTAATTAAGCATATACCTTTATCTATCGAAAACAGAATAAGCACAAATTCAACAAATGAGATTTTCTATGAACATATTAATTTCTATAATAAAGCTATTAAAGATGGTGGCTACAAAAATCCAAAACTAACTAAAATAAAAAATGAAAATGGAAAGCATAGAAAAACAGAAGGAGAAAAATAATTTGGTATACTCCCCTATACAACCAAATGGTAAAGAACAAATTAGGACAAAAATTCCTTGCATTAATCGTTAAACATTTTCCTAAAGATAATAAACTCAGTACTATTTTCAATAAAAATACACTAAAATTAAGTTACAGCTGTACTGAAAACTTAGAAAAAAATATTAAGAAATATAATGCTAATATCTTGAATAAACATTTAAACCAAAACCAAAGAAATTCAGACAGTATATTAATAAAAAGTGATGAAGATAAACAAAAATTATGTAACTGCAGAAATCTTAATAACTGTCCTCTTAATAATAAATGTTGCACTGAATCATTAGTGTAACAATGCAATATCTCATCTATTGAAGATCCAGACAACGTAAAAGTCTACATTGGATGCACAAGACATGAATTCAAGAAGCGGTTCAACCAACATCAAAGTTCTTTTAGGATAAATAAATACCGAAATCAGACGTCCCTATCGAAATATTTCTGGCACTTAAAAGAAACCAATAAAACACCTACTGTGAAATGGGAATTAATAAGAAAAGCTAGAATATGTAGGTCTTTAAATGACCCATGTCCTTTGTGCATACATGACAAACTATACATTATTAGATTTATAAAAAATAAAAATTTACTTAATCAAAGAAATGAAATGCCTATTCTTTGCCACATGCTGACATTGTCAAAAAGTTTCATAAAATAATGTTTAAAAAAAACTGACAAATGAAATATACATATTTATATTTGATATTTAATAATAATTTTTAAATACTTTAAGTAATTGTATTACATTTATTTGTTTTAAAAGAAGTATAGTGTATTAGTAATTAGAATTAGGAAAAATATTTTTAAATTGTACACATATAAAAAGAACATTTTTAGAAGAAATCTTTATGTATACAATTACTAATTTAACAACGAAACAAAAAGTTCCGAAAAACGTTTTGTCGTAGATAATGACCAGACGACACGCGATGAACGGATGTTATCATTCGTTGAACAGGCACCTCTACCCTACCTTAACTTAACCTCTTTTCGAAAGTAAATCATATTTTGATATAATAGTTGTTAGTGAAAAAGAATACCATACCAGTCCTTGTCAAAATAATTGAATTTTCCGTATCCTTAGAAACTAATATTATGAATGTATGTGCTTATAAAACTCAGTAAATTTCAAAATAAGTCCTTCCAAATTTCGCTTGTAAATGAAACAGGACTAAGGACTGTAATTTAATTCTATAATTGAATTTGAAGTTTTTAGTTCTGTTTTTGAAACATGGTAATTCCTTTTTAGCTATGGAAGCATATTTTTAAATTAATAAATTTATAATATTTATGCTCTGCAGATTTGCATTGAGCACTGTTTTTTTTAAATAAAAATAATAAGAACACCGGATTATATATCTTACTGTCTTTCTCTTTATTATAATATATATATATATATATATATATATATATATATATATATATATATACACTACTCCACGCCGTCAGTTTCATGCCTGGTGCTATCATCAGGTACTGAACATTGTTTACAGTTTGTTTAATATTTCTGGGTCTCGTGAGATTCGTGATGTTTTTTGAATGAATTATTTCTGTTGTTAAATATTTAATTGCACTATAATCTAAATTTGAATTTAAATTTAGGCTCAAACTTAAAGTTATAAATAAAAATTAGAAATTCTAATGTTCATTTAAAACATGATACTTACGGACGCTGTTGGAGATACATGTAAGGTTGGTTCACTGTGTCGTGCGAGACAAATTCTCTCTCCAAAGTCTATCTTACATATTCAGGTCTACCATTCGTCCATGTTTGAATACAGCTGCCACATGTGGTCAGGAGTTCCTGCTTTATAACTAGGGATCCTTGATAAAATCCAGAGAAGAATCTGCAACATTATTGGTCCTGATCTGGCGTCTCGGCTTCAGTCACTTTCCCATCGACTTATACTTGCTTCCCTGTGTTTTTTCTATAAGTACTTACATAATAATTGTTCGGAAGAGCTATTCGCTATGGTACCAAGACTTTTTGAATTTAAGTTCAGTACTAGACGGGCGTCGAGATCTCGTCAATTCACAGTTGAATTTGCTAGATGTAACCGAAATTCTACGCTAACAGTGTCTTTCTCGCACCTCTCACTTGTGAAATTTCCTTCCGTCTCCATGTTTTCCTGCAAAATTTAAATTCAATGTCAATCGCTATCTCATCTCCTAATTGCTCTTCCATCTTCACACTCATTATTAACATTTCTGTTCCTGATTCTTAAACACCCGGAAAACCCTTGCATCTTTGTATCAGTATCACCCCCATGCCTTGCATCGTGTGATACCGATTAAAAAACATAGAGCTTCTTTCAAAAACTGCATATACTAAAAATGACCAATCGCAGCTCAGAAATACGACACACCTTTTTTATTACCCACCCCACTTCGCAAAATGTTGCATAATATAATTTCTAAATGACTTGAATGACTTCAGGCATTTCCTAGAATTTTGATCAAATTGTTGGACGACAATAACTTTACAAATCAGAACACTTTTTTTATATTTAAACATGTCATTCAACTAAATTTCAGTAATCAAAAACACAATTAAAACATCAAATATACGCATCGACTTCAGAATTACATTCTATCACTGAAAAAAACTCAGGTTTCTCTCATATAATGTTTGAATTTATATAAATTGATTATATCCAAATAGTTTGTAAAGTTCAAAGATTTGTAACTTGCGACGTTATCTGGTCGTCAGTTTGACACACCTGGTCTATAGGAGTCAGAAAACTAGTTGATTGGTTCCAGGAAGATAATCGATGAGGGTTTGGAAGATAGTCGATTGGCGTCAGAAAGCAAGTTGATAGGGGTCAAGAAGATAGTCGATCGGTGCCAGAAAGAGTCGATTGGAGTCAAAAAGCAAGTTGACTGAAGTCAGGAAGGTAGTCGATTGTGGCCTGGAAGATAGTCAATTGAGGATAGAAACCTAGTTGACTGGCTTCAGGAAGATAGTTGATTGGGGCCAGGAAAATAGTTGATAGTGGTCAGGAAGATAGTCGATTGGGTCAAGAAGATAGTCTATTGAGGTCAGAAAGTTAGTTGATTGTGGTCAGGAATATAGTTCAATGGGGTCAGGAAAATAGTTGATTGTGGTCAAGGATATAGACGATTGGGTAAAAAAAAATAGTTGATTGGGACCAGGAAGATAGCAGATTGGAGTCAGGAAGATAGTCTATTAGGGTCAGAAAGACTATCTGTCAAGCGACATCTACAGGAGGTTAGTTTATGACTAGATTCATAGGTGTAGCGATATAGCCATGGAAGGTCATCTGGCGACATCTTATTGAATGTCATCTACGAAATGCGCAAGTGTGTTTACAGCGATAGATGTTTTCAATTTGCAGTTTACCTAATAC
>OZ038504.1:88421526-88434026 GCA_964036315.1 Acanthosepion esculentum
ATATATATATATATATATATATATATATTAATGCATGTTTTATTAAATAATATAGACAATATGACAATTACCATATTGATTCATGTTTAAATCCAATCTAAGCTTTTCGGCTTTATCAAAGATGACAATTACATTTCAATATATCAAACAACACACGGACGAAACAATAATGATAGTCTGTTTTTTGTTGCGTGAAAAATTTTGAAGCAACGACAAATCGTGTATATGAGACGCGGAAGCGAAAATCGCGTCGCAGCTCGTGACGTCACACATGACCACGCGAGAGTGAAAACGAGAAGTATTAAGTATGGGAAGCCGTTGGTATAAACCAATGGCTTCTGTTATCAATTATAGGCATTTAAGAATATTTGTGGAGATTTCATAGTTTATTTTCTTCAGGTTGGGTTTCAACTGTTTTATGTATATAGCTTCAAGAATTTTTAGGTTTTGTTTATTGTTTTCATGTTTAAGTATAGTTGTGTTGTCAACAAGGATTTTCCGGAATTGTGTACGCGGCCGGGCATGTTGTTTGAAATGCCTAAAAATGTTAGAGTTATCATTTAAATGTAGTGTCAAGCGTCGTGAAAGCCGAAAGTTTAGATTGGATTTAAACATGTATCAATATGGTGATTTCCTTTCGACTTTCAATGATAATGTGATTAAGCTTATCAGACAATATGAAAGGAACTTACTTAAAAGAAATAGACAAAATTTGTCTATATTCTTTAATGAAAAATGCATTAATGAAAAATTGCTGCATAAATACACATAATATATATATATATGTGTGTGTGTATGTGTGTGTGTATATGTATATATATATATATATATATATATATATATATATATATATATATATATATATATATATATATGCAAAGTATGATAAATATCTTAAAGATAGTTGCATTTGCCTATGTAGATTTAATTTTTCTATTTAATAATGGTTTATCTTTTAAATCAGAACCGTGACGCCTGGCGACTCACCACCAACCATGCTGTCTCCTTCTTTAAAAAATACCTGCAGTACCGCTCTCAGAGTCAAGAGGTAGAGTGGAAAGTATTGCAACGCCATGCCATTGTGCCCAGGCCGGACTTTCAGCTGCAACGAGCTGCGGCCGTGTATCTCTGTCCGGTATTGAACTTGTAAGTCACAAACGTGCCTGCAAGCGACGTATACAGGCTCCCTCTTGAGCTTCGTTTTCCGAAGCCAAGCCATTGTGGAATCTTCCACGACAGCCAGTCTACCCTCCGCTGGAAATGCACTCTTCTTGCATCCATTGGTCGATCACCGTAAATCCGGCTTGCTGATTGGTCAGTTTCGACCAATCGGATCGCTCCCACGCGCACGATCATATTACGCGCCAATCTTCCCGGAGCCGATCAGACGTTATAAAAACCGGAAGAACACGTGTCACGCCGAGCATTCAGGAGCAGAGCAGACCCGAGCAGACAACGACCAATTTCGACCGCTCAACACATTAGCAAAATGTAACGCTCAAGGAACTCCCGTCTTTGACTAACGCAGTCAGACGTTAAAGAACTTTCGAACATAAAACAAACTTTGCTTACCTAAAGTGAACAGAACATTCACTACTAAATAAGTAAAGAACTTTACGACACTTACGCAAGTACAATCTACTGCTTCTTCGTTATGAGTTTAGGTACAAATATACCAAGTTAAGGCTACGCAACTCCAGTTATCTTAAACCAATCTAACACTACTTCTAATATTACACGAATACATTGAACATTAGAACAATCCGGATATTAACATAAAAACATTGTAAATATTGTTCAATTGTATATAAATGTATATTATTTCAATTTATTCTTTGCCTTGTTTGTTTCATATTTTTGAACGTTAATATTGCTGAGGATGAATGTAAGGAACGCACCAGCCTAACAACCAAAAAACCTTCTGATATCAATTAACACATTCTACTCGTCCCCAACACCATGATGATGATAATGATTTCAAAGTCCAAAGTTGGAACAAATAACACGAACAAATATTTATCTTGAAAGAGGAATGCCATCTTCCAAACAGTACTTCATGACGAAAACTGAAAGTTAATGGTATGCCCCTGTATGTTCCTTAGTAGTTCTTTATTTATTTAGTTAGTTCCACATGTTTGCTGAAATAGTCGAAAATTTCAAATATGCTACTTAAGGGAGAAAACTCTTTTTACTCTGAAGAGTTACCTCCCTGTAAAAAAAATATATGCGTGGTGTTCTAAATTTGTGTTTATTTTCTAAACGCTATGAAGTATTCATTTTCATAATTTTTCAAAATATTAAAAAAATAAAAAATATTTAAATGCTCAAAGCAAAACTACTCCATTAATCCATGTTGCCAAATATATATTTTCTTAATAATAGAATATAATTCAGTCAGTTATGTACTCCACTGTGCCTTATTTAGAGTATTTATTTGAAGAATGTATTGATGTATCGATTTCGGGATAATCAGAGCAAAAGTAAGAAATAGTCTTTTAGATATTTTAGAATTATACTCAAGTAAATTTCTGATGCTAAAAAATTTTCAAAAAAGGCTTCCATCTTTATTTTGTTTGATTTGGAAAAGATTCTCGATTTAATTTTCAATAAAGTTTTTCTCATTTTAATATAAAGATAACGATAAATATAATGGCAGTGAAATAAAAAATAAAAAAACTGAATTTCTGTATAAACTTCAAACCTGGAAAAAGGAAATTTGAAACATTTCTTGTCGAATTTGAATGATGAGAAATAATAGGAAAATAATTTTCAAATATTACCTATTTCCCAGGTATACGTGTGTGCAGAGTGCGTACTACCGGCAAACAACCAGGCAGGCGAGAAGACTGATTGGGGGGGGGGGCACAAGCAGTGCTTTGTGACCCTTGCTATCTTATCAACATTTGCTTTTTTTTCTAACCTACATTTATAAAAAATAAACGAAGCACAACTGACAAAGGATGAGAGATTTTTATAGATTTTGAGGTCATTTTTTTCCTTCAAATCCGTGAATTTGTTTTGCTCATGTACCGTAATTCCCCATATATAATACGCATTATTTTCTTTAAAAAAAATAAGCAAAATTAGGAGTGCGTATTATACATAGCTACAATTTTTTTTTTAAAATTGCCGTTTCATAGGTCGATTTCAGTTGCAAAATGACTACTCAGCACAAACATATGACAATTTGACACTAACATTCGGCGATTGCGACCCCATAAGGATGACAAATACAATCATATGGACCTAAAGATACTTGCAAATGTAAAATAAAATAAGAATTATCATAAAACTAAATTAGAATAATATTATTCTATGTTTAAAACCATTATTTTTTAAATAAGAATAGGAATCGCTGGCCGTAATTAAATTGGAGAGGTACAATTTATAGGGTTTGATTACCAAACAAGGGGTGCGTATTATGCGTGAGTGGAAGCATTTTCATACACTTTCAGCACAATGTTAGGGGGTGTATTATCAATGAAGGCGTATTATATATGGGGAATTACGGTAAATCTCTAAAAAAAACATTATGTAAAATTCACTATTTTTTATACATAATGTTGAATGTATTAAATTTATTCGACTTACAGAAAAACAAAAATCTCAAGTTGATCTTAAAGATTGCCAAAAAACATTGTTGATTTATTTCAAATGAAATGATCTCTTATGATTATGCATTGTATTTTTCTTTGAATTTTTTTTCAGGTTGGATTGTTAACCTATATTGCACCTGATCCATTATTGTACACAATTAGGCTACTATAAAATTGGGATTCTATATGAACAATTGATATGTAATAAAGTGGTGGGGCCGTATTGTAGATTGGGGTGTGGGGCACGAGCCCCTTCCCTCAGCCCTTTGTGTGCGTGAGTGTGTATGCACGTGTATGTGTGTGTGTGTGTGCATGTCCGTCACGTATGTGCGTGTGTCTCTTCTTTCCTTCTTTACCACAAAAATCCATAATGAAGGACGTGTGTCTTGTGTTTCTTTTGTGGGTCCTGGTAAGAACCACACTTGTTGCCCTCATCACACTATCCAGAAAAATGCATCTCTCCACACCAACCATCTATCATATAAAACTACCGCTCCTTATACCACGACGCCGCTACAATGCGATGACTCCCTTGCGTTAACTGGGAGCTTTAGGCACGTCCCAAAATTCGTGAAGTAGAGGAGACATGATGAAAAAAAATGAACAAGACATCAAATCTTTATGTTATTTTTATGATCAAATGATATTTTTATGCAATTTTTTTTATCCTTGGAAAGTCTTTTTTGCTGGCATCCACCGAGACAATAAATTTGTACCGGAGATTCGAGCGTTTTATATATATATATATATATATATATATATATATATATATATATATATATATATATTTATGAATTTTCACTATTCTCTCATACATATGATGGGATAATGAAAAGAAAGAAAGAAATTTGCACGGGAGATTCGAGCGTTTCATATATATATATATATATATATATATATATATGTATGTATATATATATGTGTATGTATGTATGTATGTGTGTCTGTGTGTGTATATATAAATAAAAAGAAAGAACAGTAAGATATAAAATCCGGTGTTCTTATAGATATTTTTATTTTTACACAATAGTGCTAAATAGTAAATTTACAGAGCATAAATTCGAAGGCTTTAGCTTCCATTTTTGATACATGGTTTTCACTGTGTAGCGAAAAAAACATATTTTAAATCAATTAATTTATAATATATATATATATACATATATATATTATAAATTAACTGATTTAAAATATGTTTTTTTCGCTACACAGTGATAACCATGTTTCAAAAATGGAAGCTAAAAGCTTCGAATTTAATTTTGTTATTAAATTAAAAACATTAGTTCCATTTCCTCGTCAAGCGAATTTTGGAGTAACTTTTTTTAAATTTACAGTTTTAAAGGCACGGCAAAGATTCATAATTCAGTGTTTCCAAGGATACCGAGAAATCCATTCATCTAGACAAGGGGTGGTAGGGGGTTCAATTTCAATTTTCGTTGTATCAGTTAATAGTTACATTCGAAAGCGGGGTTATGTTTAGGGATGGGTAGGGATGTATTTTTCAACAAATTCTGACATCCGTTAAATGCATGTCGTCTGGGTTTTTTATAAAAATTTATTGTTAACGGCAAAAATTAAATACAGTATTTTTTCTATTTGTATACTTAAAGATTTTGGGGGGCTGTTTAGGCTAGAATACGTTTAATTTAACTACAATTCTAAAAAATTTAATTTTTAATAGACTATATTTCTTTTTAAAACCAAGTAAATGTATTAGAATTACTTACAGTATATAAAATTATTTTTTCATATCGAGTATAAGTATATATATTACCAGGTTACTTTTTTTTTTTTTTTAAGTAAAATTTATGACAATGACGGCAAAGATAGCTAAATTATTTCACTAATTCACTAAACTTTTATTTTTCATAAACTTAGTAATATATATTTTTTTCATGTATGTACAACGGCCATGGGTCATTTAATGTCCTACATATTCTAACTTATCATATTAATTTCATTTCACTTTAGGTGTTCTATTGGATTCTTTTAAGTGTTTGAATTGCTTTGAGAGAGGTGTTACGGTTAGAGTACGTTTTATTTAACTACAATTTTAAAAGATGTTTAGGTTAGAATCCGTTTTATTTAATTACAATTTTAAAACCAATTTTAAAATATTTTTACTTTTAAATTTAATCGACTATATTTTTTTATAAAACAGGTAAATGTAATAGAATTACTTACAGTATTTAAAATTATTTTTTCACATCAAATATAAGTATGTATATTACCAGGTCTCATTTTTTAAAATTTAATCTTTAAATATTGTTTAAAGAAAATTTTTGACAATGATGGCACAAAATAGCAATTTCCTTTCTCTGATTCAGTTTATTTCTATTTTTTATAAACTTAGTAATATATAGTTTTGAGCCTTCTGATTGGTTAACCTTTCTGTTGGTGAACGATAAAATGAGTCAGCTCAGTTTGGCTGGCTCACTATCACACTCGGGTACCCAAAAACTTCAACCCCCCCCCCATTTTTGGTACATTATGGAACCTTCTTTCAAAATATTAGTAAAGTCAATATTCTTATGGAACAAATACTTTAGTATTCATAAAATATTTTTTCGGGAGGGGGGGTAGAAAAAATTAATATTAACTAGTTATATCATTTTGTCCACTGTTAAGTATTTCAGATTAATAAACATTAAAAACAATATTATAAATTTGGGTTGTGATCTAAACAAAAAAGTGGAAAAAGTTGTTATTTTACCCATAGCTGGGACCCATTAAAACAGGCACTATCACTCCGGGTCAGAGTGATTCTGAGAGTCATTCAGAGGATTGGGCTAAAAGTAGGACTATTTACATTTATACCCCGAAACTAAGGACTCACATTCATACCAAAAACTGACGTCTTTTAAGACAATAACTAATGGATGCAGTTTTACGTCCTACCCAGGACTAATAAGGACCTTATATTTAAGGAATTTTAATTTTTAATAGAGCAGCTTCACATTTTGAAGTAATTAACATATCGTCGACCCAAATAATCAGAATTACTAATATTTCGTTATTAAATATTCGTGTGTACAGGCATGGGTCAACTGGGGAGGCTTCAAAATGTTGTAAAATTAAATAGGAATGTAATAATTTATTCCACGTTCTTCCGCTTTGCTTCAGCCCATATAGTGACTTTTTGAGTTTCCATACATAATTATCACCTTTTTCAAAACCTTCTGGCGGTTCTATGTATATTTCATAGTCAATCGGAGAATTTAAATACACTGCTTTAACATCCATATGGTGTATATCCATACCATAATGTGCGGCCATTTGCATTAAAATTCTTATTGTTGTCATGTTTGTTGTTTGACTGAATGTTTCTACATAATCTTCCCCGTATATCTGCGAGAATCCTTTAGCTACAAAACGAGCCTTATACACTGGCGAGCCATCCTCAGTTCGCTTTATAGTATAAACCCAACGGCTGCCGATAATATTTTTATCATCCGGGGCCTTTTTCAATTCAAAAGTATCATTTGATACTAGGGATTCCATTTCTTTTTGCATGGCGGCTATCCATCGTTTGGAATTATCAGAATTTATGGCTTCTTGATAGTTCTCCGGGATACATTGCACCGAATAGCAACAGTCAATGTCACAGATATTACATTGACCCATTCCAAAATAGTCTGGCTTTCTTCTATTTCTGGTCGGATAACGCGGAATTTGCCCCTCCTCTTTGGTTGTATCTTCTTTTAACTCAAGGTTTGCGTCTGATTTTTCCTCATCTATATCATCTGGTATAACACCTTCCTTTAATTGTGGATTTTGAACGGGTTTTCTATTTATAGGCCCTATCTCATAATTAGGCCATACTAGTTCGTGTTGGACCAGTTCCTCGCAGTTAATGTTCTTTTCTTCGGGATCCTCCACTTGCCCAATGGAATCTGTAAATCTGACGCATCTGATCTTCCTTATTATTTTACTTTGTGGGAAATAAATTATATAGGCCGGACTTGTTTTGTCATAGCCAATGAATATACTTCTTTCACTTTTTGGATCTTAGTTTTGCCCTGTAGTAGACATATGTGTAGCAAATTGTACCAAAAATATGCATACCACTTACGTTGGGTTTGTAGTTCGTATAAGCCTCGTAAGGAGTCTTTTTAATGTTACTATTATAGAAACGGTTTCTTATATATATGGCTGTATTTAATGCATAGACCCACAGATTTGGGGGTAACTTAGATTCTAGTAGAAAACATCTAGCCATTTCGAAAATAGTCCGCCAGCTCCGTTCAGCGATGCAGGGAATAAGGACAGGTTTTCTCATGTTTATGCCTTCATTTATTAGGGGGTTTTCGTAATCATCAGAAGTAAATTCTCCACCATTATCTGTTCTAATTATTTTCACTTTTCCATACGGTGAAATATCAGATAAATACATTCTTGTAGTTGTAAGGTATCAGATTTGTTTTTCAGAAAATATATCATAATAAGTCCTGAATATTCGTCCACAAAGTTTAATACATATGAATAGGTGCCAATACCCATTGGTGAAATTGGACCCGCTAAGTCGCAATAAACTCTGAACAAGATGTCTGTTGATTTTGGGATTTGATCCCTATTTCTATATTTCGTCATTTTCCCTTTAATACATGTGTCACAATGTTGTAAGCCCTTTGGAGA
Source organism: Acanthosepion esculentum (assembly GCA_964036315.1). Taxonomy (NCBI): domain Eukaryota; kingdom Metazoa; phylum Mollusca; class Cephalopoda; order Sepiida; family Sepiidae; genus Acanthosepion; species Acanthosepion esculentum. The sequence continues at coordinate 88,429,755 of OZ038504.1, forward strand.
TGTAATTTTCATTCCAGTGACGTGTTCTTGCAATCTTTTAACATCCGAATTATTACAGTGGCCTAATATTTTATGCCAAGTCCTGAAGTCGTGGGTGGCTGTTTTCACAGATTTAATACTTTTCAAATAATACAAACGTCCATTTTGTTGTATATTAAATTCAGTTCCGTCTGGGTATATTAACTTTGAATTGTCTCGGTGAAAATTAACTTTAACACCAGTTCTAACAGCAGACTGAACCGAGAAAATATTTTGTTTAAATTTTGGGATATATATAAAGCCCTTTTTAATAAACATTTACAAATATTTCCTTTAGGATCGCGTAAATAAATACAGGCATCGCCTCTTTTTAAAACTAAATTATTAGCTCTGGTACTGTGAGCCAACTCAATAAAGTGGGAATCTGGCTCGAAGTTGGAGTCAAAATTAATAAATTTTGTTTCATCTGTAATTACATGATTTGTCGCACCCGTGTCGACTAGGTAAAAATTATAACTATTGGGTATAGTATCCAACCCAAACGAAAAAGCATATGTTCGCTCATTCGAAAAAGCTTTTACATTTTTACAAAAATCACTCCTTGTATGAAATTGACATTTCGCACGTACATGCCCGGCTCTTCCACAACGAAAGCAGATGATATTTGATTTTCTATTATTATTGTTCCTGTTGTTGTTGTTATTGTAATAGTTGTTTTTAAACCCCTTGTTTTTAATATCATAATTCCTAGTCTGGTAGGTTTGAGGGACTGGTCTTCTGAATTTTTTAAATGACGTTCTCAGTTGCATTACGTTATTTCCTTGATTTGGGGGATTACACATTTTTTCAGTTTCTTCATAACTACGTAACGCAATTTTAAACTCAGTGAAAGTTAATTTTTTATCTTTTTGAGTTATGACTGTCGTGAATGGTTTGAATGTTGCTGGTAATCCCTTTAAAACCATGGCTATTAGCAGCCCATCTGAGATAGTCCCACCTGCCATTTTTAAGGCATTTGTGACATTCTCAGCTCGTATAATATAATCTGTTACAGATTCATTTTATCGACTCCTTAACGAGGTTAGTTCAGTATATAAAGCAATCAATTTGGGTTTACCTTTTGACAAGTAATGTTCACGCAATATTCTTAAAGCTTGGCGGCCGTCGTCTCTGGCTTCTCTCATTATTAAAGACAAACTCCTGTCATCCAGTCATTGTATTAATTCGGCGAACACGGTCGCATTTCTTTCCATAAAATCATCATCTTCTTTCTGGTCATCTTGGCAAAGAATGATGTCATGAAGTTTTTGTATTCTAAGGTAGCCTAGGAATTTCACTTCCCACAATTCGTATTTCGACTCGTCTACGTCAAAATACAGTCGTAATCTGAGCTCATAACCTTTGTTCACCATGTTCACCATAGTCTATGATTATAGAATCCAGCGTAGTACGTAATCTGTTCAATGAAACAACGTTAAAGATTAACACTCACGAGTCAGACACTCTACTGAATCTGACTATATCGTCAATACTACCAGCAGCTGTTCCGTAATTCTTCAGTCTTCGATATCAGAGGCTGGTAGTGCACATTCCGGAAAAAACATGGCCGCCTTTATACACGTCGCATGGAATATTTTGAGCCTTCCGATTGGTTTGTTCTTCTATTGGTGAACTATAAAAGGAGTCAGCTCATTTTGGCTGGCTCACTATTACACCAGGGTACCCTAAAACTCCAACATTATGTACACTATTTACATTATTCCGACTATTATACTCATCTTTGTTGACATATTTATTACAATGTTTCGGCATTTCAGTATCTGTCTATATTTCTGAGATGAGGTATTATGTACACTATTTACATTATTCGGACTATTGTCCTCATCTTTGTCGCCATATTTATTACAACGTTTCGGCCTTTCAGTATCTGTCTATATTTCTGAGATGAGGTATTATGTACACTATTTACATTATTCGGACTATTGTCCTCATCTTTGTCGCCATGTCAAGGACACATGGCACAGTGAATAAAGACGTTAGTTAGATCCAATGACAGGACGCAAAGAGTGTGGGTTCAATACCTGGTTAAGGCAGTAGAGAACTTTCAGGGGGAAATTAACAGGAGATAACTGATAACTGACATCCATTAAACATGCCGCGTGGAACTAGAACAGTCTACCCCAGTGAACGAAATAAAGGGTTCAGTTCGACATTCCAACCACCTGAAGAATGCTGGAGCGTACAACGGCCGAAACGTTGTAATAAATATGGCGACAAAGATGAGGACAATAGTCCGAATAATGTAAATAATCAACTAAAACATTATTTAATAAGAAAAGATTTTAATTGTTTTCATAAATAAAATATATTATGGACACTGTTGGATTATTTTTTCGATGAATAATGAATTTTTGCAAGAATTGTTTTTATTTTTTTAATTTTAATTAGAATATTTTTTAAACTTTTAAATCTTTTAAAATTCTATATTAAATTCTATCTGCAAATGATATTGTTATTAAATTTCAAATCTATTTACTACAATTCAACGACCCACAGTATTTTTTTAAAAATTTAATCTGTTTTATGTGTTGATTTTAGTAAATACGGAATCTATACTATACATAGCATTGTCAGAGAACAAGAACAGTAGCTATAGTAAATTTAAACTTTTTTGGTAATTTTCTCATATTTCCTCCACAAGGGTCTGTGTAAGACTATCAAGCCAAATTACCTAAAATTCAATAAAAAATTAGATTGCTTTGAATATTTCCTTAAATTTTAAAACTACTCGGTATTTAAAAAAATTATATAAAAAGGCGTTTAGATTGTAGTCGTCATGTAATTTTTACACGTATTATACTCCGCTGCAAATGTAATATTTGCTTAATTTCAGTTTAATTGTAATTTAAATCAGCTATTTTTCTCAAATAACGTTTCAGAAAAGCATATTTTATTTTTAAAGATTTTTTAAGAAAGAGAATTATATTGTGTTGACAGATTTGTCAATATGGACGATTTTACCGATAAAAAAAATAAAAATATCTTCCAATCATTTTAAATTCGGTTTGAAAATACAAAATATTTTGCTTATTGGAAACATTAAATTTAATCTAATTTGTAGAGGACCGATGCGGTGTGGTGTGAGTGGAAAAAGAGAAGATGAGTTATCTCTAGGTTATGGCTTCCGCTGGCCGGTCCAGCTACATAAAAATGTTGGACTAATGGAGTCCAAAGAAACAAACAAGACCGATATATATGTACAAAACAAATATATATTAATACGTGAATTACAAATAGATTAAAACACGAGTTACAATACATTGAAGACATGAATAAAATGTTACAGTGTCTGTGTGGAAAGTTGTGCGTGTGTTGTTTTTAGTTGAATGTCCGTACGGGTCGAATTTTGTTTTAGCGTGTTCCCAGAATATGGGAAACGCTGGTTGTGTATAAGAGTTCACATATTGGAAATTTTAAGAGAAAGTTTTTTGTATCTCGTCCCACGTGCGAGGTTTCGGCCCGCGGCCGAAATTGACATAGTTCCTCGCACGTGCGCGTAAGCAGAGAAAAGAGAGAGCGTTTTTTGTACCTCGCCCCACGCGCGAGGTTTGACGGCCCCAGGAGAGGCAGTTTGGCCGCACGTGTGCGAAGCCGTGGAAAGAGGAAGAGGCGAAAAAGGTCAGCCAGTATTTATACTCCCGGGAGAGAGAGACCCCGGTGACGGGTTAAGGAAATGAAGGGGAGCTAACTGCGACAAATTGCTTAAAATTAAAACTAAAATCAAAGCTTCAGGAAACTTTTTCATTTTTTTAAATGTATTTTAAAACTTAGATATTTTACATGTCTTTGAAGATACCTACTGAATATTTATTACATGTTTTGTCGGGGATTAGATTCTAATCACATTAGATGTTTAGTAATTTGTTGAAAAATGAATTGTCTCCTAGTTCGGCGTGCACGCGCGTACACACACACACACATAGATAGATAGATAGATAGATAGATAGATAGATAGATAATGTACAGTGGGAAATAGATAGATAGATAGATAGATAGATAGATAGATAGATAGATAGATAGATAATGTACAGTGTGAAATAGATAGATAGATAGATAATGTACAGTGGGAAATAGATAGATAGATAGATAGATAGATAGATAGATAATGTACAGTGTGAAATAGATAGATAGATAGATAATGTACAGTGTGAAATGGATAGATAGATAGATAATGTACAGTGTGAAATAGATAGATAGATAGATAGATAGATAATGTACAGTGTGAAATAGATA
>OZ038504.1:88439026-88474026 GCA_964036315.1 Acanthosepion esculentum
CCTTCCTTTGACCTTTCTCTGACCAATCCTAATTGTTTTATTACCACCTTAAGCAGAAGAATGTTTTCTCCACAAGTTCCAAAAAATTTGGACGACTATTACACACAAACGACAATAGTTAAACATCAGAAAACATGAGTGAAAATTAATTCCTTTAAATAATATGGAAATAACCACTCTTCGCCTGATGAAGGTCTCAAAACACGAAACTCGTGTAGCAAAAATATGGAAAATAAGGTATAATATATATATATATATATATATATATATATATATATATATATATATATATATATATGCGTGTGTGTGTGTGTGTTTGTGTGTCATCAGACCGACTACATTTTATTAAAACCAGACAATATGATAAAGAAACAGACAAAAAAAATAAAATGAAGTAGCGATTTTACCTCCGATCTTAAAAAAAGTTGGGTGGGGGTGGGTACACTGTTGAAGTGTGGGAAAAGTTTTTGAACCAGAGAAATGAAATAAAAGTAAGTTTGAATTGTTTTAAAAATAGACATTTCTCGTTAAACTCTGAATATATATGATTAGGCTTGAAACTATATATATATATATATACAGTGTAACCTGGATATAAGAGAGTTGTCGGGATCGGAGACGAAGTCTCTTATATGCGGGTTTCTCTTATATCAGTGTTTGGTCTATTTTGTTTAGGTAAGTATGGCTCTAATTTGGGACCGGAGAAAAAAATTCTCTTATATCAGGGTCTCTTATATCCGGGTTACACTGTATATATAGTTTCAAGCCTAATCATATATATATATATATATATATATACGTGTGTATGTGTGCGTGTGTATTTCTGTATTGTATATATATATATGTGTGTGTGTGTGTGTGTGTGTGTGTGCGTGCGTGCGCGTGCGTGTGTATTTCTGTATTGTATATATATATGTGTGTGTGCGTGCGTGCGCGTGCGTGTATATTTCTGTATTGTATATATATATGTGTGTGTGTGCGTGCGTGTGCGTGCGTGCGTGCGTGTGTATTTCTGTATTGTATATATATATATATGTGTGTGTGTCTCTGTGTGTGTGTGTGTGTGTGTGTGTGTGTGTGTGTGTGTGTGTGTGTGTGTGTGTTTGTCGCGCATACATATATAAGTTTATAGATGTATTTAATCACTTATGTGGATGTCATGGATGAGCTTACATTGCAGGTAATTTTTGTTACCATTATTATTATGTTTTAAAATATTGTATTATATTCTTTATATAAATATTTTTTTTTTTCATTACTATTATTATGATTATGATGATGATAAAACTGATGATGATGATGATGTTTAAATGAATAACAACATAGACAGCATTACCATGATTTTTATGACTGGTTGTGTGGTTAAAGTTTTACCCAGAAAATCTTTCACTAATTTCCCTTACACTACAACCTTCTTTTTTCTTCCCCCACTTGTTCTCTCATTAATAGTGTAAGTGCCCACCCCAACCAATTTTTTTAAGGTTTAGTTAAAATCACAACTTCATTTTTTTCTTTTTTATCATTTTTGGTTTTTCTCACGCTGTCCGTTGACCTGAGATGGAACAAATACATCGAGTCAATTGCTTCATCCACTGCAAGGAAAGTTGGCTCCCTGTGCTGAGCCAGGAAATTTTTCTCCCCGGAATCGATCCTCCAAATCTATAAATCAACCATTCGCCCTTGCATGGAGTATTGCTGCCATATATGGTCTGGAGCTCCTGCTGTTTGCCTCAGGGTTCTTGATAAGATCCAGAGACGGATATGCAATGCAATTGGCCCTGATCTGTCATCTCGTCTGCAGTCGCTCTCTCACAGACGCGCCGTTGCCTCGCTCTGTATTTTTACAAATATTTTCACGGTAATTGCTCCGATGAGCTGCTTTCGCTGGTTCCTAGGCCTCATGAATTTAAGCGTCCTACGAGGCTGGCATCCCGTTCCCACCCCTTCACCGTTGAAACTGTTAGATGTAGACGTCTCTTCTAGTCCAATAGCTTCATGTCTCGCACATATCGCCTGTGGAACTCCCTTCCTTATTCCTGTTTCCCTGACAAATACAATCTCCAACTATTTAAGTGTAACATCAATCGACATCTCCAGTTGCCTTGATCTATCCACTTCCCTTCTCCACATCCTTTCACCTTTCATTCCTATCTGCTCTCGCTCAAAATCTTCTGTAACCCCCTAGCCTTGATCGATCCACTATCTTTCTCCACATCCTCTCCTTTACCACTCCTATCTGCTCTTCCTCCAAACCTTTTGTAACCCCTTGCGTGCTAGTGGCTTCCAGCCTTGCTTGGGGTGATAAGCTTAAAAAAAAATGTCTGACTCTTTATCAAATTGTCTGGCTGAAGTCATATTATTTAATAAAATGTAGTCGGCATATATATATATATATATATATATATATATATATATATATATATATATATATATAATTCGCAGACTGTACTGTTTCGCTGTATCACAGCTCCTCATCGCGACTAGACATCCGAATACCTCAAGCCCGGATTGAAACCCAAACGATCAGTCAGTTTCTACCACTTCATTCGACAGAGAGAAACAACTAAATCTAGCGTATTGTTTTTACGAATGTAAACAAATGTCAATCAACCGGAGTGCTCTATTCATTTTACTGAAGAGATTTGCATTAGCGCAGGTGGCTGTTATTTATATAATTAGCTTATCACTCAACAGTGCTCAGTTGAAATATATTTTCAAGAATTAAATTATGTCATTCGCAGACAGTACTGTTTCACTATACCACAGCTCCTCAGTGCTACTATATATATATATATATATATATATATATATATATATATATATATATATATATATATATATATATATATATATATATATAGCTGCCTCACGAACTCAGTCCATACCGGGGTTGAATTAGATTGACGAATTATATTTTTCGTCTGTTAAAATAAGCTTATTCCCCATATGAGGTGTTTTTTGATTTTATTTATTGTGTATTAATTTTTGCTCTGTAATAATAAATACATTGAGCTCTTTTTAATATTTTGGATTATATACCAATGTATTTATTACCGTTACTATATATATATATATATATATATATATATATATATATATATATATATATATGACTGTTGAAATAAATTTTCATTGTATGACGACTAATTAAATCTTTGCCTTATTATATATATATATATATATATATATATATATATATATATATATATATATATATATATATATATATTAATGCATGTTTCATTAAATAATATAGACAAGTTTTGTCTATTTATTTTAAGTAAGTTCCTTTTGTATTGTTTGATAAGTTTAATCACATTATCGTTGAAAGACGAAAGGAAAACACCATACTGACACTTGTTTGAATCCAATCTAAGCTTTCGTCTGACATAAGCCATTATCAAAGATGACAATTTTAATAAATCAAACAACACATATACGAAACCACAATAATGGCCCGCCGTTGCTGTTTGAATCAGCTCAAAGTAACGACAAACTCTTATTTACGAACCAAGGAAGCGAAAAACGCGTCGTAGCTCGTAACATCACACATGAGCACGCGAGAGTGAAAACGAGAATGTTAAGTATGGGAAGCCGTTGGTATAAACCAATGGCTTCTGCTATAGATTATAGGCATTTAAGACTGTTTCTGGAGATTTCATAGTTTATTTTGTTCAGGTTAGGTTTCAGCTCTTTTATGTATATAGCTTCAAGGATTTTAAATTTTTGTTTATTATTTTCAAGTTTAAGTATAATTGTGTTGTCAACAAGGATTTTCCGGAATTGAGTACGCGGGCAGGCGTGTTGTTTTAAATGTCTAAAAATGTTAGCGTTATCATTTGAATGTAGAGTTAAGCGGATTGAAAGCGAGATTGTGGTGTGACCAACGTAAATATTATTTAATCTATTGGAGATATAATCTCCCAAACGGCATTTGAATTTGTAAACTGTGTTGGTTTTTTGCAAAACGCTAACGGGGAGGGGGGAAGAATCATTCCGAATAGTAAAGTTGGATATGCCAGATTTAGTGTAGTATATGATTAACCTAATTATATATATATATATATATATATATATATATATATATATATATATATATATATATATATATATATATATATATATATATAGATAGATATATAGATATATATATAGTTAAATTCCCAGATCAATTCTATGGACAAGACAATATATATATATATAATATATATTGTCATCCACAGACAGACTGTTTCGCTGTATCACAGCTCATCAGTGTGGCTAGACGTCCGGTTGCCTCTGGCTAGAATCGAAAACCGTCTGAATTCGCGTCAGTCGGAAATTTTACCCTGAAGCCGTTGGCGCACGGCAGAGAAGAAGGTGAATTTAAGCGTATTTATATTTAAACACACAGTGACTGAGAGAACTCGATTCGATTTAATCGAAGAGTCTTGCATTATTAGCCGTAATAGTCACTGTTTACAAACCCACACATCCTCCCCAGAGAGCTCAACCGAAATAAATTTTCAGGAGCATATATATTGTCATCCACAGACAGACTGTTTCGCTGTATCACAGCTCATCAGTGTGGCTAGACGTCCGGTTGCCTCTGGCTAGAATCGAAAACCGTCTGAATTCGCGTCAGTCGGAAATTTTACCCTGAAGCCGTTGGCGCACGGCAGAGAAGAAGGTGAATTTAAGCGTATTTATATTTAAACACACAGTGACTGAGAGAACTCGATTCGATTTAATCGAAGAGTCTTGCATTATTAGCCGTAATAGTCACTGTTTACAAACCCACACATCCTCCCCAGAGAGCTCAACCGAAATAAATTTTCAGGAGCATATATATTGTCATCCACAGACAGACTGTTTCGCTGTATCACAGCTCATCAGTGTGGCTAGACGTCCGGTTGCCTCTGGCTAGAATCGAAAACCGTCTGAATTCGCGTCAGTCGGAAATTTTACCCTGAAGCCGTTGGCGCACGGCAGAGAAGAAGGTGAATTTAAGCGTATTTATATTTAAACACACAGTGACTGAGAGAACTCGATTCGATTTAATCGAAGAGTCTTGCATTATTAGCCGTAATAGTCACTGTTTACAAACCCACACATCCTCCCCAGAGAGCTCAACCGAAATAAATTTTCAGGATTCTTTAGTTTAAAAAAAAAAAGCGTTAAGAGGTCATTTGCTAAAAATCACCTGAGGATACCGTAAGTTTGAAACCAAGGTAGTGGATTCAACTGACCTCCTGATATTTTTTTTTCACGCGTGTATTGAGTACTTTTTAATACTACTTTTTCTTAGTCTGATTCAACTCTGACCATTAACCTTTTATGCATTTTATATATGTGTGTATATATATATATATATATATATATATATATATATATATATATATATGTATAATATTATTATAAAACAGAGCATTTACTTAAATATTTGTATTTATAAAAAGAATGTTAAACATAAAACTGTCTTAAAAATAATTGTCGGACTTTGTCCATTTCATAATGTGTGACGTCATTTGTTTACATTTGGATACACTTTGAGCAGATATGAATGTACGTGAGAGATTCATGGAAGATTGAAGTTTAAAGGCAGTAAAATCGACCTTGCTATGCGAAAAGCTCCTCTGTGGTCGAAACGGTTAAGGCACGCCAGGCTATATGACGGTTCCGTATAGGATACAGGTTCGATTCCTGTCGGAGGACGAATATTTTCTATGAAAATTTCTCGAACATTCAGGCCGGTAAATGTTGTTTAATACTGTTTATTATAAAACAGAGCATTTACTTAAATATTTGTATCTATAAAAAGAGTATTTTAGACATAAAAATGTCTTATATATATATTATAAATTAATTGATTTAAAATATGGTTTTTTCGCGACACAGTGATATTTTAAATCAATTAATTTATAATATTAATGGTCTGTAAATTTACATTGAGCACTATTGTGTAAAAATAAAAAATATCTATAAGAACACCGGATTTTATATGTTACTGTTCTTTACATATATATATATATATATATATATATATATAATAGATAGATAGATAGATAGATAGATAGATAGATAGATAGATAGATAAGTTTAGGTAAGACTGGTTGGTTATAGGATGATGTAATGTCAACTTTGTATGAAGAAGCCAATGCCAGTCGCTTTCTATACACTGTAGAAACGGTCAAGGAGATTAGCTTCATTAACGAATTGTTTTAACTGATGCAAAATTATATGAAGAGAACGATTTTGCTGTCCCAGTCTATTCATTGTTACAGAAATCTGTTGCATACTTTCATAATCAGGTTTTGGCGGAAATATTTGTTCATTACTGTTTTGCTATCGATTTCTGCTAAAACAAGAAACGGTAAAAAAAAATTGAAAAAAAACAAATTGAAAAACAATCATGTCGGTAATGATTTTTTTTATTGATAAGATTCGATTTCCACAGACACAAAACAATTTCCTGGAAATGACTTCCAAGATTTACGAGTGAAAAATTTATCTATTCGTATGAAGTTGTCTGCTGAAGTTTGAATCCGTTACGAACAGGTTCATGGTACAATGCGATGAAAATACATGGGATTAAATAAAATGCATTTAATGTACTTTAAAGAGGTTACATCAATATTGATTAAGAAATGAAAGTAATGGACAACATTTGAAATAATACAATGTATATACAATAGAGATTTTACATGCACACAAACACATACATATATGAAACAGACTGTCGGTATATTTCCCGCCGACGTATAGTTGCCTCTCCCTGTCTTTTCTATAAATACTTTCATGGTAATTGCTCTTCACAGTAATTTTTAAAATATTCATTGGGATTTAGATTTTTAAATTGTTGTTTTATACCCTTCCCTTTCACAGACAATGATTTGTACATATGAAGACTTCTTAGGACTTTCATAGAGACAAGGAGGTATTATGGTGAATGTAGTAAGAAAGGTAAGTAACAATGCATTATTTTGGTGTTAGGAATATTGTGATGTGTTTGGGTCAGTGATTGTGGCTAGCTATGTTTAAAGTTAAGACAGATGAAGATCGTCCTTTTCTCCAATCTCCTTTTGGGCCTTGTGCCACCTTTTGTAATTTTTACAAATAAATTATCGCTCTTTTCCTTGATGCCTCAGCCGTAGGAACTTAAACGTCTACTTGATTGGCAATGAGGTCTCATCATTTTACTATTGAAATGTCTACGTGTAACAGTAAAGACTATTCTGATAATATCTTTTCTCGTACCTCTGGCCTGTGACACTCTCTTCCGGTTTCTTACTTCCTTGCCGACTACGATCTTCTAAAATTTAAATGCAACATCAATCCCTATCTTTTATCTTCCTGAACCTTGTTCTTTTAATGTGTTTTCTCGCAAGTAGTGTCTTCTAATTGTTTAAGTGCCAGTAAGAGTTTATGACTTAGTGACATTATCGCCTTGCTTAGGATAAAATGATTAATGTACATATGGGGACTAGTTAGGACTTTCATAGAGACAATGTGGTATTATGGGGAATGTAGTAAGAAAGGTAAGTAAAAATGTGTTGTTTTGGTTTTAGGAATATTGTGGTATGTTTGGGTCATTGTTTGTGGCTAGTCAAGTTTAAATATAAGACAGATGAAAATCGTCCTTTTCCCCTTCCCCCTTTTGGCCTTGTGCCATATTTTGTAATTATTGCAAATAAATTATCGCGCTTTTCCTTGATACCTCGGCCGTATGAACTTAGCTAGCGGGTGTATGCTCATTGGCCCCTTTTATTTCTGTCCCTATTTCATAAGCTTAATTTCCCTTCTCTCCCCCGTTTAGGTGATCAGAGACGTCAGTTCCCTGATGGTTGCGTGGCGCCTTTCGTTTCGGGTGTGATTTTCGAATTTGTTGTGTTTGGACGAATGACTGGTTGTAATTTTTTTTAAGAAAGTCCGGCACTGATTTCGTCCAGCTAACCGATGTTTCTGCTACATTTAAGGATTGTTGGGGTGGGGGGTTATTACTAATATTATTTTGTTTGATTTCTTGCAAATCGATTTTTCATATTGTAAATATACATTGGGGTTAGTCTTTAAATTGTTGTTTTATTCCCCTCTCCCCACAGACAATGAATTGTACATATGGGGACTAGTTAGGACTTTCATAGAGACAATGTGGTATTATGGTGAATGTAGTAAGAAAGGTAAGTAAGAATGTGTTGTTTCGGTGGTAAGAATATGGTGGTATATTAGGGTCAGTGTTTGTGGCTAGCTAAGTTTAATATTAAGTCAGATGAAGTCCGTCTTTTTCCCCCATTCCCTATTTCGCCATTGTGCCACATTTTCTGTACTGAAGTGGAAATAAATATCACTCTTCATTGTGGTACCTAGACTTTTTGAATTTAAGTGCAGTATTATACTAGCGTCGAGATCTCATCAATTTTCAGTTGAGCTGGCTAGATGAAGCCGTAAGTTCTATGTTGACAGTTTCTTTTCTCGCACTTCTCGCTTGTGAAACTCCCTTCTGCGTCCATGTTTTCCTGCCAACTTTAATTTGTAAAAATTTAAATGCGATGTCAACCTGATTACTCTTTCCTATTCCCGTTCATTATTAATGTCTCTGTTCCTAATTCTTGCAAACCCTGAAACCCCATGTGTCTTTGTGGCGTTACTGCTTTACTTATATAACTTCCTTCCGGCTTCATGTTTTCCAACCAACTTTAAACCGCAAAAAAATAAATACAGTGTCAATCGCTATCTACTGTCATCCTGATTACTTTTCCTCTTCTCGTTTATTATTAATGTCCCTGTTCCTAATTCTTGCGAACCCTGTAGCCCCTTATGTCTTTGTGGCTTTACTGCCTTACTTGTGGAACACTCTTCCGGTCCCATGCTTTCCAGCCAACTTTAATCTGCACAAATTTTAATGCAATGTCAATCGCTATCTACTGTCCTCCTGATTACTCTTTGCTCTTCCCGCTCATTATTAATGTTTCTGTTCCTAATTCTTTCACACTCAGTAACTCCTTGCATCTTAGTGGCTTTACTGCCTTGCATGGGGTGAAACTGATTAAATTCAAAGGTCTAAACTGTTTATATTAATATATACCCTGTGTCTGATACTGAGCGCTTTTCATCCATTATTATAGCATATCTTAAAAAAATTATTTTTCTATTTCTACATATTTACTTATTACATTGTTTTTTTTTTATAGCTGAAGCAACAAAGTATACTATTTGTTGTTTTTTTTACAGTGTTTTAGTATTTGCTAGTAACGATGCCTATAGAATTTAAAAGAAGATATAAAATTGAGCAAGATGAAAACAGACTGATTCCACCTGAGATTTTTAAAGCTGTAAAACAACTTGGAATCAATAGAATGATTATCAAAAGGATAATCGATCGATACAACGAGACTTCTTCCGTCAAAGACAGACCCAGACCAACAGGTTTCTGCACCTCCAGAACGCCAAAGCTCATTAACCAGGCGCGTGAAAAAAAAAATTAAAACCAAAAAAAACAGGCGTAATCGAAGAATGCCAATGAGAAAATTAGCTAAAGACCGGTGTCTCAGTTCTAGTTCTAGTGGAACTACAAAAATCTACCCCGGTGGACGAAATAAAGGGTTCGGTGCAAAATTCCAATCATCTGAAGAAAGCCGGAGCGTACAACGGCAAAACGTTGTGAATATGGCAATAAAGATGAGGATAACAGTCTGAATCATGTAAATAATGCAAATAATCATAATACATCATCTCAGAGATATACACAGATTTTGAAGGCATGTCACATAGGACTAGAATAATATACCTCGGTGGACGAAATAAAGAGTTCAGTTCGAAATTCTAATCACCTGAAGAAGACCGGAGCGTACAACGACAGAAACGTTGTGAATATGGCAATAAAGATGAGGATAACAGTCCGAATAATGTAAATAATGCAAATAATCATAATACCTCATCTCAGAGATATAGACAGATTTTGAAGGCATGTCACATAGGACTAGAATAATCTACCCCGGTGGACGAAATAAAGGGTTCAGTTCGAAATTCTAAGCACCTGAAGAAGGCTGGAGCGTACAACGGTCGAAACGTCGTGAATATGGCAATAAAGATGAGGATAACAATCTGAATAATGTAAACAATATAAATGAAGACCAAATGTCTTTTGTTTAATTATTCAGAAATATACAAAAGTTTCTTGGGGGTGTCCTGAGCTTTTCAGATGACTGTATGTCTATCCGTTGACTTTGAAGTAGAATATGACTCAACTAGAGATAACCAAGTGACTGGGTATTTCTAGAAACAGCATTGGAACCATCCAAAATACTTTGACTGCTACTAAAAGTCCAAAGAAACCGGAACCTCAAAAGTCAGAGAAGAGGAATTAAAGAAAGATTGTAAGAATCTCGGTAGATAATTCAGAATTCAACTGATTAATGGAATGCACTTTTAGCAGTGAGGTTTCAGATGATTTGATACACAGAATATTATGAAAACCAACTTGAAAAAAAAAACCCTCATTAACCAAAAAACATCTGAATAAAAGATTGAAGTATTAAAAAATGACAAAGTAGAAAAAGTTTTCTATGGACGTGTTTCGAGCTTTAAGGCTTCATCAGACTGAATTTGTAATGTTCGTGCAGCTACGCATGCGCACAAACAAAGGGTGCAGGGAATTTTTCAATTTTAATTTTAGATAAAAATTATTTACATTTTTCGGACTATTGTCCTCATCTTTGTCGCCATATTTATTACAACGTTTCGGCCGTTGTACGCTCCGGCCTTCTTCAGGTGGTCGGAATGTCGGACTGAACCCTTTATTTCGCGACTGGGGTAGACTGTTCTAGTTCCACGTGCCATGCTTAATGGATATCAGTTATCAGTTATCTCCTGTTAATTTTTCCCTCTGAAAGTTCTCCACTGCCTTAACCGGGTATTGAACTCACACACTTTGGGTCCTGTCACTGGATCTAACCAACGCCTTTACCCACTGTGCAATATGTCCTTGAGACTATCTCGGAGCATTGTTTTAAATTTATTTTCAATGTTAGTCCTCCTCTGTATATCTTGCTTGACAGCATTTATCGGTATGAGGTACACGATTTTCACCAGTCATATGGGCTTCAATATCTATATAAATGGTGCTAACAGAAAATAATTAAAAGGAAAAATAAGAAAGGAAGGTAAGCGATAGGAGACAATAACGCTCTTGTCAGTTTTAATCTTTTCACTTGTACCCTCTTACTTCTTTAAATAATGACCTGCATCCTTAGTTTTGATAAAACTATTTTATTACAATATATATCTAAAGCTTTCAATCTCAAATATTAAACATTGCAATAGAGCAATTTCCATAGCTATTCTATACCAGCTTATTCAATCATTATCTTAAGAATTATAAGGAGCTTATTCGATCATTATATTAAGAATTATAAGGAGCTTATTCAATCATTATCTTAAGAATTATAAGGAGCTTATTCGATCATTATCTTAAGAATTATAAGGAGCTTATTCGATCATTATCTTAAGAATTATAAGGAGCTTATTTGATCATTATCTTAAGAATTATAAGGAGCTTATTCAATCATTATCTTAAGAATTATAAGGAGCTTATTCAATCATTATCTTAAGAATTATAAGGAGCTTATTCGATCATTACTATAAGAATTATAAGGTGCTTATTCGATCATTATCTTAAGAATTATAAGGAGCTTATTTGATCATTACCATATGAATTATAAGGAGCTTATTCAGTCATTATCTTAAGAATTATAAGGAGCTTATTCGATCATTATCGTAAGAATTATAAGGAGCTTATTCGATCATTACTTTAAGAATTATGATTCATCGGAAAATTCAAATAAAAAAAAAACTTGTCATTTTTCTGGATACTGCTAGTAATTCTACATTTGTTAAATGTTAGCACAATTAATTATCAAGTACTACAGAATACAGAAGAAAACATTTTAATCTGAATTGATGGGCCGGTAGGAATTAAACACACATTCAAATATATTCTTTCCGAAAACAAAATGTCCTCGCAAACACAAGCACACTGACTTATCAATTCAGACATATTAATAAGAATTTTCACTTTTTTTTAATTCTAGGATTTCATTTTTTACGTGACGCATCTTTCATTGATCCATCACAACTCCACGGCTCAAAGAATTGGATATCGTAAATCGAAGTAGGTTTTTTCATCCACTCGATTACTTGACTCGGGGTCACAATCCAAACATCGTCCATCTCAATCAGCTCGTCGATGAACATATCGACGGCGTCAAGGTGATGCTCAGTGTGGAACCAGCGCGCGTGCACGAAAACCCCGAGCGGAGCGCGGTTGCTGTTGTAATACCGGTAGAAATTCTTCCGTAGGAATTCAAGGGTCTCTTCGGCTGTGGCCGAGACTGTGCAGCCATCAGGCATTGCACACGAATGTCCATCCACACCATACCACCGTTTCACGGGAATCTCCCACAATCCCGGGTAGGACTTTGTGGGGCATGGCCCATGTTGGCAGTACTTTTGATCGGGAACGAAGTCTAACGTAAAAGGCCAAACAGGATCCTCACTCTCTTCCCAAACAGGACCGGTAAACATTGATGTATCATATTCAAGACCGGCATCGTAGATAGCTTGATACATATTGTCTCCGCCAAGCTGCAAAAATGGAACTCTGAACCCTTTAATGTCATTGCGCGGAACACCGGCCAATTCTACAAGGTTATCCTTCATTCCTACGATTTCTTGGATGTATTCTTCATAGCTAGCGTTAGCCCACCAAGTGTGTGGGAATCGATGACTAACGGTGTGACAGGCGATTTCATTGCCCATAGCATAGATCGGATAGACTAAATTATAATCAGTACCATCGCCAGACACAAACATCGCTCCTCGAAACGGACAGCCGTTGGGGTTATAACGTCCTGGGCGGAAAAGGCGCTGGAAATATCCGTAATAGGCTGCTGAGATTTCGTCGTCAAAGGTGAGCATGACCATCATTGGAATGTCCTCGGCTGCAAAACCTCCGGGTATTTTCGAACTGGGACAAAGACAGTCAGGCAGGAAACAATCGCTCGCCTCGCAAGCTGAAAAGAATAAATTTAAAAAAAAAGCATGTAATTGAAAGAAAATTATATACGAGGGTAATAAATATCAAGATGAAATATATAAGGTAAAAGAAAGGCGTGTCAATCTCTATCTATAAAAGGCAGGATGTGTGTGTGTGTGTGTGTGTGTAACGAATGCACGGCCGAAATTTTCGACGGATTTGCACCAAAATTTACATGCACATGCTCCAAGTTAGTACAAAGGCCAAGACCGACTTTGCATTTCCCAACTCCCATAGATAGTGGAAATAATCGATTTTTTCATGCTTCTACGGCAGTTTTTATGTAGTTTGCGGACATTTTCTACTGGCCAGAGTGAGAGCCTATAGCTGGCTGCCACGAATAGGCAGGAAGATTCTATTGGCCAGCGTGAGAGCCAACAGCTGACTGACACGAATGTTAACTAGCATGCTAGCATGCAAAAAAATTGATAGCTGCATTGGCCACAAGTGGGAAAAATTTAAATCTGCATGGCAATTTACTCCAGTTTGCTCATTCGCTTGCTTAAACTCAACGTTGATTCTGATTCCGCAGAACTAGGTTGGGTGTGAAAAAGTATTTGTTGTTAACATTCTTTTGTCATTCGGTTTTTCCAGTTACGAGTCCTTTTTTAAAGCTGATCGTTTTGTGTTCATTTTGTTTAGTTCTTTTTTCGTAACAGATGTAATGTTTAGTATAGAGCTTAGAAAAAATTTGCAGTGTGAGATAGGCAAGAAGTAAGGCATGTAGTAACATCAGCACGGCAAAGGGCACTCCTTTAAAGACAAGGAAGGGCAAAAAAATTTTAAGTCAAGTGATAGAGATTGCTGTAAGAGTCGTACGATTTTTTAATCAAGCACGGGCAACGCCGGGCCATGCTGCTAGGAATTAATAAAAAAAATATTTTTAAGACTTTCTTTTTTTTTGCAATCAAAGTATTTGTGAATTTGTATAATCTACGACTGTGAGGCTACCCACCTCTGCAACTCGTTGCACAAAGATATAGACCCCACGTCGTAAAATTTCTGTGCGGCGGATCGAGCGAGAGGCAGGCTCACAGGCAAAAGAAAAACACAACTACAAACTTGGGTAGGACAAAATGAGGAGGGAAGGCGTGTGACCTTTTTGTGGATGATAACTCTGGGCTGATTCTCGGCTGGCGAAAAAATATATATATCTTAACTAACAATGTCCGGCTGCTAATGGGTCGATCTTCGATGTTACGTGCTCCGGCCTAAATCAACCTTCCTCGAACCTAAACTAAGTCTAACTAACTGCCGTGACCCAAAGCGCTCCCGTATATATGCAGAATCCTCTTTCATCATTTCCGGACAAGGGACACCCACGAATAAACCCATAACTTTTTCATGACCATTTCTCTCTTTGAAGAAAGTGGACATAAAAATATTTCTTAGCCTAGCTGACTCCGATTCAGGGACATTAAATTCAGACCCTTTTAAGTTTTGACCAGATCCGGTCTTTTTCCTATCTTCGTATTTTGACAAGTACTTAACACTTATCTACCCTTTTGGCCATATGTCCAAAACATGGTTTTATCTAGATTCCTAATCTAGTCATTGGGTCTTGAAGTTTGATACCCAGGTCAAATCTAACTAATCTTCTCGCACATATGTGTGCGCGCGCACGCACACACAGATGTGGGGGTGTATATATACACACACACAGATGTGCGGGCGCACACACACACACGCGTGCGCATATATCCAACTCATAGTGTCACACGACCGCCAATTTTCTTATCTCTATCTATCGCATTCGGCATAACGTAATTCTTGTTGGTTTAAAATAGATCTATACTCACCAATATGACGTTTGGTTTGGTTTGGTTTGGTTCCTTTATTTTACGGTATATCAACCTGAATGGGTTATTTATTTATTTATTTATTGCTGGTGATATTTATTTTTTTAAAAACCTACTGTTGGTAATATTTTCCTTTTCAAAAATTTATTGCTGCTAATAGTTTTTTTTCTTCAAAGATTTATTGCTGGTAATAATTTTTTACAAAGTATTTCTGGTATTAAAACCCATCTTTACACTTTCATAGTGTTTTAATGACCCTTGTATGTTCTTAGATCTATTTCCATTTTTTGTGTTTTTGTCAGCATGCGTATATGCATGTACATTCCATCTCCATACATACACACTGTCTTATTACGAGGAATTAGTAAACACATTTGTACACATACACATTAAAAGATAAGAATGCCGATAACTCCTTCACCATTTCTCAGACCAATCTTAATTGTTTTATAACCCTTCACTGCCAGTTCAAGAAAGACATTTGGTTCACTAACACATTAAAAAGAGAATGTCTCATATCGAGATTATTTATCATCGAAAAACATAAGAAAAAATTAATTATTTTTAATAATATATGGAAATCTCCACCCTTTACCTGATGACGGTCGCGAGAACGGAAACACGTGTAGCAAAATTATGAAAAATAAATCATAATATTTTTTGTTTAAATTACATTTTGTTTAAATTACAACCAAAAAGCGTTCGCGGTTTCTCTCTTCTTTTTAATATATATATATTTAAGTACTTCATCGAGTCTGAAACCTCAACAGAATGGGACTCATCAGCTGTGCGCATACACTACCGAGAATTGATACCCTGTCAGTTAGCCACGACTGCTATCACCAAGCCGCTCACTCTAGAGCATTAGAAGCCGGATCAAGCAATGATATACATATGAAATTATTAGGAGAGGTCTGTTGAGGTTTCAGACTCGATGAATTACTTAAATATAATTATCAAATTCTCCTAATAATTTCATATGTATATCATTGCTTGAACTGGCTTGTAATGCTCTAGAGTGAGAGGCTTGGTGATAGTGGTCGTGTCTCCAGGGGACACAGTCCTATGGTTAAAGAGAATCTCAGTAGAGTGCCACCACGGAATATGTGAGCGAGCGGCGCTATATTGAGTCTGATTTGCTACCCTTCGTCCCCGAAATGTAAATATAATACCATTTTGTTTCATTTTAATTTCAGTTGCCAAAATGAACTGGATGAGCGAGCATCGTGCATTCATTCTGGAAACGTTTATCAAGAACAACCAACCGATAACTGCAACACAAAGACCTTTGGCCCGCCAGATCACCTGATTTGAACCCATGCGACTTTTTTTCTATTGGGGATACCTGAAATCAAAGGTACACTCTTATCGCCTTCGATCTACTGAACAATTTAAAGATGCCATTCGTCAAGAAACTGCTGTCATTCCACAGGACCCGTCGATTTATGGACAACTTTCGTAAAAACCTTCGACACTGTGGAAATTAGCGGTACTCACTTGACTGAGTTAATTTTTAAAACGAAATGAAACAAAATAGTATTTTATGTATATTACGAAAATAAAAACACATTTTCGTTCTTTATTCTATTTTGCTTTTATTAAACCTACAAATGTGTCATTTTGCCGTACTTTGTATATATATATATATATATATATATATATATATATATGTGTGTGTGTGTGTGTGTGTGTGTATGTGTGTGTCTGTGTCTGATTGAATAATTTACAGACATTATGTCTGCTAATTTTTAACAAAATCCATTCATACTCACGAATAACTCTCCGTGTATTGATGTTAAAGGATGAGAGAAATGTGCTATAGCTGTTGAAATTTCTTTTATTTTCATTTCCCAAGTACTTTTTTACTTGTACTACTTGCACCCCTGAAGATGATCTTAGAAGAACATCGAAAGTAGTAATTCGACCTTGCTAACCAGACGCTTCCTCTGTAGCCAAGTGTATAACACGTCAGGCTATATATATATAGTTTTAAGGTGTGCTATATTTATGGGATGAGGTGCTCAATATCAGAGATAGAGCGTATGTAAATATAAATATAAAAGTAAACATTGAAGTCAACACTCAGAGGCGACAGGCTGTTTCATGCTGGTCGCAATCGTCAGGCTGCCTGCCGATTGCACCCAGCATGAAACAGCCTGTCACCTCTGAGTGTTGATTTCAATGTTCACTTTTTATATATACATATATATATATATATATATATATATATAATATATATATATATATATATATATATATGTGTGTGTGTGTGTGTGTGTGTGTGTGTGTGTATAAGATTGGTGTATACAGGTGCTTATCTATTATAATCTGAGTGTGTATTGTCTTTCGCAAGATGTCATCATCCCCTACCTCTGCTTTGAATTCAAATGTATCCATGTTGTCATGAAGTTAAGACCAGTCGCTCTTAACGTCTATTATAACGTAATTTCAATGAAAACAAAATAAATAGAATAACATATGTATTTTTCCCCAGTAATTTTATAATTTTAAACTTAATAGAGATTAAATTTAGATTTTAAAAAGGGTAATTTTTTATTTTTTATTTTAAATTTTATCATATAATTTAATACTTATTGGTTAGAATAAATTGTATTTTAGTATAAACCCAACTTTAAAGCATTTAATAGTTATTATAAACTTAGTTCGTTGTCAAGTTTTTTGAATTCTCGTATACTTGTATTTTGATTGGTCATTTCAGCTTATGTAACAGCGTTTTCCGCTTGCAATGGGTCGTTAATTAATTTGAACCTTTTAAAACCCTTTATTCTACATTCAACATCATCACTTGATAAGACACCAGAGGTGTTGAAACAAAATGGCTATTTTTGTAGTGATTTTATAACATATTTATGTTATAATTTTTAAATAAATAATTACATATATATTTATGACTAATTTTAATGCAGTACATATTGGTAGATATTAATATTCACTAATGAAAAAGTCAGGAAACGTTGAATCCATTTTTTATTAAAGTACTAATGAATTTTGGTATTTCATTTGTTTAGATTAAATTTAATAAACAATCTGAAAATTCGATAAAGATGCAACTTTGCGACTATTTAGCTGTACTATACGCTATAAAGGGTATCGGTTAGTTGTTTAGGTATAACATTACAGTAAAAACATTAGCAAGCCCTCCCCGCCACCAAATTATTCTTTGATTTAACGTTGTTGAATATATCTTCCCTTATCCCTATATAAATGTCGTCACATAAGGATAATGAACTTGCGAAAAAGATAGATATTTACAAGACTATTTTCTTTCTATCCTGCATTTAAAGTGTTTTCCTATTCGCAGGGTGTGCGGGTGGCGTAACACTTATCATCGCGGAAAACAGAGACGAGAAAAGGAGTTCAAATCAAGTTCTGATCTCTTGAGTCCTTTTTTACACTAATGCTTTTGGAAAAGATATATAACTCAGTTTCTTCTCCCACGCCCCTATAGACATTCGTTAAATCGCTGGGTAAACTGGGCTCTCTCACCTTGGGTGTCAGTCAATTTAGGAGGATTTAAGACCGCAAAAA
The DNA here is from genome assembly GCA_964036315.1 of Acanthosepion esculentum. Classification (NCBI taxonomy): domain Eukaryota; kingdom Metazoa; phylum Mollusca; class Cephalopoda; order Sepiida; family Sepiidae; genus Acanthosepion; species Acanthosepion esculentum. The sequence goes on from OZ038504.1 coordinate 88,457,447, forward strand.
ATATGACGAGAAACCACTCCACCATATTCCCCAGGAAGTCATTGAAATTCATAGATATTAAAGAAATGAAAGCTGTGGAGAACCGTGATTGTCTTCCTCTTGAACAAACAGGGTATTAAAAAAAAGATTCTTACAAAATAAAATAAAATAAGATTCCCACAGAATATATCAGCACTGCTATTTAACCCATAGTTGGAGGAAGAGAGATTAATGTCTTTTCTAAAGGCAATAGAATTGCAATTAACGAAATAGATTCGAACAAGATTTGAACTCGGCACGCCTAATTATCTTTCTGTGCCGATAACGATTACGTTATCCGCGCCTCGAAATCATTTTTTCTCAGATTTCTCCAAAGATCTTCGCGAATATTTTAAATAGTCGAATAACGATGCATTCTTTTTTTCTGGATTTTATAATTTATTGTTTTCTTTTAGCAGTAATTTATGTTGTTGTTGTGTGCCCCCCCTCTACAGCTAGCCGCCCCGCCCCCGCCCTGGCCATGTTTTACTTATTATTAAAAGGTATCTGAACTCTTCACGGTTCCATCTGATGAATGCCATCTTTTTCCTCATCTGTCAGCTTCCGGGTTCATGACCTTTGATGCTTTCACGGTCGGTCTGTTGGGCGCAGCTTGGGGTCACGTCCGGCAGGATTTGGGGGGTTGATGCACAGGCGGGATTTTGTATAATGTGCTTAGGACTGGCCACGGGCCAAGATGCGAGAGGTGGCAGGGAAAAGGAGGAAAGAAAGTGGCGAATTTCAGAAAATCGATCGTTTCGAAAAGAGCTTTTCTTACCAAAGTGGAATTTGACAGGATTTGCTGCAGAAGAAATTTAGCATTGAGTCTTACAGGAGGTGAAGAAAGAAAGAACGAACGAACGAACGAACGAACGAAAGAAAGAAAGAAAGAAAGAAAGAAAGAAAGAGATGAAGGAATTCTAAAGTAAAGGGCAGAGAGGATAGAGTAAGAAGTCGAAGTTAATGACAGAGAGTGAGAGATCTGCAGTGATGCGATTGAAAGAAGAAGAAGAAGAAGAAGAAGAAGAAGAAGAAGAAGAAGAAGAAGAAGAAGAAGAAGAATGATAGGGGCACACAGATGGAATGAAGAAGAAGAAGAAGAAGAAGAAGAAGAAGAAGAAGAAGAAGAAGAATGAGAGGAGCACACAGATGGAATGAAGAAGAAGAAGAAGAAGAAGAAGAAGAAGAAGAAGAAGAAGAAGAAGAAGAAGAAGAATGAGAGGAGCACACAGATGGAATGAAGAAGAAGAAGAAGAAGAAGAAGACGAAGAAGAAGAAGAAGAAGAAGAAGAAGAAGAAGAAGAAGAAGAAGAAGAAGAAGAAGAAAAAGAAGAAGACTAAGAAGAATGAGAGGAGCACACAGATGGAATGAAGAAGAAGAAGAAGAAGACGAAGAAGAAGAAGAAGAAGAAGAAGAAGAAGAAGAAGAAGAATGAGAGGAGCACACAGATAGAATGAAGAAGAAGAAGAAGAAGAAGAAGAAGAAGAAGAAGACGAAGAAGAAGAAGAAGAAGAAGAAGAAGAAGAAGAAGAAGAAGAAGAAGAAGAAGGTCATTGAAGCCAAATTATTGCTCTCGACCTTTAAGCATCAGAGAATATGTCGACGCCAGCAACTTTTATATCAGCATGAAAGGAAAATTTAGGTACTTCTTCCAGCTGACCCCTAGAGGTCATATCCTCCATATTTGCATTTTCAAAGACGTGCATGGATTAGTGCGTATGTTCCCTTCAAATCGATAGCGTAAATTTTCGCAGATCTGGAGAGAATAACTTACTAAAATGTTCGATTAAAAATAGATTTCTGTCTGAATTTCTGGAATGAGGAGTTATTATTTACACTATTTCCATGACGTCTATTAACCTCGTCTTGTTATGACCACTGCGTTTCGACCGTTCTGCTTACTTACCTTTTTCAGGTGTCTGTCGATATGGGTAACATTCGGGGAATTTCGAACGTAATCCATGGGACAATTGTCCAGTAGATTGAAGCGTTTATTCGTGAGTTTTGTCATCACGGATTGAGTAATATGACTGATTTATTATATTAATAATCAATCAAGGGACAAGATATCTCTAGGCATAGACAGCGAAATAAAAACGACAGCACATTGAATAAAGGGTTCAATTTTTAAAAAAATCAACAGACATCTGAAGAAGGCGGGAAGGCAGAAAGTCCGAAACGTTTTGAACATAACGACAAAGATGAGGACATTAGCCTGAATGTTAGTCAGAATGTGCATTAAAATAGTCATTATCTGTCTATATTTATGAGATGAGGTATTATGTACACTATTTACATTATTCGGACTATTGTCCTCATCTTTGTCGCCATATTTATTACAACGTTCCGGCCCTTCATTATCTGTCTATATTTCTGAGATGAGGTATTATGTACACTATTTACATTATTCGGACTATTGTCCTAATCTTTGTCGCCATATTTATTACAACGTTTCGGCCGTTCAGTATCTGTCTATATTTCTGAGATGAGGTATTATGTACACTATTTACATTATTCGGACTATTGTCCTCATCTTTGTCGCCATATTTATTACAACGTTTTGGCCGTTCAGTATCTGTCTATATTTCAGAGATGCGGTATTATGTACACTATTTACATTATTCGGACTATTGTCCTCATCTCGTCCCCATATTTATTACAACGTTTCGGCTCTTCAGTATCTGTCCATATTTCTGAGATGTGGTATTATGTGCACTATTTACATTATTCGGACTATTGTCCTCATCTTTGTCGCTATATTTATTATAACGTTCCGGCCGTTGTACGCTCCGACCTTCTTCAGGTGGTTGGAATGTCGAACTGAACCCTTTATTTCGCTCACTGGGGTAGACTGTTCTAGTTCCACGTGCCATGTCTAATGGATGTCAGTTATCAGTTATCACCTGTTAATTCCCCTCTCCACCATAATAACCAGCATCACTCACACGTGGCACAGTGGAAAAAGGCGTTAGTTAGATCCAGTGACAGGACACAAAGAGTGTAAGTTCAATACCCGTTTAAGGCAGTGGAGAAGTTGGAGAGGAGAATTAACAGGAGACAACTGATAACTGACATCCATAATAAAGGGTTCGATTTGAAATTCCACTCATCTGAAGAAGGCCAGAGCGTACAACCGCCGAAACGTTGTGAATATGTCAATGAAGATGAGGATAGCAGTCTGAATGATGTAAATAATGTAAATAATCGTAATACCTCGTCTCAGAGATATAGACAGATAAAGAAGAATTTTAATACATTTTATCATGTATTTATTGAAAATTGTTTTAGTTGGGTTTTTCGGGAAGCAACATCTGCACATACGGTAAATTCATAATAGCTACAAAAATCTACTTGTATCAGTGAATGCTGCTATGGTCATAGGATAAAAAAAAAAACAGAAATATGGTGCTTGTTGCTAAAAGAAGTCCCATACATGCAGAAAAGCAAATTTCATATTCTGTATATCAACAAAAGAACATACAAAATAAACAATAATATACCAGTTAAACCAAATATTTGTGAAAAATTTGGTATTTCTACAAAACAAGTAGCAACATGTTTTTGCAGTTCCATAAGTTTGCTAATTTCTATTTACTGAGTGAATTTTTCAGGGATAATTTTTATTTATATCATATTTATTCACTTCCTGGAGTCCTCCTAGTAAAGCCCACTTTTTTCGTGGTCTTCATGTCTCTCCTATACATGGTACTGCGGTATTGGACGCAGGGGGGTAATTTTTGGTGCACTTTTGGGGGAAGGAGAGGAGAAAGTCCAATCAAGTAATTCGTTGTATTCTTAAAATGCTAAACTAAGGAGAAAAACTATAATATAAAAAATCTAATGGAAGATAAAGGAATAGTTAGATACGTAAATTATGAAAAAGAAGTTATGGGAAGATTTGCTTTAAAAGCAACAGTTAAGAATCTGAAAATTAAAATGAAATGTTTTGATTGATGCAAGTCAGTGAAAAATAGAATAAATTGAAAATTTACAAATAAAACATTCTGTCCAAACATTCTTCAGACGGACTACATTACTTCCATCAATCCTAGTCTTCAGAATATATATATATATATATATATATATATATATATATATATATATATATATATATATATATATATATATAAACTAAAACAATCCTAAGGAGTCAGGCAAGCCTACCTAGGTTTCACCTAAACGGATCTTCAGGGTAAAACTGGTTAAAAAGGAATCGTACAGTGTTATGTTCTTGGTTCTTTCTTTTTTTGTTTCCAATTTATCCGCGGACGTCAATTACAAGTTGGGCCAACCGAGGTTATTCAAAACGACTATTACCATTCATATATATATATATATATATATATATATATATATATATATATATATATATATATATGTAAGTGAACATAGAAGTAAACACTTAGAAGCGACAGTCTGTTTCATGCTAGATGCGATCGTGGCCTGACGATTGCATCTAGCATGAAACAGCCTGTCGCCTCCAAGTGTTGACTTCTATGTTCACTTTTACATTTACACACGCTCTGTCTCTGATATTGAGCACTTTATCCCACAAATATAGCACATCTTAAGACTATATTTCTTCATATATAATATATATATATCATGAAAGAAAGGAAACTCAAGCGGTTGTTTCAATGTAAGTTCCACTCGAACACACTTATTTCCGCAAAACAATTTTGGGGGGAATCGACTCCCTAGAAGGTGCTTCCCTGATCACTATAATTTTAACCTCATTCTCATGGATTAACATTCTCACATATCCTCATTAATTAAGCCACTTACCTCTTACTCTTGCCGCCCATTCAACAATCTCCTTCAGTAACACTCTAACTGGAGTGGCTCTCGAGTCTTATATAGGGTGATCATTAATAAAAAGATATCTATATTACCCAATATGGTTAACAGTATTCTATATTAGTTCCTTGCCTTTTACTCTACTTCGAGTGGCTCATGGGTCTTGGGTTTGGTACAGGTAGACATAAAAAAACGTATAGCTGATGTGATGCTTAAAGATCTGACATTGTGGTGGATGTATGTGTGTAGTTGTGCTTGTACGTGCATCTGTGCAAGTGCCTATCTGTGCACGTTTGTGTGTGTGCGTGTGTGAGCACGTTCTACGTATGTGTTCTTCCGTATGTGCGTCTGTGTGTGCAGATGTGTGTCTGCCTTCGCGCGTGCGTGCGTGTCTGTCTGTGTGTGTGTAATTGCGTGCGCTCTATTCATTTTTTTTTTCATTTTTTTTTTTAGCCCTTATCCTAAAAGCAGAAAGTACCGAAATTAAGATCTTATTCAATTTGAGAATTAAGATTTTCTTTTTTTTTATTCGGTAAATACATTTAACCTAGTGAAGAATTTTAATTGTATATCTCTAAGTGGAGCGACGCCATCATAACATACAAAACCGAAAAGAACGATGGGTGTATTAATGAATAACGAATCTCCACGCGTTTTGTTCTTAAACTGTACGTCTTTAATTCGGATACTCGCCGTAATTATACCAGAAATTTCAAAATCTCTAATATTTGAACATTACGTAAACATTAAAGCGATACATTATAAACATTTATAAACATACGTTGCCGGTGCTTGATTAAAAAATCGTACGACTCATACAGCAATCGCTATCACTTGACTTAAAATATTTTTGCCATTCCTTGCCTTTAAAGGAGTGCCCTTTGCCGTGCTGATGTTGCTACATGCCTTACTTCTTGCCAATCTCACACTGCGAATTTTTTCTAAGCTCTATACTGAACATTAAATCTGTTACGAAAAAAGAACTAAACAAAATGAACACAAAACGACCAGCTTTAAAAAAGGACTCGTAACTTGAAAAACCGAATGAAAAAAGAATGTTAACAACAAATATATTTTCACACCCAACCCAGTTCTGCGGAATCAGAATCAACGTTGGGTTTAAGCAAGCGAATGAACCAAGTGGAGTAAAGTGCCATGCAGATTTAAATTTTTCCCACTTGTGACGAATGCAGCTATCGATTTTTTTGCATGCTAGCCTGCTAGTTAACATTCGTGTCAACTGTTGGCTCTCACGCGGACCAGTAGAATCTTCCTGCCTATTCGTGACAGCCAGCTATAGGCTCTCACTCTGGGCAGTAGAAAATGGCTGCAAACTACATAAAAACTGTCGTAGAAGCATGAAAAAAACGATTATTTCCACTACCGATGGGAGTTGGGAAATGCAAAGTCGGTCTTGGCCTTTTCACTAACTTGGAGCATGTGCATGTAAATTTTGGTGCAAATGCGTCGAAAATTGCAGCCGTGCATTTGTTACACACACGCACACACACACACACACACACACACACACACACACACACACATACACACACACACACACACACACACACATCCTGCCTTTTATAGATTCATTTTCTCTGCTCTTAACACTATATTGGCTGGAGAATGGAAACGTTTCGGTATTACCTCCACTTTGTCTCCCATGCTACGTGGTGCTATTCAGGTCTATATAAAACAATCATATAATTCCTTCTCTTCCTCTTTTTGTTCTAGAATGCTGTTGGACGCTTTTCGTCGTTCCAGTGAAAATTTATTTCTACGGGCAACCGACTACTAAAACTAAACATGAAACCCAGCCAAGTGGCACATGTTGCTCCCCCACTCTCTCTCTCTCTGTTTCACACACACACACACACACACACACACACACACACACACACACACACACACACACACACACACAACAAAACCTTTTTTTCTTCTTTTTCCAACGATCTAACACACAAGTATATTTTCTCTGTCCTGAAATTCTGAATCCGTTCTATAATAAAAATATATATATATATGTATTTCTGTGAGCTATAATCGTATTCGAACCAAAATTTATGTTAATGAGCAAATTTCGTTAACGCATTTGTTTATATCTATCTATCGATATATATATATATATATATATATATATATATATATATATATATATATATATATATATATATTCGACTCTCAGGTCGAATTCGACGCACGAGGGTCAAGCCGATCAGTTCCTAAGAAACGACAGTAGAACATTAGATTTGATTATAATAGTGAAGGTGAACCATCCACATTTTCTGAAGGACCGAATACAGAGACCTGGTATTTAATGCTAGACGCAATCGACAGGCTGGCCGGACACGGTTTACGAGACATAAAGAAAAGCTAAAATTTATTAAGAGTTACAAAGGACAGGAAATTGTGGAGAGCCGTGATTGCCGACGTCCTGAAGTGACTCAACACATAGATCTCATTTTGCTTTCTTTTAGCTTTTTCGTTTTTATTTTTATCACTGTTTTTAATTATCTCACATTGCGAAAGTAAATATAATGTATGCGCCTGGCCATAAAGGATTCAGAAGTTCGTGCACTTTCAATATATTGTCTCTTTTATAAAAACAATAGTCGTTTCTTCTATCCAATCATTAATTCATCCTTTCGATAATTTTCATTTTCTTCCCTCTTCGTCTTTTACCTCTTCTTTTCTCTTTTTCTTTTACTTTTTCTCTTACGTCTTCTTTTGCCTCTTCTTCTTTTACCTCTTTTTCTTTTAACTCTTCTTCTCTTACGTTTTCTTCTTTTACTTCTTCATCTTTTCGTTCTTCTTTTTTACCTCTTTTTCTTTTACCTCTTCTTATCTCTTTTTCTTTTACTTCTTCTCTTACGTCTTTTTTTACCTCCTCTTCTTTTACTTCCTCTTTTACCTCTTTTTCTTTTCGTACTTCTCACTGCAGTTCTTTTTCCTTTTCTTCTTTTTCATCTCTTTTACCTTCTTCATCTTTTATTAATTATATTCATAGTTTCTTCTCTCTTTCTCTCTCCCTTCTTCTTCTTTTTTTTATCTGTTTTGACTGCGTCCATTTTCCTTTTTCTTCTTCTTTCATTCCATTTGCCAGAAGTTGTTCCGTTGATAGTCTGATTCCATTTTGAAACCGGTTGCCATGTCGTGTCTACTTGATTTTAAACTCAAATATTTCGAAAAGTTTTTTTTTTCTCAGATAATTGATTCTAAGTTTGAGAATAGCACGCAAGAAAAGAGCCAAAATCAATCATGTCCATTCGAAAACACTTATCTATGGAACAGTCCCCGCCTCGCGCATCCCCATATATATATATATATATATATATATATATATATATATATATATATATATATATATATATAGAAGCATACGCCAATGTCTACTTAGTTGAGGTAGAAAGAAGACATTTCTAAACATAAAATTTATCTCTACCCATGAACAAGTTCAAAGAAGCGTGTCTGCATTTATTCCGCAAAAATGATGTTTGTATATAAAAAACGAAGAAACATTTCTAATTATATCCCTTTAAGACTTCCATAGACTCACATAGAGGCATGCACATATCCAGACACATCCATATATTCTAACCTAACTACGCCCATATATTCACCCACATATTTTAGAGGCGTTAACACATATGCACAATATTATAAAAAATATGACTAGATTAAAAGCCGCCCTATCGGACGGCATTTAAGCTAGCTCTTGTGGAGCCTTGATTGGGCCATCATCACAATAGGTAGGGAGGAATAGATGCAATAGGCAACAATAAACTACAGAAGAACTCAAAAGTGATCGCTGCATTTAAGTATTGCATTAATATTTAAGCTTACCATTTAAAAGTTCAACGATAATTCTTCTGTTGCCACTTAAAGAAAATTTGATGTACGTAGGTCCTTACTTCCCATACAAATAATTATTTTTATTTCATGGGTGATTTTCGCTGGATATCGCAATTAATTTCGATTATTTCTAAATTTATTTCCAAGTTATAAAAATTGTTATAATACAAAAAAAAAATTATCGCAAACAATCGTGTAAAAACTTGCCGAAAACAATTGCAGTAATGAAAACTTGGGAATTGAAAATTTCAGGTTTTTGGTCCAGATACGACCGGGAATGCTTTTCATTTGCTCACAAAATCTGCCTGATTCCAAAATGGTATGAATGTTGGGCTATGGCCTCTAGGAGTAAGGTTGAAAATACAAACAATTTTATTTTGAATCATTGTAATTTGAGAACAGTAATTTTTGTCATTTGAACATGAGCTATTAAAAACTAAAGAGTTGTGTCCCATTAATTGTTCGTACCAGTCGTAGCCAAGATGGCGTAATCCGAAAACAATTACAGTAATGAAAACTTGGGAATCCAAAATTTCAGGATTGCGTCTCAGGATCCGGCCCGGAATGTTTTTAATTTGTCCACGGCGTCGATCTGATTCCAAAATGGTATGGTATGTTGGGCCTTTACGTGTAAAGCTGAAAACGTGTGACACAGGGACACACTGACATTCGCATTTATTATAGAGATTATATATCTGTACATTTAAGCATTTATTTTCTGTCGTGTTCTGAATAATTTTTTATTTTGTTTTACAATTTTAGTCTTCAGCATCCTTTTTTTGATAACTTTTTATTACTTTTGATATTTTCTTTGGTAAACACATAACTACCTTTTTCTAGTACTGATTAGTATAGAAATAGTAATCATTAACTATTAATAGGATTAATCATAACTAACCTCTTCATTTCTTTCTTGATTTATATACCTCTGATAACATTTGTTCATTGGCCACCTTTGTTCCGTTAAGTTAACTCCCTTTCCAAACTAGCCTGAAGGCCCAAAGGATGAATCAGTGGGAGTAGATAGAATCGACTATCGCCCGGTTCACACGCCTCCCCGATTTTTTGAACAGGAGTAGAGGTTTATCCCTCGTTCTCTGTTTAGGATTGTGTTTTTGGCTCCTTATAATGTCTATTTCAAATCTCTACTTGTAACATTTCCGCCTAAACTCTATCAATGTATTTATCTATTTATTCTTTTCCTTAACCGCAGAAGATAGTTTCGCCTACAGTGCGGTTCATACTGCTCCTCTGTTTTTTGAACAGGAGTAGATGTTTATCACTTGTTTCCCGTTTAGGATTGTCATTACGGTTCCTTCTAAAGTTGAATTCAACTCTATACTTCTAACGTCTCCACTTAAAGTTCGAAAATATATTTATTATCGATTTATTTATTCTTTTGCTCAATTGGAGTAGATAGATTCGCCTATCGTCCGGTTCACACTCCTCCCCGGTCTTTTGAAGAAGAGTGGAGGTTTATGGCTTGTTTCATGTTTAAGATTAAATTCCTAGTTCCTTCTAAAGTCTTCACATTCTCTTTTACACCCAGTAGCCCCCTTGCGTCTTAGTGGCATTATCACCTTGTTTAGGGTGAATTGACTGAAAAGAAACTCCTTTAGTGGGTGAGATATTTATATTGTCCTTACCTACAAATGGCATATATATATATATATATATATATATATATATATATATATATATATATATATATATAGAGAGAGAGAGAGAGAGAGAGAGAGAGAGAGAGAGATATAGATAGATAGATAGATAGATATTTATTTATTATAATTTTATCATATAGACAAAACCATTTTACTCACAACAAAGATGCAACTTGGTTTCAGTGCATTTTAACTGCACATCTACGGGTGAGTAAAATGGTTTTGTCTATATGATAAAATTATAATAAATAAATAATTATCGCTTTACTACCTGTATCGAGCTCTTTTTGAATTCACGCTGCGAACGTTGGAATTTATATATTACTTTCGTTCTCATCGCATCGGATATATATATATATATATATATATATATATATATATATATATATATATATGAAGGAATATAGTTTTAAGGTGTGCTATATTTATGGGATAAAGTGCTCGATATCAATGATAGAGCGTATGTAAATATAAATATAAAAGTGAACATTGAGGTGAACATTGAAGTGGTGACAGGCTGTTTCATGCTAGACTTCAATGTTCACTTATATATATATATATTTCTCTCTTCTACCCCTTCCCTTTCAATATATCACTTCCGTTAAGTTAACCGATTAAATAGGTCAATGTCTGGTCCCTCCTCCGCTAATACTAAGTATGATAGATAGAAATATTAAAATAAACCCTCTCTAAACTCGATCATGTCTATCACACCATTCCTCACTACCCTCTCTGTTAAATTACATAAACTTAATAATACCCGTCTTAACTGTAAATGTTTATTTCATTTTTCGTTTCACCTTTTGGAAGTGGAGTCTGATGATCCAACGTCCTTTAAAAGGGCTATGATGAAATAAATTATTACATGGAGCTTTAATGTGGTCTGTTTTTCTTTAAATTATTAGCTCTGAATTTATATTGAGCTCTCAGAATTTCATCCTCCTTGGGACTACCTATACGGATTACCAAGTTTTTCGTAACTTAAATATATATATATATATATATATATATATATATATATATATATATATATATATATATATATATATAAAATGAAGAGGTTATAATGGTTCCAACGAGAGAAAAGTGTGTATATTAAAAAGAAGAGAGGTACCGCAAACTTTTTTGGTTGTAATCTAGATTTTTTTTAAAAAATATTATCCTTTATTTTTCATAAATTTATAACGCGTGTTTCTGGTCTCGCGACCGTCTTCAGGTAAAGGGTGGAGATTTCCACATATTATTAAAAATAATTACTTTTTTCTTAATTTTTCAATGTTAAATATTCTCGATATGAGACATTCTCTGTTTTTGTGTTAGTAATCCTAATGTCTTTCTTGAAATGGCAGTGAAGAGTTCTGAGTGAAGGGTCATAAAACAATTAAGGTTGCTTTGAGAAGTGATGACTTAGTTGTCGGTATTTAAACTTTTAATGTTTTAGTGACCCCTGTGTGTTCTTAGGTCTATTTTCATTTTCGTGTGTTCCTGTCAGCATGCGTTTATATATGTGTGTGTATATATATATATACATATAAGGGAAAGAACAAATAAATTTAAAATCTACAGTTCGTAGCATTTTTACTTTTAAAAAAGTGTTCAAAACAAAGTTGGGAAAAATATTAATGGAATATATTTTATACGAGTTTCTAATAAAAACATTTTAAATTGCTACACAAATGCTTCCATGTTTCAATACTATGATTGTACTTCCTCAGGCGATGGTTGGTAACTGGTGATAAAAATGATTATTATGGACATTTAAAAACAAATCGTGACCTCTTTTCCGAAAGTTAAAGTTAATATTTTAATATTTTTAATTCTAACCTTATGCACCCCCACCCTTTAACTTTCGGAAAAGAGGTAAGAATTTGTTTTTAAATTTCCCTAAAAACATTTTTATCAACAGTTACCAACCATCGCTTAGGAAGCGCAATCATTTTTTATTATAAACTCTTATAATAAAAATATAATATAATATATAGGGTGTCCATAAAGTTCGTGTGCGCTTTAAAAAAATTATAACTTTATCTGTATTTGAGATAGAAATAATCTGTAAAAAATGTTATAAAGTACCCAGTTTTAAGTATAGCCAAAATAACTAATGTGATTCAGGCATGACTGTAAATCAGTTGGCAAATGTTTTCCGTGAACTGCAAAATCGTATTACCCTTTGTATTGCTAATGATGGAGGACATGTGGAAACTTAAATAAAATTTCAATAAAACCTTAAAAATATAGATTTACTTCTTTCTAATCCTTTTTACAAATTATTTGTATCGCAAATATAAATAAAGTTATATTTTTTTTTAAATGCACGCGAACATTATGGACACCCTGTATATATATATATATATATATATATATATATATATATATATATATATATATATATATATATATATATAGCTCTTGAAAATACATTTCAATTGAGCACTGTTGAGTGATAAGCTAATTCTATAAACAACAGCCACCTGCACTAATGCAAAGCTCTTCAGTAAAATGAATGGAGCACTTTGGCTGATGGGCATTTGTTTACTTTTGTAAAAACAATACGCTAGATTTAGTTGTGTAACTCTACTGAGTGAAGATAGTTCTGGCTGACACCAAATTAGTTGTGTTTCAATCCTGGCTTGGGGGCATTCGGAAGTCTAGTCGCACCGAGGAGCTGTGATACAGCGAAACAGTACTGTCTGTGAATGACATATATATATATATATATATATATATATATATATATATATATATATATATATATATATATATATATATATATATATATATACATATATATATATATATATATATATATATATATATAGATAGATAGATAGATGACAATTGGAAAACGTTCATGAAAGGAGATTTATTTCGAATTATATCCGATAATGCGTTTCGACATTTAAGGCTTCATCAGATCAGAAATAAAATACTTGTATGTGTATTTGTGTATGTTTGAATAATGAAATCTTATTATTTTCTCCCAAGATGGCGTTGCTCGTGACTATAAAAGAAAATGAGGCACTTTTTATTTTCTACCCATTCTGAAGGATTCTATCTTTCGACTCGAACTGAAAAAATAAATGTTAACGACAATTCTTTTTTTCCTTTTTTTTTAAAAGTCACTCATTTTCTTTGTCCAACAACAGTAGTGTAACGCTTTCCTTCTTCGATATGCGGAATTTCTTCCATTAACAGATTTCTTACCTTCTCTTCTAATCATCGACTACGAACACTCTAGTTACCCACACCGCCACCGCCAACTATCAAAAGTCCTAACCACTTCATTCATTTGTCGTGTACACTAAAATCTCAAATACAATATTTATAAACCAATCAGACTCAAGAAAACACTTACACCTTTAAACACACCAATGAAATCATAGATTACAAATCAGAATGTTTGTTGTATTAGTCATAATTATTTTTAGGTAGATACCGACCAAATATCGTACGGACGTAGTAGAAGACATACCACGTGTCCTTTCGGTGCCAATTAGGAATAAATAAATAATTTAATTCTGGAGCCGATTTTGTTCGGAAAAAGTGCATAAAAACAAACGAAATCCGTTATCAAATAATATACACGCGGCTGTCACCAAACTACACACACCTCTCGCTGATGACCTTCATGACCTCATGTTAAAAACGACAGCGTTGACAAACTCCAGACCACGTCAACACCGCCAAAAGTAAGAAATAATTCCTATCTCTCGTATCCGTTTTTACTATGAATCACGCACACACATGTTGACTTTTTCATACAAACACACATATCACAACATTTTATTGTTTCTCACACACATTTTATTTCAGAACTTTATCAACCCAAACAAAAAGACATTACTTTCCAATCTATCATCAACTGCTCGTATTCTTGTCGCTATATTAAATTAATGTTTATTTGTTCAAACTACGTTGTCTTTTCTACTGAATTTTATTCCTTCAATGAAAATCGTGTGATTATTCTAGACGGTCAAATTACGAGCGACCCTGTAACGATATTTTGTTAATGTATCGAATCCCGACACCCCAAATTTTAACATTCAACGAAAAACCGAGTAGAAGGATTCCTACACATTCTAATCTTCAGCATCTTTGTTCTATTTCTGCCCGCTTCTAACGGAAATTTCTTATTTTCATTGCTGGGTTTCTGTAGTCACGCAATATTTCACAGGGGACGACCTTACACTCCTCAACAAGTGATGTGAAAGAGACTGTATTATTATTAGTAGTAGTCTTTTTTTTATATATATCGATCTGTATAATTCTATTTGTTAAAGAGATTATCGATTCAACCATTTTTTTTAGATAATTAGTAATTAATTTGAGTAGCTACAAAAAATAAAAATAGGCGTAAGAGAATGTTACGTCTTCTCCCCAGATTTATTCAACGTCTACAGCGACGCTATCCTAAGGAAATTGGAGACCCTATCAGGATTTATTATCAGTGGACTTAATCTTAACAATAGAAGATACGCAGACAACACTATGATGAAAAATATGGAAAAGACAAAACAAAATCCGAATATGCAAGTTTACTGTTTTAATGTTGTTTTACTGTCGACGTCAGACGTTTCGGTCTAGTAGACCATCATCAGGACATGGTTATTAGAAACATACTTAGGATTAGACGATATTTAAGTCAACATGAAGAGACGATAGACACAAGACTAGTCAGAAACAGAACAACTGAAATTCTAAAGTCCTTTACTCCTTTCTTTCTTTATTCTTTTTTCTTTATTTCTTTATTGCTTTCTTTATTCTTTTCTTTCTTTTTTCCTTTCTTTCTTTATTCTTTTCTTTCTTTTTCCTTTCTGTCTTTTCTCTCACTCTCTCTTTCCCTCTCTCTCGCTCACACTCTCTCTTTCTCTCTCTCGTTCTTTCTCTTTTTCTCTCTCTTTCTCTTTCTTTCTCTCTCTTTTTCTCTTTCTCTCTCTCGTTCTCTCTCTTTTTCTCTATTTCTCTGTTTCTCTCTCTCACTTTCTCTCTCTATTTCTCTCTGTCTTTCTTTCTCGCTCTCTCTCTCTCTCTTTCTCTTTCTCTCTCTTTCTTTTTCTCTTTCTCTTTCTTCTTCTCTCTCTCTCTGTCACTCTCTCTCTCTCTCTCGCTCTCTCTCTCTCTCTCTCTCATTTTCATCTTCTGTTCCTTTATTTCATCTTCCTTTTTCGTCTTCCGCCTATCAATAATGATTTATGTTTCTTTCTACTCTTTTGTAAATCTTGACAATGATCCTCTTGCCATGAAAGATGAAACAGAAAAAAAGGAAAGAGGAAGAGACAGAAATAAAGAAAACTTCTTCGTCATTTCCACCCAGCATTTTTATTCCAACCGTCGCCTTGAAACTCAAATGCACACATGCAATCTAAATTTTATATATTAGAATTGAATCGGAATTCAACTTTTATTTTTCTACCGTCTCACCTACTCTGCAGTAAGTTCAAAATTTTGACTTGTTCACTCAGACTTGATTTGATTCGTATCAAGATAATGCTTGTCAGCCTGGAATTAGATCTTCATTGACCAAATAAGTTAATCCTTACCCCAAAAGGTATCTTTTATCAGATCTTATTAAATGGTTTTTCCTTTATCTTCCGTCACATCTAAGTGGCCTGTCAGTAATCGACAAAAACATAATCCGATCTCGAAGTTATTGCAAACTCTAACAATCTAATCCAAACGATTCATGTAGACATTTATCAAGCTAACCAGAGTGCAGAAGAAATCCAAAAATCAAGATACGTGGGGGTGCTGAAAAAGCTCTCGGCTCAACTAAAAAAGGATTTTGAATAAAGAAATAGATGAAATATTATCGTCGTGCCGACAAATTGGAAACACGAATGTTATAATCACTCATAGGCAACATTATTCTTTATTTCACTCCGAAATTCCTCAATTTATGTCGGCCAGTGTATCTTTCAAGACTTGAATTCTTTGGTATGTAAAAGACAGACTGTCCTTCGCCTCTCTGGGGTAGGTGTTTATATATCTACCTATGAAGATTTTTTTTACACGCGTGAAGCCCAGACACAGTGATCACTTCGAGGCAAAGGAAATATCTACACGTCCAGATATAAAAAAAGTTCACTTCCATCCAAATTCTGAAGTCAGACGAATACTTCTAAAATCTGTGATAGTGATATATTCTCGCTATTTTCCTATCAATATAATACGGTGTTTCT
Source organism: Acanthosepion esculentum (assembly GCA_964036315.1). Classification (NCBI taxonomy): domain Eukaryota; kingdom Metazoa; phylum Mollusca; class Cephalopoda; order Sepiida; family Sepiidae; genus Acanthosepion; species Acanthosepion esculentum. The sequence goes on from OZ038504.1 coordinate 88,473,958, forward strand.
TTGGGATAATATTAATATCCAGAAATTTTAAGATTTAATAGACGCTCCTAAATATGCATCAGGCTAACT
>OZ038504.1:88479026-88499026 GCA_964036315.1 Acanthosepion esculentum
AATACGTATGTATATATATATATATATATATATATATATATATATATATATATATATATAGGATTTATATGAGTAAATGTTATCATTTAGCTGATTGATGTTACCATCAGAATCAAGACTCCAGTGTTTCGCAGTTCAAATTCAACTTGAGTTCTCTAAATTCACGTTTACACCAACAGCACTGTCCATTTACATGTGTATGATCACTTTGCCAATGACCACGACAAAAAGGCGATTCAAAAATAAAATTTATTGTCCACACTTTTCGCCAGAGTTAAGGAAATGAATCGAACAGAGAACTTTTCAACGACTCTCATTTTCTTGATAATTCTTTATCATGGTCGATCATTCTTTATCCTTCTCGATCATTCTTAATCGTTCTTTATCCTTCTTGATTATTCTTGATCGTTATTTATCCTTCTTGATTATTCGTTATTCTTCTTGATTATTCTTTATTCACCTTGATTCTACTTGATTCTTCTTGATTATTCCTTATCATTCTTGATTATCCTTGATCATTCTTTAACCTTCTTGATCATTCTTTATCCTTCTTGATTGTCTTTATCTTTCTTGATCATTCTTTATCCATCGCGATCATGATGATCATTCTTTATACTTCTTAATTATTCTTGATCATTATTTATCCTTCTTGATCATTCTTTATCCTTCTTGATTATTCTTTATCCTTCTTGATAATTCTTTATTCATCTCGATCATTCTCGATCATTCTTTATACTTCGTAATTATTCTTGATCATTCTTTATCTTTCTTGATCATTCTTTATCTTTGTTGATCATTCTTTATCCTTCTTGATCATTCTTTATACTTCTTGATCATACTTTATCCTTCTTGATCATTCTTTATCCATCTCGATCATTCTCGATCATTCTTTATCCTTCTTGATCATTCTTTATCCTTCTTGATTTTTCTAGATCATTCTTTATCCTTCTTGATTATTCTTCATCCTTCTTGATCATTCTTTATCCTTTTTTATCATTCTTTATCCTTCTTGATCATTCTTTATACTTCTTGATCATTCTTTATCCATCTCGATCATTCTCGATCATTCTTTATATTTCTTAATTATTCTTGATCATTCTTAATACTTCTCTATCCTTCTTGATTATTTTTGTTCGTTTGTTATACTCCTTGATTATTCTTGATCATTCTTGATCATTCTTTATCCTTCTTGATTATTCTTTATCAATCTTTATATGAACATTGTACATAATACCTCATCTCAGAAATATAGATAGATACTGAAGAAGGCGGGAACGTACAACGGCTGAAACTTTGTGATAAATATGGCGACAAAGATGAGGTCAATAGTCCGAATAATGTAAATTGTGTACATAATACCTCATCTCAGAAATATAGACAGATACTGAAGAAGGCCGGAGCGTACAACGGCCGAAACGTTGTAACAAATATGGCAACAAAGACGAGGACTATAGTCCGAATAATATAAATAGTATAGATAGAAAAGTTGACTTATATGAATATATTGAACTAGTTAGGTAACTAGATATGAATAGGCAGAGACTATACAACATAAATACACGTTAAAAATATTTTTATCAATGACAATCCATCCTTATTACGTCATCTGTATACGGACATTACCCCAAAATACTTACACCAACTCTTAAAACAACTCTGAAAAACTAAATATTTGTCCGGTATGTTTTACACGCTTCCTGTCGTCCTTTTCGTTTCCCTGTCTACATTCTCTGAACCGAACAAATATGTCAAACCTTTTCGACAGTCAATATGGCCAACGATACAAATACCTGCACTGACTGCGTCGATGGCGGTTCCAGCCAAGAAGGGAAAATTAGTAGCGAGGGCAGTGTTTGTGGTTTGAATAGGCTGGGTTGGAGTTTTGTGCAAGCTTGGAAAATAGGTAAGGGAACACTCTGTAGGCAAAGTTGTTACGATTAAATGATATAGTTAGATTAAATTAAAATACTACATGCCGCTTATATATTAAATCCATAGTTAGTTTGAAAATAAATGAAAGATAATGCCTCTGCTTCTCTTATACACACACACACACACACACATATATATATATATATATATATATATATATATATATATATATATATAATAATAATCTTATAAATATAAAAAAAAACCTTAGGTGTTCTGGCTTGTAAATGAACAAACCGATACCCAAGGAAAAATAAGGAATAAAAAAAGAAAGAACTAAGAATATGTAATTCAAGCGAAAACAATCGTCCCGAATCCAAGCTCAGAGTCCAAAGAAAAAAACATCCAAAATGAGTAAAGCAAAAGTAACTAAGCAAAGTGCTCAATACACTAAGTAGAGCAAATCTAACTATGAAGCTAAAGAGCCAGGCAAACCTACCTAGGTTTCACCTACGCGGATCGTCAGGGTACGCCGGCCAAAGAGATAACATTAGAACAGAATTGAAATAGCCTACAAGATAAAAACAATTTTTTTTTATCACATGGTCATGTTTTTATGTTGTAGGCTATTTATATGCTGTTCTAACTTTATCTATTTGGATCGTACCTTGACGATCCGCGTAGGTGAAACCTAGGTAGGTTTGCCTGATTCTTTAGGTTCATAGTTTTATATATATATATATATATATATATATATATATATATATATATATATATATATATTCAATCGTGTTTGGTTGAATAATCTGGGCATATGATGTCTATTTATTTTTATTTTGATCCTCTCAAATTCTCGAATCAACTTCTTAATGTTGTTATTAAATTCATGAAGGAAGGCGCCGTATGAATAAAGACAAAAGGAAAAGTTTTCCTTTTTTCCAAAAGGAAATGTTTATTTATCTTACCCGACGCGTTTCGTCTTTACATTTGGCTTGATAAAGACCCTTAAGGGACGAAACGCGTCCGTTAAGATAATTTTTCCTTTTGTCTTTATTCATATATATATATATATATTAAGACATTTTTATGTTTATACATTCTTTTTATAGATACAAATATTTAAGTAAATGCTCTGTTTATAATAAACAGTATTAACAACATTTACCGGCCTGAATGTCCGAGAAATTTTCATAGAAAATATGCGTCCTCTGACAGGAATCGAACCTTTATCCTATACGGAACAGTCATATAGCCTGACGTGCCTTAACCGATTGGGCTACAGTCAATTGTTCGGTTAGCAATGTCGATTTTACTGTATTTAAACAACAATCTTCCATGATTCTCTCACGTACATTCATATATTGTTTAATACTGTTTATTATAAACAGAGCATTTACTTAAATATTTGTATCTATAAAAAAGAATGTTAAACATAAAAATGTCTTTAAATAATTGTCGGACTTTGTCCATTTCATAATATATATATATATATATATATATATATATATATATATATATATATATATATATATATATATTACGCGAATCATTCGTACGAAAAGCAGATAATGAAGTTAATGATATGGCAAGAATCACTCTCGCAAACAATTGTTAATAATAAAATACATTAACCTCGAATCCGTCAATGAATGGTATGATCCTTGTTTATAAATTCCGATTTTTTAAGGTTTTTTTACTACTAGCTTTCAATTGTTTCATACAACCATCTTCAGGATCATGCTGTTTTACTATCAACTCCTATTTAGGCATCAAATAACGAAGACTGTATTTCGGTATAATTAGCTACAATACATTTTTAAAGCAAACTGACCAGCAATATATTTTATCTATACTTGAAGGCATACAATAGCGTTCATAAGCCACAAATGTAGGTTAAAAATATTTAGATTTCGGCAATAAATAACCCATAGAGGTGTTGATATGCCGCTAAAACAAAATCAACCAACCAAAGAAACCAACGTGAAAGAAGTCTTTCACAATATTAATCCGTATAAAATCCTAACATCAAACTGTATCCCGAAATATAACTTCAATAAAACTATAACATAAAATACACATATCCCCACATCTAGTAATTATGTCGACACAAACATGTATATGCACAAATGCTGAGTATCATCTACCATATATTCAATCAGTCTAAGGTAAACATTGATTGGAGTCAGCCATATCTATCTATCTATCTATCTATCTATCTATCTATCTATCTATCTTAGGGACTTAAAGAACTGTTTGAAGAAAAAGATTTTATAATTTTCAACAAAGAATAACGTTAACTCTTTACCCAATGAAAGCTGAATATTTTTGTGCGGAAGTGACTAATTTTAACATTACTAATGTCTTCTATCTATCTATCTATCTATCTATCTATCTATCTATCTATCTATCTATCTATCCTAGTCTCTTCATTATCTATCTATCTATCTATCTATCTATCTATCTATCTATCTATCTATCCTAGTCTCTTCATTATCTATTTATCTATCTATCTATCTATCTATCTATCTATCTATCTATCCTAGTCTCTTCATTATCTATCTATCTATCTATCTATCTATCTATCTATCTATCTATCTATCTATCTATCCTAGTCTCTTCATTATCTATCTATCTATCTATCTATCTATCTATCTATCTATCTATCTATCTATCCTAGTCTCTTCATTATCTATCTATCTATCTATCTATCTATCTATCTATCTATCTATCTCAGTCTGTTCATCTATCTATCTATCTATCTATCTATCTATCTATCTATCTATCTATCTATCTATCTATCTATCTCAGTCTGTTTATCTATCTATCTATCCTAGTCTCTTCATTATATATCTATCTATCTATCTATCTCAGTCTGTTCATCTATCTATCTATCTATCTATCTATCTATCTATCTATCTATCTATCTATCTATCTATCTATCTATCTATCTATCCTAGTCTCTTCATTATCTATCTATCTATCTATCTCAGTCTGTTCATCTATCTATCTCAGTCTGTTCATCTATCTATCTATCTATCTATCTATCTATCTATCTATCTATCTATCTATCTATCTATCTCAGTCTGTTCATCTATCTATCTATCTATCTATCTATCTATCTATCTATCTCAGTCTGTTCATCTATCTATCTATCTATCTATCTATCTATCTATCTATGTGTGTGCGGGGATGGATATTAATGTTTGTGTACTTACCTGTCATATTTAAGAAGATACCTATCAATGTGACTATTGATGTTTATATGTACATAATATATCAACACACAAACTCGTACATACAGATATATATATATATATATATATATATATATATATATATAGAGAGAGAGAGAGAGAGAGAGAGAGGAGGAGGAGGAGGGAGAGATAGATTTATGCCATAGATAGATAGATAGATAGATAGATAGATAGATAGATTTAGTGAGCTAACTACCTAGGTAGATAGATATGAACAGTCTATGGTAGATAGATAGATAGATAGATAGATAGATAGATAGATAGATAGATAGATAGATAGATAGATATGAGCATCCTGTAATATATATATATATATATATATATATATATATATATATATATATATATATATATATATATGTAACACTTATGGCAAATTTTGACATTAGTAGCCTATATAGCAACATACCCCATGAATTAGGTAAGGAGGCAATCTCATTCTGAATTTAAAAACATCCAGAAACATCCCAGATTTACTAAGGAATTCATTATCGATAGTATAGACCTAATTCTAAACAACAAAACCTTTGAATTTGACAACAAAAACTATATCCAAACCCTGGGTACCGCAATGGGAACAAAAATGGTACCTACAGATGCCACCCTAACATAAGCTTACCTAGAAGAAAACCTCTATGAAAAGATAGAACAAATATATTGGGAAAATATAAAAACCCACTTCGCTAAATCTTGGAAACGATACTCAGATGATTCCTTCATTTTCTGGAAATCCTCACGGGGTGATATTAACCAATTCCACACTCTACTTCAAAACTTACATCCAAAAATCAAATTCACCCAAGAATATAATTTCAACGAATTACCATTTTAGATATACTCATTAGAAATAAAAACAACCACATAATCACAGATATCTACCACAAACCTACAGTCACACAACAATATCTTCATTTCAAGAGCCATCACCCAAAAAGCTGCCTGAAATCCATCCCCTATTCTCTAGCACGTAGGGTTTGTACTATAGTGACTGACAAAAACCTCCGAAAAACCCGCCTAGAAGAACTACATAAAACAAAAAAAAACAAAACAAGGCTACCCCACAACACTAATAAACAAAGGTTTTGAACTCGCAAAAAATTCCTTTAGACGAACTTCGAAATCCAAAGAAACGTAACATCGAACAAACTCTAGCATATGTCTCAACATACAACAAGAACAATCTAGAACTATTTACAGAAATTACAAAAAATCTAGACCTACTTAGCAAGAATAATAAACTGAATAATATACTAAAAACAACCAAAATAATTAAAAGCAAACGCCAAACTAAAAACCTAAAACACATATTAACCTCATCTAAATTTAACCAACACACAATACAGGGAGTCACAAAATGTAACAAAAAAAAGATATGGGGTTTGTGACATCATTATAAAAGGAAACTCCTACACTTTTGAAAACCCCAAAACGACATTCATAATAAATGCAAGAAATCATATATAGGTATCAGCCAAAAACTAAACAATAGGGTCTCCCTACACAAAAGCAACATAAAATTACCAGACAACAGAAAACTCTTTGTATAACAACACATCTATAAATGTAACCAGGGTGAATTTAAAATTATGCCAATATACGAAACAGACAATTATTCTTACCTACAAATACAAGAAAAAACTTTATAAACAAATTTAAACCAGCACTAAATACATCATAACCCCACACGCAAAAGCACACAACATGCACACATTAATGGCCAAATACAGTGGTCAAACCACTCACATCCATGCGCACAGATTCACACGCGGGTATATGTGGAGCACGAATATGTATACGCATATTGGCAAAAATAATAAAATTGCTCACAGGCACGCGCGCAAACCCTACGCAACATAGGAATTGTGTGTGTGTGTGTGTGTGTGTGTGTATTTATTTATAATAAGACAGTATGTGTGTATAGAGAAATGGTGCGCATGTACATTAAAAAAAAAACTTCTCACGAGCACACACGCGAACCATACTCAACAGAGCATGTGTGTGTATGTGTGTTTGTGTGTATGTGTATGTGTATATGTACATATGTGTATATTAATTCCTTGTAATAAGACAGTATGTGTATATGGAGACGGAATATACGTGTGCCTACGAATGCTGACAAAAACACACAAAAATGGAAATAGATCTAAGAACACTCAGGGGGTCATTAAAAGATAAGAATATAGATATCTTTCCCACCCTTTCTTGGACCAATCTTAATTGTTTTATTACCCTTCACGCAGAATTCTTTCACTGCCAGTTCAAGAAAGACATTTGGGTAACTAAAACACAAAAAAGACAATGTCTAATATCGAGAATATTTAACATTGAAAAACATAAGAACAAAATTAATTCCTTTTAATAATATGTGAAAATATCCATTCTTTGCCTGATGAAGGTCGCAAGACCGAAAACACGTGTAGCAAAATTATGGAAAATAATGTATAATATATTTTTTTTTAAATCTACATTACAACCAAAAACGTTTGTGGTTTCTCTCTTCTTTTTATTATACACACACACACATATATATATATATATATATATATATATATATATATATATATATATATATATATATATATATATATGTTGGTACTTGCTTGGAAAAACCTCGGATAGCTCAACTTGCAGTAGAACTAATCGGTACCGGAGGAAAAATGGGGAATAAAAAAAGAAAGAAGCAAGAACATTAAAACAAGGCGAAAACAATCGTCCAGTGTTTAAGCTCCAAGTCCAAAGAAAAAAAAAACAAAACGAGTAAAATGACAACTACGTAAAGTGATCAATACACTAAGTAGAGCAAAACCTAAGACAATCCTAAGGAGTCAGGCAAACCTACCTAGGTTTCACATAAACAGATCTTCAGGTTAAAGCCGGCTTTACCCTGAAGATCCGTTTAGGTGAAACTAGGTAGGTTTTCCTGGCTCCTTAGGATTCTTATATATATATATATATATATATATATATATATATATATATATATAGAGAGAGAGAGAGAGAGAGAGAGAGAGAGAGAGAGATGTACAGTCTGAGACACATACATAGATAGATAGATATAAACATACTAAGATAAATAGCTTCATAGCTAGCTAGATAGATAGATGCGAATAGACTTATATATATATATATATATATATATATATATATATATATATATATATATAGAGAGAGAGAGAGAGAGAGAGATAGATAGATAGATAGATAGATAGATGTGAACAGACTAAGATAGATAGATAGATAGATAGATAGATAGATAGATAGATAGATAGATAGATATTGGCAGCATTTTTTCTTTAAGACATATCTCATTAAATAATTTAGCCAAGTTTGTCTACTTATTTTTAATAAGAGCCTATCGTAACTACGGACAGTTTAAGGGAGAGAAAAACTTGCCATTCATTTTAATTCCGAGTAGCTTCTACATTACAACAAATGTCGTCATCAGGGTCTTGTTTTTCCTAAGATAAATAATTATTGTGTTTAGCATTTTTCTAAGAAGATAATTTTATTTGAATGACGCATCTAACATCTTTCAACATTTACAACAGCATTGCAATACACATTCGACATTTATGAAAATTCTTGTTGAAAATACATCTATACTTTTTCATGAAAATGAAAAAAAAAACATGAACTAAAAATTCTTGAAGCCAACCCTTAATAAAAATCCATTATGAATACTGCGCAAATGCTTTAAAATGTATACAGTTGATAGTTGAAAGTATCTAGGTTTTAACAAAGAGTTTTAAATATTTTTTTGCTTTTTAAAAAATATTTTGACATTTCAATATGTTAGTTACCTCCCTTGATGTTTGCATGTGTGTCAAAATGATAAAATGTTTAAATAGTAGAGTACATAACCTCAGTGTTTTTCACTTCACATGTAAAAGTTTAATTTTCAGATGAACACAACAATTTTGTCTTAGAAAAAGCAAGACACTGATGACAACATTGTGCTTATGTCGAAAGAGCTGGACAGAGAGAGCTAGGTACGTAGATAGATAGATAGATAGATAGATAGATAGATAGATAGATAGATAGATATGAACAGACTGAGTTAGATAGCTAGATGTGAACAGACTGAGATAGATAGATAGATAGATAGATAGATAGATAGATAGATAGATAGATAGATAGATAGATAGATATGAACAGACTGAGAAAGATAGATAGATAGATAGATAGATAGATAGATAGATAGATAGATAGATATGAACAGACTGAGATAGATAGATAGATAGATAGATAGATAGATAGATAGATATACTGATAACTTTTATTGGCATTTTGGATACTTTTTCAAGTAGACATGATATGATTCTCTTAATATTGGAGTTGCCCTTGAAAAATAAGCACACAATCTTCATTTCGCCTCTGATCGGTCGATGACTGCTCTGAATGTCAATCCTGTTTTCGCCTCATAGACCTGCTTCTGGTCATCGATACATATTTCTTGAATCAATCGAACGGCTTCCGGTTTATTATTTATTTGCGATGTTTCCTTTCCGGCAGTCGATATTTCCATCGTCATAAAAATTTGAAAGGATCCTTTTTTTATTTCGAGAAGATTTTATTATTAAAATGCTAACCATTCCAAAATCAATACTTTTTTTTCTGATATCGAATACAGATAATAGATTTCTTCAAATATTTGTAAAGAAAACCATTTTTGTTATTGTACTTGTAGTCTGGAAAAAAGCCACGAGTTTCCGGCATTCAGCGAGAAAAAAATCTGCAAGACTAGCTCAATCTGACACATGGACAATAATATGGAGCCCGAAATGAGGAACTAAGAGATTATTAATGATTACAGATAAGAATATGCTCAGCTGATTTTTTTTACTTAAAAATTTTTCAAATATTGTTTTTGGGGTCAAAGTAATTTTTAATCTTACTAATATAAAGACCCCTTCCCGACCACCTAGTAAAAAAATTTACTCACCCTAAGGTATTCTATTGAAAATTATAATTTTGGATATAAATGAGATTTAGGGATAAAAACTCTGTGTACAAAAGTGACTCACTTATTTCCTGCAACTAGTAATCAATAGAAACATAACCGAACAGCTTTAAATAAAGAATACTAGAGGTATAATTTATTTATAATAGGTAATATAGTTCGAAATATTTAATAATCTATGGGCCCTCATTTATTTTGAATAACCTTTTCAACCCTTTTTGGCATTGACTTTATTAGGTTCTGGCAAATCTCATCTCCAAGCATTGAATTCCATTCGGATATGAAATTCACAATCAAATCCTCTTTGTTGCTCAACTGCTTTCTCGAGAGCATGTACTTTATAATGCTCCATAAGTTTTCTATGGGCTTGAGGTCAGGAGATTGGGGAGGCCATGTCATAACACTCACCTGTATTCCTTCATCAATTTTGATTTGTGACAGGGAGTATTATCCTGCATAAAAATGAGCTTGGTGGGGTCGATTTTCACCCTTTCAGCAGAAGGGAGGAAACAAGACTAAAATTCTCTTGTACTGCTCGCTCCTGAGGGTCTTTTCAATAGGTTTTAAGAAACCAGTTCCATGAAAAGAAAAGCATCCCCAGAATATTATACTGAACGGATGCTTGACAGTACTTACTGCTAAATTCAAAGAGCTTTCAAAGCTTCTTCTTCGGATTTTAGATCGCTTATCCTTTGAATTTAGCTCAACTTTCGTTTCATCGGAGAAGAGAACATTTAGTAAAAAAAATCAGTTGAGTCACTTTTATCAAACAGCACTGTATATATATATATATATATATATATATATATATATATATATATATTGAATAAAAAATGTTAAAAAATGAAAATCTTCAGACACACTGGGTTGTATATTAAAATTATTTCGTTTTTATTATTATTTCGTTTAGATTCGTCGACTGGTTCCAGCGAACACACACACACACACATATCAAACCCTCCATTCCTCCCCTGTTCAATCCGTTTGAGGTCCTGACCACCTCTGCCGACAAGGCTGAATGCTTTGCTCGGAAGTTTTCTTCTAATTCAACGGTTGACTCTTCCGGAGTACCCATGCCCGATTTCCCTCCCAGAACCGAGGCCTTTTTGAGCGGATTGCACATATCCCCGTCGTTGGTATTGGGCATTATTTCTAACTTAGATCACCACAAGGCTACTGGTGGTGACGGGATACCAGCCATTGTCCTGAAGAAATGCGCGCCTGAACTGGCGCCCGCCCTCTCTAAATTATACAACCACAGCCTCAAGGAGTCTTGTTTTCCTGACTGCTGGAAGTCCTCAACCATTGTTCTCTGGTGACCTCTCCGACCCTTCTAATTACCGCCCTATCAGTCTCCTACCCCTTTTAGGCAAAGTCTTCGAAGCCCTTATCAACACCGAAGTTATTAATCACCTGATATCCCATGATCTGCTCTCAGACAAGCAGTATGGTTTCCGCTTTGCCCGATCTACAGCCGATGTGCTTACGGCCATCACTGAATTTGTCTACCAAGCTATTCATAATAACGGTGAAGCTCGTGCTGTGGCCCTAGACATCTCCAAAGTGTTTGATAGAGTTTGGCATGCCGGCCTTCTTCGCAAGCTCCAGGGCTATGGTATTACAGGTCAATTGTTGTCAAGCCGTGAATTGAAAGTCGTTCTCAATGGATTCATCTCCAGCTGCTATTCCACTAACGCAGGTGTTCCTCAAGGCTCCATCCTAGGCCCTACTCTGTTTCTCATATTCATAAACGACTTTCCTGACGCCATAGATTCCCAAGTCGACATCTATGCGGACGACACCACAATTTACTCCTGCCTCAAGCACAAATCTAATGATGCTGACAATGTTGACCTGGCAGTTCGATTAGAAAAGGACCTCCAATCGGTTGTGAACTGGGGCAAGAAATGGATGGTTAACTTTAACGCCTCTAAAACAAAACTGCTCTCTATTAACCACCACAGGGATCCATCCCTGCATTCCATTAGAATGTCTGAAGACCAACTTCTCGAGAGCTCCTCTCTGCGGCTGCTCGGTCTCACGCTGTCCGCTGATGTGAGATGGAACAAATACATCGAGTCAGTTGCATCATCCACCGCAAGGAAAGTTGGCTCCCTGTGCCGAGCCAGGAAATTTTTCTCTCCGGAATCGATCCTCCAAATCTATAAATCGGCCATTCGCACTTGCATGGAGTATTGCTGCCATATATGGCCTGGAGCGCCTGCTGTTTGCCTCAGGGTTCTTGATAAGATCCAGAGACGGATATGCAACGTAATTGGCCCTGATCTGTCATCTGGTCTGCAGTCGCTATCTCACAGACGCGACGTTGCCTCGCTCTGTCTTTTTTACAAATACTTTCACGGTAATTGCTCCGATGAGCTGCTTTCGCTGGTTCCTAGGCCTCATGAATTTAAACGTCCTACGAGGCTGGCATCCCGTTCCCACCCCTTCACCGTTGAAACTGTTAGATGTAGACGTCTCTTCTACTCCAATAGCTTCATGTCTCGCACATCTCGCCTGTGGAACTCCCTTCCTTATTCCTGTTTCCCTGACAAATACAATCTCCAACTATTTAAGTGTAACGTCAATCGACATCTCCAGTTGCCTTGATCTATCCACTTCCCTTCTCCACATCCTTTCACCTTTCATTCCTATCTGCTCTCGCTCCAAATCTTCTGTAACCCCCTTGCCTTGATCGATCCACTATCTTTCTCCACATCCTCTCCTTTACCACTCCTATCTGCTCTTCCTCCAAACCTTCTGTAACCCCTTGCGTGCTAGTGGCTTCCAGCCTTGCTTGGGGTGATAAGCTTAAATATATATATATATATATATATATATATATATATATATATATATATATATATATATATATATATATATGTATATATATATATATATATATATATATATATATATATATATATATATATTAGCGAATATACATATTATCCAACGTCGATAACACTACTCGGAGCTTCATGCAGTTCTTGGAATCTTCAGGTGTGAATTCAGACTGTTATCTGTCGCGTTCACGTGATGGTGATTCAGAATTGTGTTTACAAACTTGTCAATTTAAAATATAGATTTAACTATTAATAATTTATATTATTCAAATTCATACGTTCTCTAGCAACAGACAAAAATGGCACTGACTTATTGAATGGGAGACCTGAGATCATGGTCAATTGTAGACATGTCAGAAAGCTAATTTTGCGGCTATATGAACCCGGATAAAGTTGGAGAAAGATTCCGGTGTCGAATGAAGGCATTTAATTTGTTTAGTTGCTTCTGATTGAGTCGCTGAACAAACTTTCTCGATTGCACAGCGGCACTTTTATAAATGCCCTTCGGTTTTAGTTGCCCCCATCTTCCCACTTTTTTCTTTTCTTTTCTCTCCCTCTCTCATCTTCTTATTTTTAAGTTTAGATTCTATTGTGCGTAGTGTCACCACAAATCTATATAATCATTTCCGCTGTCGATTTTTAATTTAATTTAGGTCAGGGATTCAGTAATGAGTTATGCATCGGAAAATAATTCATATTTATCTGTATCTCATTCATTTAAACCGTCATTTAACTCCTCTCTTTAAAACTTCTGTCTATTAAATTTTAATCACCACCTTCACTTTTAGGCCTTCCTGTTCTTCTCTCGTCTGTTACCCCTCTCTAGAGCTTTCTTTTACTTCTCATATATCTCTCCCACTGTCATACATACAATCTCACTAAATTTTATTTTTTATTCCTGGAGTTATTTTTTCTGATTTCTTTTTGAATTTTAGATCTGATGAATTGGATCCTAATTACGATTCAAATGTAATAAATTATAACCATGGAATATGAATGTTTAACCTTTTTATTATATATATATATATATATATATATATATATATATATATATATATATATATATATAATATATATATATAAATATATATAAATATATATATATATATATATATATATATATATATATATATAATATATATAATATATATATATATATATATATATATATATATATATATATATATATATATATATATATATATATATATATGAAGTATACAAGTACGGAAAAAATGCCGAAAAAAAAGTGCCGAAAAACTTTTGTCGTTAATAATAAAAAAAAAACCAGACGACATGCATTTAACGGATGTCAGCATTCGTTGAAAAATACACCCCTACCCTCCCTAAACTTAACCTCTTTTTCGAACGTAACTCATAATTGATACAACAATAGTTAATAAAAATGAACACGCTACTGCCCCTGTCTGAACGATTGGATTTCTCTGTATCCTTGGAAACAGGAAATTACGAATATTTGTGTGCGTTTAAAACTCAGTAAATTTTAAAATAAGTTATTCCAAAATTCGCTTGAAGATGAAACAGAACTAATGCTTTTAATTTAATTATATAATTAAATTTGAAGTCTTTAGCTTCATTTTTTGAAATATGGTTATTACTGTGTAGCAAAAAAAAACATATTTTAAATCAGTTAATTTATAATATTTATGCTCTGAGAACTATTTTGTAAAAATAAAAAAAACATATATAAATAAATATATATATATATAAATAAAATAAGAATAAAAAATATATATAAATAATAAGAATAAAAAAATATATAAATAAAGAACACCGGATTTATTTAAAGACATTTATATTATGTTTAACGTTAAACATAATATAAATGTCTTTAAATAAATTGTCGGGCTATGTCCAATTCAAAAATATATGACGTCATTTGTTTACATTTGATACGCTAGAGCAGATATGAATAGAAGAGATTCATGGAAGATTTAAGTTTAAAATAGTAAAATCGAACTTGCTAACCAGACGCTGCTCTGTGGCCGAAAGGTTAAGGCACATCACGCGAAATGATGGTTCCGTATAGGATACAGGTTCGATTCCTGTCGGAGAGCGAAAATTTTCTATGAAAATTTCTCGGACATTCAGGCCGGTAAATGTTATTTAATACTGTTTATTATAAAACAGAGCATTTGCTTAAATACTTGTATCTATAAAAAGAACGTTAAACATAATATAAATGTCTTTAAATAAATTGTCGGGCTATGTCCAATTCAAAAATATATATATATATATATATATATATATATATATATATACATATATATACCCAAGTGTGGGATTGGTATATACGGAGTAAATTCCAATAACCAACAATGATTATTCTTTAAAGAGTGCTCAGTAGAGAGTAGAGCAGATATAATCATTTATTTAAATATTATAACATAAATATGTTATAAAATCACTACAAAAATAGTCATTTTGTTTCAACACTTCTGGTGTTTTATCAAGCGATGATGTTGAATGTGGAATAAATGGTTTTAAAAGTTTCAAATTAATAAACGATCCTTAGCTAGGAGTAAACGCTGTTACATAAGCTAGAAATGGCTATTTTTGTAGTGATTTTATAACATATTTATATTATAATATTTAAATAAATCATTATATATATATATATATATATATATATATATATATATATATATAGTAATACCTTGAGATATGAGTTTAATTCGTAACTAAAGTCATTCGTATCTCAAATCGATTTTCTCTATTGAATATATTTAATGAGAATATATCCGATCCGTTCGAGGCCCCTAAAACTTCACCACTTTACACTTACTTTCTTCGGACCCGTGGTGTCACTGAAGAGAGATACAACACAACACAACAAAGATCCTCCCAGAGCGAGGTGAACACGTGTAATGCGAGTGAAAATGCTCTCAACGGTTGACGCTCGCTCCGCCAAATATTGGCGGGTGCTTAATTCGCTCGTTTCTCAACATTCAGCTCGTATCCCAAGGCAAAAAATCACCCAAATTCCATTTCGTATCTCCAAAACTCGTTTGTTGGTACGCTCATATCTCAAGGTATTACAATATATATATATATATATATATATATATATATATATATATATATATATATATATATATATATATATATATATATATATATATATATATATATATTAAACAAATTGTGTTGAATGTCAAAGACAACATAGTCCTGCATATTCTATTTTGAATTTTCTCATATTTTCTAATGAGACTTTTTATTTGAAAATTATATTGAAATAAATATTGTCCCTAGGATAACCATTGTTAAAAAATGTTGCCCCTGAAGATGAACAATGATGTTCGAAAGTACTCGGTTATCTTACGGACAATATTTATTTCAATATAATTTTCAAATAAAAAGTCTCATTAGAAAATATGAGAAAATTCAAAAGAGAATATGCAGGACTATGTTGTCTTTGACATTCAACACAACATGTTTAAAAGAAAAGTTGCTGCCAAATTACACACACACACACACACACACGCACACACACACACTCACACATATATATATATATAAAGTGGCCTGATGATTGCGTCCAGCATGAAACAGCCTGTCCCCTCTGAGTGTTGATTTCAATGTTCACTTTTATATTTATATTTACATACGCTCTATTTCTGATATTTAACACTTTATCCCATAAATATAGCACACATTAAGAGTATATTTCTTCATATATATATATATATATATATATATATATATATATATATTTTCACAACAATTCCACCCATCACTTGAAGCCATTTAAGTTGTTGAGTTGCTTCTGATTGTTTCGCTGAACAAACAACCTGATGAGACCTTGGCGGTTGAAACTGCCGTAGTGTTACGGTCCGCGTTCTTATCTTTTTAAGATATTAAATCGCTCTACAAGTTTGGTTTTCCTACTTGAAATTGAGCAGTTTTTAACGTGTACCATTTTAACAAATATTTCACTGTTTTTTCTATTTATGGGATGTATATATATATATATATATATATATATATATATATATATATATAATGTGTGTATATATATATGTATATATATATGTATATTGAAGAATAAAAAATATTAAAAAATTAAAATCTTCAGACACACATATTAATATTCTTTCGTTTTTATTATTATTTCATTTAGATTCCTCGACTAGTTTCGGCCAATATAGCCATCATCAGGAGAAAATTAAGTTTTCTGCTTGCTGGTAGCAGTGAACTACAGAAATGAATGTCTTGATGGAGAAAATGAACTTTTGTCTGTAGTTTTTGTTTTATTTTTTTTAACTTGATTTTTGGCCAGTTCTTGTGTTGGTCAAACAGTCTCTTCTAAGTTGTTATTTAAGATAAGAGTTGGATGGATTCTTGCTGCTCTGAATTCCCTTGGTCATTTTGACAGATTTATTGGTTTCTGGAAAGGGGATGTGTCTCTGTTAAGTGTGTGTGTTATTTGGTTCTTAGTGAGTGAGTGAGAATGATGTGTGTAAGCGTGTATATTACTATGGGTGTGTGTTATCATTTGGCTCATTAGAGAATGAGTGAGTATGATGTGTGTAAGTGTGTCTATTCGTGTAGGTGTGTGTATAAGTGTGAAGCCTCAACACCCCCGTGGCATGTCTGCCTTGTGCGGGTGAGAAATGTGGGTAGGTTTTGATTTGTAGGATTATATATTAATACTATCTATATTGTTAAAATTGTGTATATATATATATATATATATATATATATATAGAGAGAGAGAGAGAGAGAGAGAGAGAGAGAGAGAGATTGATAATATTAGTGGTCAATATATATATATATACATATATATATATATATATATATATATATATATATATATATATATATGTATATATATATATAGAACCAACATAGTTTACATACAAATTCAAGTGCCCTTTGAGAGATTGTATCTCCAATGGATTAAATAATATTTATGTTACTCACATCACAAACTCGCTTTCAGGACATTTGACTCTACATTTGATGATAACTCTTTTTAGGCAATTTAAAACAACATACCTGACCGCGTACACAATTCCGGAAAATCCTTGTTGAAAACACAACTATACTTAAACATGAAAACAATAAACAAAAACTAAAAATCCTTGAAGCTATATACATGAAACAGTTGAAACCTAACCTGAACAAAATAAACTGTGAAATCTCCACAAATATTCTGAAATGACTATAATTGATAACAGATGCCATTGGTTTATACCAATGGCTTCCCATACTTAATACTTCTCTTTTTCACTCTCGTGTGGTCATGTGTGACGTCACGAGCTGCAACGCGATTTTCGCTTGCGCGTCTCGTATACACGAGTTGGTCGTTCCTGTAAAATTTTTTCATACAACAAAAACAGACTATCATTATTGTTTTGTCTGTGTATTGTTTGATATATTGAAATGTAATTGTCATCTTTGATAATGGCTCATGTAAGCCGAAAGCTTAGAATTAAAACATGTATCAATATGGTGATTTCCTTTCGTCTTTCAATGTTATTAAGCTTATCAGACAATATAAAAGGAACTTATTTAAAACAAAAAGACAAAATATATATTATTTAATGAAACATGCATCAATATATATATATATATATATATATATATATATATATATATATATATATATATATATATATATATATAAATTCCTAAGAGGATAGAATCCAGGTAGAACCCAATATCCAGGATAGAGTAAGAATATAATATAAATTTAGTGTTTGCGCCTTATATATATATATATATTTATATATATATATATATATATATATATATATATATATATATATATATATATATGAGTGATCGATTTTGGGTATTCTATTAGGCATTAACAATTAATTCTATAAACTGAATGTTTAGATTTTTATATATCTGTATCTAGAGTGATGATAATGTGTTTTACTTTACAAACAATAATATTAATTATTATTAATGCTGAGATTATTTTTATCCTTTGTTTACATGTGAGTGATGAATATATATATATATATATATATATATATATATATATATATATATATATATATATATATATATATAATTAAGTAATTCATTGAGTCTGAAAGAAACCTCAACAGAATGCAGAAAGCACTGGACGGCCGTTTCGTCCTATATTTGGGACTCATCACTAGTGCGCATCAGCTACCGAGAATTAAAACTCTGACGTCATACCAACTGTTCCAATGGGCCTCGGTGACGAAGAGATAGCAAATCAGACTCAATATAGCGCCGCTCGCTCACATATTCCTTGGTGGAACTCAACTGAAGTTCTCTATAACCATAGGACTGTGCCCCCCGGGAGCCACGACTACTATCACCAAGCCGCTCAAACTGAAGCATTAGAAGCCGGATCAAGCAATGATATACACATGATAGAAATTGTAAGGGGGATTTGATAATTATAATTAAGTAATTCATTGAGTCTGAAAGAAACCTCAACAGAATGCAGAAAGCTCTGGACGGCATTACTTAATTATAATTATCAAATCCTCCTTACAATTTTTATCATATATATATATATATATATATATATATATATATATATATATATATATATATATATATATTATAGATAAATTTTCTACGGATATATAGAACATTCGAACAGTTTTACACACTTTGTGACCAGAAAAGAAATCACTGATACGAAAACAAGAAAAAATGAATATAGATATTAATCGCAGTCGTCTTTAATGAAACTTGCATATATATATATATATATATATATATATATATCTATATATATATATATATGTGTGTGTGTGTGTGTGTGTGTGTGTGTGTGTGTGTGTGTGTGTGTGTGTGGGTGGTCAGCAAGTTGAATCCAATTGAATTTTTGGGCATCAGTCAGAGGCATTTCCCTTAAGCTATCGGATCTCGGCAGAGAGGAAGGTGAATTTTTACGTATTTAGCCGTTTCTCAACTTCGGATAGTCCACGGTAAAAAGCAAAACGAAATTGGTACTGATGATCCTGACCTCGAAGCATCACATCCCTACAGCACTGAGATGCTGATGATTTCATATGCAATTTATTTTGTCGATAGAACATACAATGTTTT
>OZ038504.1:88504026-88516526 GCA_964036315.1 Acanthosepion esculentum
GTATTTCTTTGAGGCATGGACTTCCAGGAATCCCTTCAATTAGTCTACTGGAATCATTTCCAACCAATGCTCGGGCTCCAACAACAAAAGGGATAGTTGATGTTCCCATGTGCAACATTAATATTATTATTATTATTATTATTATTATTATTATTATTATTATTATTATTATTATTTATTTATTTATTTATTTATTTAATCGTTTCACTTCAAACAAGGTGACAATCCCACTAGACTGCAGGAGCTTGCAGAGAGTGAAAGTGAAAATGAGTAGTCTGAGAATGGGAAAGATTGATAGAAGGACAAAAAACAGGCTTCATGACAGAAGATGGCGATTGAAGTTGCATTTAAAAGTTTTGAGATTTTATTTATCAGGGAGGCAAGAAATCGGAAGGGAGTTTCACAGGTGGGAAGTGCGGCAAAAACAGTTAAAGTAAAAGTGGCGGTTGCATCTAGCTTGTTCAGCAGTAAAACGGTAGGACCAAGCGACCAATCTAGTATCGCGCTTAAATTCACGTGGTGGGGGCACCAGGGAAAAAGCTCATCAGGGCAGTTACCATTATATATATATGTAGAAAAGACTGAGGGAATCCACGTCGTGTCGGTGAAAAAGTCGAGGTTGAAGGTGAGGTTCGATTACATGACAGACCCTTCTTTGGATTTTGTCAAGAATCGAGAGATATATGGCAACAGTTCAGATATGGCAACAGTATTTAATGCACGGACGAATAGTCGATTTATAAAAGTGGAAAATGGATTCTGACAAGAAGAAATCACATCCAGAAACTCGTCAGCGGATCGCACCAATGACCTCCCTTTAATATTCAGAACCTTGAAAGTCGCCGATGTACAGTTGGTTTAATGCATAAGGCTCGGAATGGTAAATCGGAGAACCGAGTTCGAATCCCAGGTGATTCCGTTACATTCACTTACGCGCAAATACTCTTGGGAGAGGTATGAACCCATCTATTGTATCCCCAGCTATGGGTTAAAGATTAGATCTTCACTCTATCAGTCAGTTATGTACCATGCGTGATACACGCTTAGATATCATGTAACTTTCGATATATGACTGATTTTTTTCCGTAGAATACTGCCATTTCTTTCTGCGGTAGACCAGTTGCCATCAAAGGCTATAGAACCCGGTCTGTCCTGCTATTTACCCATAGCTGGGGGCGAAGAAGAGGATTCATACCTTTCCCAAGGTTATTAGCACGTAAGTGAATGTAATGGATTCGACTGGAATTTGAACTCGGCTCTCCGATTCCTCAATCCGAGCTGCTATCCATTACTCCACCGTGCCAAAAGAAGCTCAAAATTAACGCCAAGATGGAATAAGCCATAAATAAACATTTTTTTTTATCCCGTGACCCGTAGGGTGGTAGGGATACAATGTCTACTGCATCCGCAGTAGAAGAGGTGTTTCTGGGGCAATATTGCCTGACGGAGCCCTTTCCTTTTAAGTGTTTTTCACTTCTCCTAGACCGGTTGACGGCCAAGGCTATAGAACCTAGTATGCCCTGCTATTTATCCATAGCTGGAGGGAAGAAGAAGAATATTCATACCTTTCTCAGGAGTATTAGCATGTAAGGGAAGTGTAATGGATCCAACTGGAATTCGAACTCGGCTCTCCGATTCCTCAATATGAGCCGCTATCCATTACTCTAAACAATAGCGACCCGCAAAAAATAAATATAAAATTGGCGGGAATTGTCTTCTGACCGCAAAAATTCGTTCTCCTCTGAATTCACTCAGTAATTACCGAATTGATTTTTACCTTTTTTGTCTTCAGTCAGTGAATTTTTTTTTTGCTTATTTATCATCAGACTCTTTTTTTTTTTCAGTTATTTGTCTTTTCTTTTCCTCTAATCTTTCTCGCTTTTCGATTTGTTCTCATCTTCAAACAAACACTCCGTCTCTTATCATTCTGTTCTATTTTGAAGCGATCATGGGTACAAGCACTGGGTTCAACTGTTGACTGCTACAAATGGCCAATCTTCAAGTTGTGTTTGCGAACGAATCATTTGTTTTTCGCTAATCACAGCTTAGTCTCGCCAAGGGCTACAGTAATAAAACACCCACTAGCGACTACCCCAACAAAGAAACTCAAATTATGGCTACGAATTAAATAACACCACAGATTTTTATAAGGAAACCATTTATTCAACCAAGCTAATAAAAATAAAATAAAGGAGAGACAGGCGGCCCCCTTAAGGTGAGGCTTCAAGAACACCAGAAAGCTGTAACACGAGGGGAAGTGGAAAAATCAGGCGTGGCTGACCACATATGTAACACGAGGGGAAGTGAAAAAATCAGGCGTGGCTGACCACATATGTAGAGAGAAGGGAGATCACCGCCCTCTGTGGGATCAAGTTGAGATCATAGACAAAGAACACCATTGGAAATTAGTAAACTTAGGGAATCAGCACATATGCTAGGCCACAAAAATCACCTGAGCCGACCAAGCATAGAAATGAATACAATATGGGAACCAGTACACAGATGTCCTCAAGGACACATGGCACAGTGGATAAAGGCGTTAGTTAGATCCAGTGACAGGAGCCAAAGAGTGTGGGTTCAATACCCGGTTAAGGCAGTGGAGAACGTTAATAGGGAAATTAATAGGAGATAACTGATAACTGACATCCATTAAACATGGCACTTGGAACTAGAACAGTACCCCAGTGAGCGAAATAAAGGGTTCAGTTCGACATACCAACCACCTGAAGAAGGCCGGAGCGTACAACGGCCGAAACGTTGTAATAAAAATGGCGACAAAGATGAGGACAATAGTCCGAATAATGTAAATAATGAAACTAATTTTTTTTTTTAAATCTCGCGATGTATCCAAAATTGTATAAGATCGAATGTATTTAGTGTCTTTCTGTTTTCTTTTAGAAATGACATTCATCTGAATGTAAATAATGCAATTAATAAAAATTTAATAATTAATCTGTGAATTTATGGAATGAGAAGTTATGATATTGTTACATATTTACGTACGGACTATTGTCCCCATCTTTGTTGTACGTTCTGGGTAAAACGATTAACTACATCCGCGTCCAGGGTAAGACGATAAACTACACCCGCTCTCCTCAAAACCTCTGATCAGGAGGTTTTGAGGAGCGTGGAACCACCTCTTGATTGTAGGTGTCCCCTGGTCCACCCTGACCCAGGGTGGTAGCACCTGTTAAGGTCTCAGCTATGGGCAAATAGTTAATCACAAACTGGGGTCAAAGCACTATGAAAGTATAAAAATAGGTTTTAATACCATCAATATTTTTGAAAAAGTTATTATCAACAATAAATTTTTTGAAAAAAAATATTACCAGCAATAAAAATCTTGTCGGCATTAAATGACCCATTGAGGTGTTGATATGTCGTAAAAAAATCCAAACCAAACAACACAATCTTTGTTGTTGTTAGAACTTTTCGGACGTTCTGCCCTTCGGCCATCTTTAAGCGTTTGTCAATTCGTGTAAGCTTCTCGGAATTTTTAACCGAAACTTTTACGGGGTAGCCCTATCTTTGTTGTTTTCAGAAGTAAAAAAAAACAAACAAAAAAAAACACTGCCGTTATATACTCGGGTTTTGTTCAGATGTCTGTCAGTCCTAGTGATTTGGGAATTTTTATTCGAATCCTCTACAAGGTAGTCCGTTCTCGTTCTGTTGTTACTATTATCCATATTTTGTTGTTATTATTAGAAAAATTCGGCCGTTATACCTTCCGGCCTTCTTCAGATGCCTGTTAATCCGTTAATTTTTAACTGAACCTACTACAGGATGGTCTGTTCTCGTTCCGTTGTCCATATCTTGTCTTGTTTTGTGGAAAACACGACTGAGGCAATACAAAAAAATATACCTCTTGACATGGACAACGGGACGAGGACAATCTATTTCCGTAGATTAAATAAAGAGTTCAGTTTGAATTATTTTCATTATTTACATGCGGATTATTGTGCTTGATCGTTGTACACTCCGGCCTTAATTGGGTGCTTGTTGATCCATCAAGGAATTTCGAATTGAACTCATTATTCTGTCTATGATGTTACCGGACTTGAAAGTGCCTGAAAACCATACCACGTGTTGATCCAAGCTTTGTGAGTGAAATTGGGTAGACAGAACTCTTGGGGGCTGTCGATAGCTGTGCTAGCACGAATTCACAAATCATCGTGGCCTTGTTCAAATTGTTGATCACGCTAGATAACATGCGTTTTCCCAGAAACTATAACTAAGGTTTGCTCAGCATAGTAGCAGTATAAACCACATGGGCTCTGTAGGTGGTGAATAAACACAACTGTGCCTGATCAAGCGTTTGTAATAGGGATTTGCTAGCCGCCCTATCAGGCGGGTATCCTCGATATGAGTAGCCAGCTATATACATTCTCGGTCGTTTTGCACTCCGGTCTTTATCAGGTGCTTGTCGAGCCATCAAGGAATTTTGAACTCATCTAATTTAGTCTACGATGGTATATTGTTCTCGTTTGCCAAACCATGTCTAAGAATATTTTATTTCTATTATTTTCAGATAGCGACAGCTATGAGGGAAATGTGATTAAATATACTTTAATATTTAAGAAACATTTATTCAGTATTATTATTGTTTAGGTAATAAGCATTTATAACATCACAAATAGATATATTGTGGAAAAAGAAATATCTGTCTACATTTCTGAGATGAGGTATTATGTACACTATTTACATTATTTGGACTATTGTCCCCATCTTTGTCGCCATATTTATTACAAAATTTCGGCCTTTCAGTATCTGTCTCTATTTCTGATATGAGGTATTATGTACACTATTTACATAATTCGGACTATTGTCCTCATCTTTGTCGCCATATTTATTACAACGTCTCGGTCTTTCAGTATCTGTCTATATTTCTGAGATGAGGTATTATGTACACTATTTACATTATTCGGACTATTGTGCTCATCTTTGTCGCCATATTTATTACAACGTCTCGGCCTTTCAGTATCTCTCTATATTTCTGAGATGAGGTATTATGTACACTATTTACATTATTCGGACTATTGTCCTGATCTTTGTCGCCATATTTAGTACGACGTTTCAGTCGTTGTACGCTCCGGCCTTCTTCAGGTGGTTGGAATGTCGAACTGAACCCTTTATTTCGCTCATTGGGGTAGACTGTTCTAGTTCCACGTGCCATGTCTAATGGATGTCAGTTATCAGTTATCTCCTGTTAATCCCTCACCGCCTTAACTGGGTATTGAACTCACACTCTTTGGCTCCTGTCACTGGAACTAACTAACGCCTTTTATCCACTGTGTCATGTGTTCTTGAGGAATTTTCGACAATATACGCATTTTCTACGTATTTATAGTTGATTTTTTTAAACTTTTATCAGAAACGACATTCTTGTACATGTAGTTATGGATAATATTATACATTAATTACTAATTTTTTTAATTAATAACTATTTGTTAATTTTTAATTAATAACTATTTTTATTGGCATTAATAGCTATCTGTTGATGTGTTAAAATTTGGAATAATGCAATAATGAAAATTTAAATTTCGTCTCTCTGATAGATGGTCCTCGTTCCGTTTCCACTGGGTTTAACTACACAATGTCCGAACCAGAGATTAAAGTCACAATTACTATGTCACCAAATTACAAAACGAAAACTGTACTTCACTAGGCTATTGTTTGATATTTTTTTACGGTTACCCGTACTTACATAATCCTGATGAAGGCCGGAGGGAAAATGGATTGAGACAGTAAGAGAAAGAAAAAAATTCATATTTGCAAACAATTATAAATAAAAAAATTTTTTTTGGTTAGAAGAACTACTCGAAATATTCAAAAAGTTCGTAAGATTCGATCGAGAAAAAAATATGAAAATAAATTCTTTTTGGCGCGCTTTTATATTAATAATGAGATAAAAATTGAAATCCAATCTTTTTTTTTCTCTTGTTCTTTTAATAAATAACCAACATTTTCAACCCTCTTTCTCACTCCTACTCTCTATACATTTCTTTGTCGTCCTTTTCTTTCTCTCTTTACTATAATTTTCTTCTCACTCCTGCCATCCTAATTTACTTTCAATTCTTCATCTCCCTCCCACATTTTTTCTTTTCACCCTTTTTCGCTTCTTCTTCTTCTTCTTCTTCTTCTTCTTCTTCTTCTTCTTCTTCTTCTTCTTCTTCTTCTTCTTCTTCTTCTTCTTCTTCTTCTTCTTCTTCATTTTATTCTCTCTCTCTTTCTTTCTCTCTCTCTCTCTCTCTCTCTCTTCTCCTTCTCTTCTTTACCTCTTCATTTGTCATTTTCAATAAATCATTTAAAGATTAAATGTCGGTGTGCAAATTTAAATCATGAAGAGAATATTGGACAAAAATAAAAGACCTCAGTTCGTCTTCCTCATATCAAAATGTCCAGATAACACTACAATGACTAAAGATTTAGAAAAAAAGAAAAACTTTCGCTTCCTTCATTGAAGAAAAGAACTGTAATTATGATTGCGATTCAATACTCGAATCGTCTACGAAAAACAAATAAGACTGGTTCGCCTTTAAGCAATGATTAGCGTAGCGGAACATTGTTAGGTTCATGAGTTCAATCCTCACTTGAATCACATATAAAACATCTCAACATAAAATGCAATGTGGAGTGATAAAATCGAATCTAGGTAAATTGCTCGAAATCATTTGCTCGAAAAATAATTTCTCGAACTATCAATTGCTCGAAAGGCAGATTGCTTGAAGTAATTTCGAAGCTCGAAGCACCCCGTAAACTGCGCCAACTCACGACACGTCAACGGAGCTGGATATAAAAGGAGCCACGACACTCAACTTTAGCAGTCCTGAGTTTGTTTTTTTTTATATTTATTTTCTATTTCAGTAATTTTGGAGATCTCGAAACCTAGTGTTGGACACAACTTTTGTTGAGGGCGAAAAAGGAAAGAAGTTGTTTTTGGATGGATATCTATATATTAAGGACAAAACAGTGAACAATAAGATTTACTGGAAATGTGCAAAAAAGGAAATGCTTAGCACATTTTCGTTTTAACCACAGGTTTCAAGCAAACTGCATTTCGAGAAAAAAAAATAACCTGCTATATAAATGTACTCGTTCTTAATTTTAACTCTTCAGTTAAAAACAATACAGTTATTTTATCTTATAGTAAATATTAGAACAATGTAGTTTTATTTTTTTTTAACCATATGTTTCGAGAAAACTGCCTTTCGAGAACAAAATAAGACCTACTATATAAATGTACTCGTTCGTTAATTTTAACTGTTCAGTTAACAACAATAAAGTTGTATTATTTTATCTTATAGTAAATATTAGAAACAATGTAGTTTTATTTTTTTTAACCACAGGTTTCGAGCAATCTGCCTTTCGAGCAATTGATAGTTCGAGAAATTATTTTTCGAGCAATAGATTTCTAGAAATTTACTGTCGAGCAATTGATTTCGAGCAATTTACCGGATACGGGTAGAATCTCACTATCAATAACAATGTTCGTGACGAGAAGAGATTTCACACCTCAATAAAAAACCTATCCCTTTCTGCTATACTCGATCTTCAAAAGGTCCAGGGCATAGCAAAAATGGCGGTCATGGTGACCATGAATTATTTAACGAACTACTTATGACGACCAATCTCACTATGGGATGTCGATCAAGCACATCAACAATCATCAGTTCAACAACAGAACTTCTTTTTAAAACAGTCTCTTCAAATACAAAAATATTGTTGGTGCCTTAAAATTTCAACTCATAGACTTAACAATGTTTGCTCACTTTAGCTTAATCTAGCAAAAGACAAAATCGGAAGGGAGAAAAAATATTGTAGCGTTAAACTAACAAGTTTACAAATTGGCCGGTGTTAAAAGTCGACAGGTTAAACTTACGAGTTTATAAGAGGCGTTAAATTTAGAAGTTGACAATTTAATGCTCGAAATTTTACTGATTTTTTGTCTGAAATATCCAACTAACTCAGCCACCGAGCTAATGTAAATATCTCTTTGCTGTATTTATAATAACGAGGTTATTGGTTAGTTATTTTTTTAACGGCATATCAATTTCCATGGATTATTTAATACCGAAATCTAAATATTTTGAACACAATTTTATGCTTTCGACTTCAGCTGTTTTGTACCCAGTTTTAGACTTTCAGAGTAAAAGTGTGTTTTTTAGATATATCTTAAGATATTTTTGATGTTGTATTGATTGTCATTTTGCTATAAAAATGTACTTTTGGTCTCTGTCTATGTCTCTGGGATGATGTATTACGATTTACATTATTCAGACTCTTATCCTCATCATCATTACCATATTCACAACGTGTCGGCCGTTAAGCGCTCCGGCCTTTTTCATGTGATTATAATATTGACCCCAACACTTTATTTTGTCCACCGGGGTAGATTGTGCTCGTTCCACGTGCCATGCCTTCACTATCTGTCTATATCTCAGAGATGAGGTATAATGATTATTTACATTATTTACATTATTCGGACTGTTGTCCTCATGTTCATTGCCATATATCTAAACGTTTCGACCGTTGTACGCTCCGGCCTTCTTCAAGTGATTGGATTGAAATAAAGGGTACGGTTCGAAATCCCAATTCCAATCACCTGAAGAAAGACATAGCGCACAACGGCCGAAACGTTGTGAATATGGCAATGAAGATGAGAATAACAGACCGAATAATGTAAACAATGTAGATAATCATAATACTTCATCTCCGAGATATAGACAGATATTGAAGGCATGGCACGTAGAACTAGAACAATTTACCCTGTGGACGAAACAAAGGGTTCGATTCAAAATTCCATCCACCTGAAGAAGGCCGGAGCGCTCAACGGCCGAAACGTTGTGAATATAGCAATGAAGATTAGGATAACAGTTCGGATAATGTAAATAATATAAATAGTATTGTTCGTCATTTTATTATGAAAATGTACTGTTGATTTTTTTTGTCTGGGTGTTCACCATAGCTGAGACCCTAACAGGTGCTGGGTCAGGGTGTATTTTATCGTCATATGCAATAACTAATGATTTTACAAGCATATAACTAAAAACTAGATATTTTGTAACGATATAATGATAGGAGCATTAATTGGAATTTAAGAAATATTTCGGCTTCTGGTGGAGTCTTTTTATTGCTCTCAAAAAATCTAAATGTTTTCTAATAATTCTAAGTGTTCCGTATACTCGAAGGTGGTCGCTTGAGTCCGCATCAAACTCAAACATAAGATTACTTCTGGCTTTATTCAAGAAACCACACCTTCCATTTAAGTTTGCTTAAACTACTGGCTATCTAGATGCAAATTTCCCCTTCTAATTACTATTTGTGTTAATTATTGTTATTTGCCCAACTTTTTCAAAGGTTGGTCTCATTAACGCACTCGAATTAATCTCTGGCGTCAACTGTTTGTTCTCAAACGTTGTTGCAACTAATTCAGCTGAACACTTCATTATATACAGGGTTTGTCAGAGTGATGAATCACGTCGGTAAATTGTTCTGAAGAATAAACGTACATCAGCCAGAAGGAAGCATCAGAGTAACTTCCTCAAAACAAAAACATCCTAGACACTGATATACAAAAAATAAAATTTCTCTGAGGCAGGTTAGAAGCACCTAACGGGTGCGATGGATAAATTGTCGTCTCAATGACGCCAAAATGAAAATAACACTGACATCTCATTTTAACAGATATACAGAGTGCGATGGATAAATTGTCTTCTAAATGATGTAAACATGAAAATAACACTGACATCTCATTTTAACAGATATACAGAGTGCGATGGATAAATTGTCTTCTAAATGATGTAAACATGAAAATAACACTGACATCTCATTTTAACAGATATACAGAGTGCGATGGATAAATTGTCTTCTAAATGATGTAAACATGAAAATAACACTGACATCTCATTTTAACAGATATACAGAGTGCGATGGATAAATTGTCTTCTAAATGATGTAAACATGAAAATAACACTGACATCTCATTTTAACAGATATACAGAGTGCGATGGATAAATTGTCTTCTAAATGACGCCAAAAATGAAAATAACACTGACATTACATTTTAATAGCTATATTTACCAAAATTACACAAAAATATCTTGAAATACTAAAGAGTAAATTTATTCAATAAAATCGCCATTGGCTTCAACCACGGCCTCCAGACGACTTCGGAATCTCCTGCAACTCTTCTGGACGTTCTCCTTATTTCAGTTGGTGAATGCTTCCATAATCCTTGCCTTCAGCTCTTCTTTGGTGTTACAAGAAGTTTTGTAGGTCTCTCACTCAATTGCGCCGCACACATAAAAATCAAGGGGGGGGCAGTTAGGTGGCCATATGTAAAGAGTGATGTGGGTGCAGAAATGGTCTGACAGCTATGACTGGGTTCTCCTGCTTGTGTGGCATGGTGCAGAGTCATGGTGTCAGACATAGGATCTTCTAGCAGGCACCCTCTTGAACCAGGGCAGACATAACTCCTCGAGGCACTTGATGTAGGCCTCTGTGTTGGGCCTGAGGTCATGGTCAGAAAGCGAACATTCTAACCACTCGGCCACGCACCCATATATATATATATATATATATATATATATATATATATATTTGTGTATTTAGGCAGCAATCCTTCTTTCAAGCACATATATATATATATATGTCATCCGATAGTAATCGAACCTGTATCCTATACGGAACCGTCTTATAGCCTGACGTGCTTTACCGATTGAGCCACAGAGTAGCGTTTCGGATAGCAAGGTCGATTTTACTGCTTTTAAACGACAATTCTCCATGATTTTCTCTCGTACATTCATATCTGCTCTTAGGACGTTAATGTCGTTAATACTGTTTATTATGAACAGAGCATTTACTTAAATATTTGTATCTATAAAAAGAACGTATAAACATAAAAATCTTTTTAAAAAATTGTCGGACTTTGGCCATTTCATATTTGTGTGACGTCATTTGTTTACATTTGAATACGCATCGAGCAGATTTGTATCTATAAAAAAGCGTATAAACATAAAAATATCTTAATATATATATATATATATATATATATATATATATAAAAGTGGACATGGAAGTCAGCACTTAGAGGCGACAGTCTGTTTCATGCTAGAGCAATCGTCAGGCAAGTTTGTGAATGCTTCAAAAGTCCTTGCCTTCAGTTCATTTTTTCGTGTTACAAGGATGTCTGTGGAGTTAGGTGACCAGATTTAAAGGTGATGTGGTCGTAGAATTTAACTGACTGCCCTGACTGGGTTCTCCTACTTGTCTGTGTTCACCATGTTCGTCGTAGTCTTTGAATATAGAATCCAGTGCAGTACGTAATGTGTTCAATGGAACAACGCCAATATCACTAGCTGTTCATTAATTCTTCAGAGGTTGGCAGTGAAGATTCAGAGAAAAAAACAAAATGGCTGCCTTTATACACGTCGGATTGAATATTCAGTGCTTTCTGATTGGTAAATCCTTTTCTTGGTGGATTATAAAATGAGTCAGCTCATTTTGGTTGTCTCACTAGTACATCCGAGTACCCAAAAATTCCAACAGTCTGGTATGGTGCAGTGTCCTGTTGTCAGACATAGTGTCTTCTAGCAGACAGACTCTTGACCCAGATCAGCACTACCTCCTCAAGGTGCGTCATGTAGGTCTCCGTGTTGAGTCTGTGACCCTCACCAACGTCTAGTGTTGTTACGTTTATACATCACACAATAACTCTCTACCTTGGGTGGCTCTTGTGTCTTGTATGGGATGAACATTAGTACACAAAAACAATATGGTAATGCATTGAGAAAGTCAATGACACGTTTCTGCTTCGGTCGCATTTTCATTTCAGAAGCCATTTTGCAAGACTACTTTATGTAAATCGCAATCTTGTATCATCTTGAATCCCGTTCAAATTTTGTCATTTCCTTAATCCTCCCTATACTCAGTTTTTTTTCTCTCACCTTCACTCTCTTTAGCCTCTGCGTACTAGCGGCATTTCTGCCTGGCTTGGGTTGAAATGATTAAAACGAAAATATCGTTGTCAACAAGAACAGCTCAAGATGTGACCTGCAAATAACACTCTACCTTGATTGGCTTTTTTGCCTTGTATTAAATGAACATTAGTACACAAAAACAATATGCTGAGACAGTGAGAAAGTCAATGACACGTTTTTGCTTCGTACGCATTTTCATATCAGAGGCCATTTTGCTAGACTACATTGTGTAAAAAGCAAAAAATGTGAGTGATTAATGAGATGTTCAACGTCTACTGTCAAGTTCTATCTCTGAGGTCGTAAGCCGGCATAATAAAACGGGATTTATTATTTTAGCAGTGAATCTCAGATTCTTTTGTTTCGTATTTTCTTTGTCTCTTGTCCCGCAGCCATCTTTTATCTCTATTTTATAGCTTTCTATATTTATCTGCTATTATCTCATGGATACCTAAAAGTTATTTCGCTTTTCATCTTCCAATTTTCCATCTTTTTCTTGCTTCTTCCCTTCTCTCTTGGAAGCAC
>OZ038504.1:88521526-88656526 GCA_964036315.1 Acanthosepion esculentum
TTTGTGT
Source organism: Acanthosepion esculentum (assembly GCA_964036315.1). Classification (NCBI taxonomy): domain Eukaryota; kingdom Metazoa; phylum Mollusca; class Cephalopoda; order Sepiida; family Sepiidae; genus Acanthosepion; species Acanthosepion esculentum. The sequence continues at coordinate 88,521,534 of OZ038504.1, forward strand.
GTGCCTTTTCTTAGGTTGAAGGTGACATCTAGAAAATCTACTTCGTTTAGGTTAGTTTTTATATCTATCTCGAATCCGTTATTTTTGAAAATTTTAATTATTGCTTTTCTAGTTTTATCTGTCTTTTGTTTGTTGCAGTTTCTTAAGATTATGAGACCGTCATCTCTGTAGAGCCCTGTGTCATTTCTATCTATTATTTTGCTTATTTCGTGTAGTAAGTGAATACCTACGATCTCGCATGTCTCTGCACCGTCAAAGCTTCCCATTGTAGTGTTAAATATCCCATCTTTCTTTATCCATGCTTCTTCATGGTGAAATAATAATGATTTACGGGAGTGCTTAATGATGTCGATTTCGTTTGGTTTTATTATTATTTGTTCCTGAGCTAAGTTGATGGCCTTATCTAGTGTACGTTCTGTTATGGATGGGTAAAATTCTTTTATGTCTAATTGTAGGAAGTGGCAATTTTGTTTGTTATTTATGCTGTTGAACCAGTCAATGGTTGTTTTTGTGTTTTTCCACTGGTTTACTCCTAACTTCTTCCTAAGTTCAGAATTAATTCTTTCTAGTATTGTTTTACTTATTTTACCTAGTTCGCTTTTGGCTGGGTTTATGAGTCTGCATGCAGGGTTGGTTTTGAAATTTTCCTTGTGGTCTTTTAGTGTGATAAAGGCTTGCGTCTTGCTCATGCAACTTATTCGGTCATCTAGGTCTAATTTTTGAGCGATTGCTTTAGCTTCTTTATTTATATCGTGTTCTATTGTTTTGGGTGCCTTTTTGTATGTTTTGGTTATGTTGTTCTTTAGTAATTTATTGTGCGTGGGAGGGGTTAGTTTGTATAAATTTCTTGTTTTGTCGGCTGCGATAAATACATTTGCTGAACTGTTTATTTTAGCTATATCTTCTTTTAGCTTTTTTTGGAATGCATCTTGATTTTTATGGAATTTTATGTTTCTAACTAGGTCAGTTAAGTCCTTCTCGAAGTCATCTAATTCTTTTTGTTGCGGGGGACATTTTTTTGTTTTGGACCCGTATTTTTCCTTGAGTGTATTATTATTATTGTGAAGATCTTGGTTTAAAAAATGTGCTTTCCATCTCATTCTTTTTATGAAACTTTCTGTTTTTTCAAATAATTTTAGTTTATATATGTAAGGGGAAGGGGTGGGTATGTTTTTTAGTGAGTAGTCGAGGCTAAATTTTTCTATGTCCATGTTGTGTTATAAATGTGGCGAAAGTGCTCTATTGATGATCAGGAGCTGAATATGCAGAAATATAGTCTTAAAGTGTGCTATATTTATGGGGTAAAGTGCTCAATATCAGAGATAGAGCGTGTGTAAATATAAAAGTGGACATGGAAGTCAGCACTTAGAGGCGACAGTCTGTTTCATGCTAGTGCAATCGTCAGGCGACTAGTGCTGTTATTTTTCTCGGCTGTTTATATAAGGGTCAGTGGTGCATTATGGGTAGTATATTAGATCCGAGCTAATCTCAAAATGTAGACATGAAAACAAATTTTTACTACGTAACTTAAAATAGAAAAATAAATAAATATATAAACAAACAACAATAAAATAAGCAAAATAAACTACTCCAAACAAATCACAAAACCACACCTGTTAGAATATACGAAATAAAATCAAAACAAAAGAACGGACGAAAGTTATAACTGTTATACAAATAAAAATAATAATAATAAGCAAAACAATTTGACCCAAATAAATAAGCGAACAAGCGATTTCCGGTAAATGACGGCCATTATAGACTACCAACAATAAGCTATATAAACAAATTTTTACTACGTTAACCAAAAACACCGATCAAAATAAAAGAATAAATAAATAAATATATAAGATAAAAAATAAAAATAAAAAAACAAACAAAAAAACAAGCAAAATAATTTGACATAAATAAATAAACAAATAAGCGACTTCCGGTAAAAGTAACCGCCAAAATATACTACCCATAATGCACCACTGACCCTTATATAAACAGCCGAGAAAAATAACAGCACTAGTCGCCTGACGATTGCACTAGCATGAAACAGACTGTTGCCTCTAAGTGCTGACTTCCATGTCCACTTTTATATTTACACACGCTCTATCTCTGATATTGAGCACTTTACCCCATAAATATAGCACACTTTAAGACTATATTTCTGCATATATATATATATATATATGTGTGTGTGTGTGTGTGTGTGTGTGTGTGTGTGTGTGTGTGTGTGTGTGTGTGTGTGTGTGTACTCGACTCTCCCGTCGAATTCGACGTAGGAGGGTCAAGCAGATTAGTTCCTAGGAACCGACTGGCCAGACAACAGGACATATGATTTGATTATAGTGGTAAAGTTTTTGTGCAGAATTAACCACACATTTTGAAGAGCCGAAAACACAGACCTGGTGCACACACACACACACACACACACACACACACACACACATATATTTATGTGTGTGTGCGTGCATATATATATATATATATATATATATATATATATATATATATATATATATATGTGTGTGTGTATGCGTGCGTGCGTGCGTGCGTGCGTGCGTGCGTGCGTGCATGCGTATACATACATACACATACATACATATATGTATCGATTTCGACGTATGAAGATCCGAAATTTCTCACCGGAAACGGTATCGAGAGAGAGAGAAAAAAGAGTGAAGTAAAGAACTAAGAAATTAAAGTTGGAATTAGGATTTTTAAGGAAAGAAACGCCTTCCTCACTATTAAGTATTATAAAAAAATAAATTTATAATCATTTCTATCTCTCCCTGCCCTTTTTAATTTCGACCATGTCTTTCACTCTCTCTCTCTCTCTCACTCTCTCTCTCTCTCTTTCTCTCTCACCACACTATATATCACCTTACATCAACTTAATACTACCCCTCAAAAGTGTATAAGAATATATGTAAATTTAAATTCATTTTTTCGCCCTTGGAAGTGTGGTCTGATGAGCCAGGGAAAAAGAAAAGTACTCTTAATGTTGTCTGTTTTCATTGAACATAGATAGATATAAAGATATCAACAGAGATAAATATGAACAAACTGAGATGGATAGAGAGATAGATATGTTTACGAACAGACTGAGATAGATAGATAGATAGATAGATAGATAGATATGAACAGACTGAGATAGATAGATAGATAGATAGATAGATAGATAGATAGATAGATATGAACAGACTGAGATAGCTAGATAGATAGATAGATAGATATGAATAGGTCAGTGTCTGATCCTTAACCCTCATCTTCAATATTAAGTATGTAATAAAAAATTTAAAATCATTCCTATCTCTCCCTTCCCTCTCTAATTTCGCCCATGTCTGTCACAATCTTTCTCTCACCATCTATAAATCACCTTATATCAACTTAATACTACCCCTCAAAAGTGTAAAAAATATATGTAATTTTAAATTCATTTTATCACCCTTGGAAGTGAGGTCTGATGATCCAGAGAAAAAAGAAATTCCCTGGGGAAATAAATGATAAACAATTGTCCCTCAAAGTTGTCTCTTTTCATTATATATATATATATATATATATATATATATATATATATATATATATATATATATATATATATATATATATATAATTATCTGCAATGTTATTGGCCCTGATCTGGTAATCGGCTTCAGACACTTCGCCACCGCTATAACGTAACACGCCTTCGCATTTTCTATGAATATGTCATGGTAATGGTTCTGATGATCTTTCCTCCATGGTAGGTACCTCGGACTTTACGAATTTAAGCACAGTACTAGATTTACAGCAGGTCTGAAGTTGAAATGGCTAGATGTAACCGTAAGTTCTATGCTAATAGTTCCTTCTCTCGCAATTCTCGCTTGTAGAACTCTCTTCCGGGTTACTGCTTTCCAGTCAACTATGTTCTTCAAAATTTTAAATGCAATATCAGTCGTTATGTTCTGTCTTCTTAACGCCTGTTCCTATATTGCTCCGTCGAATGCGTTGCTTGTCTCATATTTCGCGAAACTATTCGATGACAAACGTTTGACTTAGAAGCTCCATCGGAACGTGTATGTAGTAGCCTCATCTTATTGAAACCATATCTCGGATTTGTTCTGCACTTCTGGAAAGTGTTGTGGTAAAACCCTTCTACAGTAGAATCAACTCTTCCTCCTCTCTTAAATACTGACTGCGAAAGTCGGTTGGTAGGAGAGCAGAGGCAGTGCTAACCTATCGTTCGGACGTACACCTCTATCTACTTATTACTAACACTCTTGCTTTGCATATATCTTCAATATACAGTGCTGTTCGATAAAAGTGACTCAACTTATTTTTTTTTACTAAATGTTCTCTTCTCCGATGAAACGAAAGTTGATTCCTAGAACTGCATGAAGCTCCGAGTAGTGTTATCGACGTTAGATAATATGTATATTCGCTAATATGTATATATATATATATATATATATATATATGTGTGTGTGTGTGTGTGTGTGTGTGTATGTGTGTGTGTGTGTGTGTGTGTGTGTGTTAGCCGAAACCAGTCGACGAATCTAAATGAAATAATAATAAAAACGAAATAATTTTAATATACAACCCAGTGTGTCTGAAGATTTAAATTTTTTAATATTTTTTATTATTCAATATATATATTCAGTATAATGTTCTGGGGATGCTTTTCTTTTCATGGAACTGGTTTCTTAAAACCTATTGAAAAGAACATCAGGAGCGAGCAGTACAAGAGAATTTTAGAGTCTTGTCTGCTCCCTTCTACTGAAAGGGTGCAAATCGACCCCACCAAGCTCATTTTATGCAGGATGCTCCCTGACACAAATCAAAATTGATGAAGGAATACTTTGATGAGAAGCAGGTGAGTGTTATGACATGGCCTCCCCAATCTCCTGACCTCAACTTCATAGAAAACTTATGGAGCATTATAAAGTACATGCTCTCGAGAAAGCAGTTGAGCAACAAAGAGGATTTGATTGTGAATTTCATATCCGAATAGAATTCAATGCTTGGAGATGAGATTTGCCAGAACCTAATCAAGTCAATACCAAAAAGGGTTGAAAAGGTTATTCAAAATAAAGGAGGACCCATAGATTATTAAATATTTCGAACTATATTACCGATTATAAATAAATTATACCTCTATTATTCTTTATTTAAAGCTGTTCGGTTATGTTTCTATTGATTATTAGTTGCAGGAAATAAGTGAGTCACTTTTTTTACACAGAGTTTTTCCCTAAATCTCATTTATATCCCAAATTATAATTATCACTAGAATACCTCAGGGTGAGTAAGCATTTTTACTAGTTGGTCGGGAAGGGGTCTTTATATTAGTAAGATTATAAATTAGTTTAACTCCAAAAACAATAGGCGAAAAAATTTAAGTAAATAAAATCAGGTGAGTTGCTTTTATCGAACAGCACTGTACTTGTTCAACCTACCTTCGTCTTCCGTGTCTTTCTTTCTGACCCCTAAACAGGCCGCAACAGAAAGTGATCCTGATGATGACCCGATACCCCCAGCTAGTGATTTTCCTCCTCAAAGAAATAACCTCCAACAAACTTAATCATAACAGACTGTGCATTTGAGAAAATCTAATTTGAGTGAATTAATATTTCCAGGTTCCTCTAATCCCCAAATCCGACCGTTCTGCTTATTAGCAAAGCCGTTCAAATGAAAATTAACTTCGCCACTCATAATCAGCTTAGAAACAAATTCGCTATCTTCATTAGTCGGCCTCTGAATTTGGACCGAGTAATGACTTAACGTTGTCGATAATCTGTCGGCTGCAATATCTGTTCCAATTACATTTTGTATGTGTATATGTGCAAATTGTATTTTAGTATATGAGGAGAAATGTTTAACTGGTCATTTGCGAATCGATGTTCCTGGTACTTATTCACCAATGTCTCGCAAAGGTTCACGGTTTATCAGGTCACGGGCTGTACGTAGTTTTCTACATTGTGGCAAATCACTTATTGCACCATATCGCCTAAAACGTTGAATTAAACATCGAATAATGAAATCCGATGATGATCTTATGGAAGGAAAGTGGCACCACTATTCTTATTTGGGCGCTGATCCCGAATGTCTCGAATCAAAAATAAAATTAAACGATTTTGATTCTTCGTAAAGTCGTGAAGTTTTACATGGATATTTTTCCTTTGTTCCAAAGAAAATTGAAGACTATAAAATATTTGAAATGTTATGACATTTTTAATATCTAGGTGACTTGCGGGACACATTTTTCAATACCTAGGTGACATTTAGGACGCACTTATAATACGTAGGCGACTTTCGGGACACATGTTTTAATACCAACACGAATTTCTGGGCACATTTTTGAATAACTATCTGAATTTCGGGAAACATTTTTAATAACTAGGTGACTTTCATGACACATTTTTAAATACCTGTCTGAATTACAGGACATATTTTTAAATACTTAAGTGACTTTCGGGAAATATTTCTAAATAACTATTTGAATTTCGGGAGACATTTTTAAATATGTAGGTGACTTTCGTAACACATTTTTAAATACCTTTCTGAACTTCGAGACACATTTTTAAATACATAATTGACTTTCGCGAGATATTCGTAAATACCAATCTGAATTTCAGGACACATTTTTAAATACCCAGTCGATTCTCGCGACGTATTTTTAAATACCTATCTGAAATTTTGGGACATATTTTGAAATAACTAATTGACTTTCGTGATACATTTTTAAATGCCTATCTGAAATTCGGGAAACATTTTTAAATACCTGGGTGACATTTGGGACGCGTATATAATACGTAGGTGAGTTGCGAGGCACATGTTTTAATACCAACACGAATTTCTGGGCACATTTTTTAATAACTATCTGAATTTCGGGAAACAATTTTAACAACTAGGTGACTTTCATGACACATTTTTAAATACATGTCTGAATTACAGGACATATTTTTAAATACTTAAGTGACTTTCGGGAAATATTTCTAAATACCTATCTGAATTTCGGGAGACATTTTTAAATACGTTGGTGACTTTCGGAATACATTTTTAAATACCTATCTGAATTTCGGGAAAATATTTTAAATACCGAGGTGACATTTAGGACGGATTTATAATACGTAGGTGACTTGCGGGACACATGTTTTAATACCAAGACGAATTTCTGGGCACATTTTTAAATAACTATCTGAATTTCGGGAAACATTTTTAATAACTAGGTGACTTTCGTGACACATTTTTAAATACCTGTCTGAATTACAGGACATATTTTTAAATACTTAAGTGACTTTCGGGAAATATTTCTAAATACCTATCTGAATTTTGGGAGAAATTTTTAAATACGTAGGTGACTTTCGGAACACATTTTAAAATACCTATCTGAATTTCGATACACATTTTTAAATACCTAATTGACATTCGCGACATATTCTTAAATACCTATCTGAATTTCAGGACACATTTTTAAATACCCAGTCGTTTCTCGCGACGTATTTTTAAACCTATCTGAATTTTTGGGACACATTTTGAAATGACTAAGTGACTTTCGTGATACATTTTTAAATAACTATCTGTATTTCGGGAAACATTTTTAAATACCTGGGTGACATTTGGGACGCATTTATAATACGTAGGTGACTTGCGAGACACATGTTTTAATACCAAGACGAATTTCTGAACACATTTTTAAATACCTATCTGAAATTCCGGAAACATTTGTAATAACTACGTGACTTCCATGACACATTTTTAAATACCTGTCTGTATTACGGGACACATTTTTACATACCTAAGTGACTTTCGGGACTTATTTCTAAATATCTGAATTTCGGGAAATATTTTTAAATACGTAGGTGACTTTCGGAACACCTTTTTAAAATATCTAATTGACATTCGGGAAATATTTTTAAATACCTATCTGAATTTCAGGATACATTTTTAAATACCCAGTCGATTTTCGCGACGTATTTTAAAATACCTATCTGAATTTCGGGACACATTTTAAAATAACTTAGTGAATTTGGTGATACATTTTTAAATAACTATCTGAATTTCGGGAAACGTTTTTAATAACTAGGTGATTTCATGACACATTTATAAATACCTGTCTGAATTATGGGATATATCTTTGAATTATCTAAGTGACGTTCGGGACATATTTCTAAATATCTGAACTTCGGGAGACATTTTTAAATACGTAGGTGACTTTCGGAACACATTTTTAAATACCTAATTGACATTCGGGAAACATTTTTAAATACCTATCAGATATTTAGGACACATTTTTAAATAGCTAAGCGGTTTTCGCGACGTATTTTTAAATATCTATCTGAATCTCGGGACACATTTTTAAATACCTATCTAAATTACAGCGCACATTTTTAAATAACTAAATATCTAAGTGACTTTCGGAAGACATTTTTAGATAACTATCTGTATTTCGGGATACATTTTTAAATACCTAAGCACTGTCGGGACACATTTTTTAATTATCTAGTTGACATCTGGGACTCGTTTTGTAATACGTAGGTGACTTTGAGGACATATTTTTAAATATGTAGGTGATTTTTAGGATACCCTGTAGTTATAGAGAGCTAAATTAATTTTCACTCGGAAATCTATGTTTGTGTTCATTGTTCGGATCGTCAAGTGTTTGGAGCGTTAAAATAAAAAAGAACGCGATATTCAACATGATTCCGTTCTGAAACAGAAAAGAACAGATGTTACATATTGGCTGGTGTTACATTTCAGTATAGAAATTAAAAGTATTTGCTCCTGAAATAATTTCATATTACGAGGGTCATTCAATAAATAAGGTGAATTTTTCGGTATAAGGACTTCTAATACAGATAGAAGCTTACTCTTTTTTATTTTTTATTTTTTGTTTTACTTCTTTTTCACATGGATTTAATTTCTTTTGCAGATTAAAAAAAAACTTTGAGAGTTTTGGCGATTAACCAAGATGGCCGACCAAGAAGCATGCGCCAGGATTGAACAGCAGTCAGTTATCAAGTTTTTGGTTGCTGAAGGGTGTAAACCAGTTGAAATTCATAGGAGAATGTCAACTGTGTATGGTGCCACATGTTTCAGCCAAAAATGTCTACAAGTGGGCTAAATTGTTTAAAGAAGGACGGAGCTGTGTTGAGGATGAAGACATGCCTGCGAGGCCTACAGATGTGAGGTCTCCTGAGGTGATCGAATCAGTCAATGACCTCATTCAGTCTGACAGAAGGGTGACAGTGGATGACATTGCAAGGACTTTGAAAGACATAAAGAACAAACGCAGGGGTCATCAGTCAGAAGGAGTCATCTTGTATCATGACAACGCAAGGCCTCACTCAGCAGCCCAAACGGTGCAGACCATCAACGAGCTGGGCTGGGAACTGCTCCCTCATCTCCCTTACAGCCCAGACCTTGCCCCTTCAGACTTTCACCTGTTTGGTCCCTTGAAAGCGTTCACGAAAGGCACGAAGTTTAAAAAAGACGATGAAGTCAAAAGTGTTGTGAGCGACTGGCTGAGACATCAGTCCGAAGATTTTTACGCTGAGGGAATACGGAAGCTTGTGCACAGATGGGAAAAGTGTGTGACAGTGCTGGGAGACTACGTTGAAAAAAAAGAAAAAGTAAGCTTCTATCTGTATTAGAAGTCCTTATACCGAAAAATTCACCTTATTTATTGAATAACCCTCGTATATGATTATATATTGCAAAACATGGACAATCGTTTCTGGGAGGTTTTCGGTTCTAGTGAAGACCTTTAAGAATATTTTTGTGAAATCCAAGAATTTGGGAATCATAATTCATTCATTTGAAAGTTTAAACTTTTTCCTTTTTTTTTGTACGATCTTCACCTTGACCTTCTGACCTCTTTTTCTATTTTACTTTTCTTTCAAAATTTTCTTTGCAAAGTGAGTTGAAAGAGAGAGAGAGGGAGGAGAGGTATAAATACAAGAGATACAAGAGAGAAGTGAGAAGTAAGATAAAGATATATGAGAGACGACAGAGTAATGAGACAAAGAGGTAAGAAAAAGAGACGTGATGGACGAGAGAAAGAGAAAGAAGAAGAAAGAGAGATGATAGAAAGTAAGGAAAAGAGAGAAGAGAAAGAGATAAAGTGAACGAAAAGAGTGAATAGATATACGAAGAGGGAGAGAGAGAGAAAAAAAAAAGAAAATCTATACGAAATATAAAAGAGAGATTTGAGAGACGTAAAAGAGAGATGGGAGAAAAAAAGAGACGAGGGAGAAAGATATACAGGAGAAGAGGAAGATGAAAAAGAGGAAAGGGTAAAGAAAGGGATAGAAAACAATTAAAGGGAGGATAGAGAGACATTAGGGAAAGATAAGAGCAAGTGAGAAGAGAGGAGAGACCCGAAATATGATTCTGTGATAGCAATAGGAGAAAAATCAGTTCAATGCCACCAATTCATTTAACATTTGTAAAAATTAGTTTTGACGGTGTAACTCATTCTGAAGACGACACACCCGGAAGTGACATCAGCCCTCGACCAACCAGTCACTGCTTAAACGGAAAGTCGATTTTATTCAATGCCTAAGATTTCTTTTATTGTTTGTCCTTTATTTTCCTGGCGATAATGGATCGATGTCACTACTGCCTGACCTATATTTACGTCAAGTGGGTCAGCCAGAATCTTTAACAATCTGCTAGGAATAATTCCTAGAATTAAAGCAAAATATCATGTCTTGAAATTACCAAAGAAACAGGAACAAAAACTGACAAAACGAAAAAAGAAACGGAATATTTAGGCTGGAGTGATAATGCCAAAATGAAAGAAAGAAAAGAAGAGAATGCGATAAAGAAAACAAAAAAGATGATGACAATGGGAGGGATAAAGAAAGAAAGAAAGAAAGAAAGAAGAAAAAAACTCCAAATGAAAGAAAGTAATGCAGAAATTGTCTGAAACAAAAATGGTGAGTCATTAAATAAAAGTTAGAAGAAAGGAAAATATTTGTCGGCTGAATTCTTTCAATTAAATTCCAGTCAGAAACTATTTAAAAAGTAATTGTAAAGCGTAAGGCATTTGTCACCAAGATTCTTCTCTTTAACTTGCTGCGTCTCTTCTGTTTGGAAATCGATGGCATATTTTATTTTTAATCGATTTTATTCTTTGAAAATTACATCCTGGAATGTTCTTCCTGAAGTTGTTTCTCTCATGTCGACATTTTTTCAAATCTTTTTTTCATAATTTATCCTTTTACGAGGTTTATTCAGAAAGTACGCAGCCATTTTGAGAGTCTCATGAACTAGGAAGCTTACAGATACATCACGTTGAAACATCAGTCCCCGTACGAACACCGAAGTTAAGCAACGTTGAGCCTGGCCAGTACCTAGTAGTGTAACTGCTTGGGAATATCAGATGCTGTAAGTTTGGATGTACGGGTGATATGACTTACGGCCATATCACGTTGAAACACCGGCTTCTATACGATCACCGAAGTTAAGCAACGTCTAATCTGGTCAGTACCTAGATGGGTGACCGCTTCGGAATATCAGATGCTGTAAGTTTGGATGTACGGGTGATATGACTTACGGCTATATCACGTTGAAACACCGGTTTCTATACGATCACCGAAGTTAAGCAACGTCTAATCTGGTCAGTACCTAGATGGGTGACCGCTTCGGAATATCAGATGCTGTAAGTTTGGATGTACGGGTGATATGACTTACGGCCATATCACGTCGAAACACCGGCTTCTATACGATCACCGAAGTTAAGCAACGTCTAATCTGGTCAGTACCTAGATAGGTGAGCGCTTCGGAATATCAGATGCTGTAAGTTTGGATGTACGGGTGATATGACTTACGGCTATATCACGTTGAAACACCGGCTTCTATACGATCACCGAAGTTAAGCAACGTCTAATCTGGTTAGTACCTAGATGGGTGACCGCTTGGGAATACCAGGTGCTGTAAGCTAGGAGCTGCAGGTTGGGCAAGGAATTTTGAATCGGAGAGCCGATTTTCTATTCCCTTAGTGTTCGTTATATTCATTTATACGCAAATAGGAAAGGTAGAACCCATCTCTTCTCCCCGCAGCAATGGGTTAATTAGTAAAACGCAATAAACCATTATGTATCTAAAAAAAACATTCTTACTATTTAAAATTATTTTTCGGCATTATATAACATGCAAAAGATTGATAAAGCCTTAGAAAAGAAATAAACCAATTACCCAACAAATATGATCTGGTTTGGTTTGTTTTACGACATATCAACAACTCAATGGGTTATATAATGCCGACAAGACTTTTATTGCTGCTAATATTTTTTTTTCTAAAAATGTATTGCTATTATTATATTTTCCCAAAAATGTATTGCTGGTAATAATTGTTTCTTCAAAAATTAATTGCTGGTAATAACCTTTTACAAAAATATATTACTGGTATTAAAACCTATTTTTTCACTTTCATAGTGTTTTCCCTTCAGCTTGGGGGTTAAGTATTTGCCCATAGCTGGGACCCCAACGGGTGCTACCATCCCGGATGCGGGTGGACCTGAGAACACCAGCAATTAAGAGGTGGTTCCACGCTTCTCAAACCTCCTGAACAGAAGCCTTGCTGTCGGATGTAGTTTATCGTCTTACCCAGGACGCGCAACCAATATGAAAGGGGGCGTGTTGGTAGCAGTGAGACATGGGTATTTGCAACGTTTTTTAACGAATACTTATAGCCCTGTGATGGGTCTGAATCCACCTCTTCTTTTCCAGCTATAGGTTAAATAACAGGGTAGACTAAATTTTCAAATTTGTATGGCAATGATTTACTCTGACAGGTTCAACTAATTAACCCATAGCTGGTGACGAGAAGGGGATCCATACATTTTTGCAGGGATATTTGCACATAAGTGAATATAACGAACTCTAGTGGAATTGGAACTCGGCTCTCCGATTCCAAATTCTGAGTGATAATCCACGACACCACTCGCACACCCAAACTTACATCTGGCATTCCAAAGCGATCACCCATCTAGATACTGACCAGGCATGACGTTTCTTAACTTCGGTGACAGTATGAGAACCGGTGTGTCAACGTGGATGACAACAAAGAAAAAATCTCTGAATACCACACTGTGGAAAATGTACTCAGAAACCACTCTCCCATCATTCACACGAATCGTCATCATCATCATCTTGAAGGTAGATGTGATTTAAAAAGAGTAATTATTGCATGACCGTGTGTACTGTGTGTCTGTCTCCTTGACATTAGTTGAACGAGTATATTACTCACATGAATACACCCTAGTGCAAATTAATTGAAATAACCACTTTAATTTCTTTTCTTTCACTGTACAGTCACTTTTAGACCCATTGGAGTGACAGGGTGTAGTCGATATCTATTTTTAATCAGATTAGGCCATTTGCATTGGCTTGCAGTTACATGAATCTATTGTAGGGGCGTATGATGAAATCGTATCCGGTAAATTGCCCGAAATCAATGCTCGAAAAAAAAAATGGTTAAAAAAAATAACACTACATTGTTCTAATATTTACTATAAGATAAAATAATACAACTTTATTGTTGTTGTTTTTTTTAAGCGTATCACCCCAAGCAAGGCTGGAGGCCACTATCACGCAAGGGGTTATAGAAGGGTTGGAGGAAGAGCAGATAGGAGTGGTAAAGGAGAGGATGTGGAGAAAGAGAAAGACAGTGGGTCGATCAAGGCAAAGGGGTTACAGAAGATTTGGAGCGAGAGTAGATAGGAATGAAAGATGAAAGGATGTGGAGAAGGGAAGTGGATAGATCAAGGCAACTGGAGATGTCGATTGACGCTACACTTAAACCGTTGGAGATTGTATTTGTCAGAGAAACAATAATAGGGAAGGGAGTTCCATAGGCGAGATGTGCGAGACATGAAGCTATTGGAGTAGAAGAGACGTCTACATCTAACAGTTTCAACGGTGTAGGGGTGGGAACGGGATGCCAGCCTCGTAGGGCGTTTAAATTCACGAGGCCTAGGGACAAGCGAAAGCAGCTCCTCGGAGCAATTACCGTGAAAGTACTTTTGTTAACTGAACAGTTAAAATTAAAGAACGAGTACATTTATAATTTTTTTCTCAAAAGGCAGTTTGCTCGAAACCTGTGGTTAAAACAAAAATAAAACACGTGCTAAGCATTTCCTTTTTTACACATTTCACATTTCCAGTAAATCTTATTGTTCACTGTTTTGTCCTTAATATATAGATATCCGTCCAAACACAACTTCTTTCCTTTTTCGCTCTCAACAAAAGTTATGTCCATCACTAGGCTTCGAGATCTCCAAAATTACTGAAATAGAAATAGAAAATAAATATAAAATTTTAAAAAATCAGGACTGCTAAAGTTGAGTGTCGTGGCTCCTTTTATATCCAGCTCCGTTGACGTGTCGTGAGTCGGCGCAGTTTACGTTGTGATTCGAGCTTTGAAATGACTTCAAGCAATCTGCCTTTCGAGCAATTGATAGTTCGAGAAATTATTTTTCGAGCAATCTGCCTTTCGAGCAATTAATTTCGAGCAATTTACCTAGATCCATGATGAAATTTGTTTGGCCTTGAAAAATATTGCGTCATCCGTGATTGCATCAGATTTTCATCATGCCCAGATACTATTGTTTCGACTGTCGATTAGTTGTCCTACGTCCATTGTCTGTGATGGACGTACGAAAATTGTAACGCTGCACGAACACACTGGCAAGCCTTACCAGTGAGCAAATCAAAGTACTATAGACTGACCCAGAAACTCTCCTGATTTAAATCTAGTCGGAAATCTGTGGTCAATCTGCAAGGAACGAGTTCATTGAATGAACATACGAAATGCTAACATGTGCACTGGGTTAAGTTTCATTGGGAAAATACGAAAAAATAGTAAATGATGACGGAACTATTCGCTTTGTTTCAATTAATTTGCACAAGTGTTTATATGGACGTATATGTGTGGCTAATATGCACTCCTAATTTTGGGAAACGAACTTATGATTTTAAAGAACTCTCGGGTATAATATACCCTAACTTTCGTTTTGTTTTAATCCCCTCCAGATTAATCCCTTCCCAGGATATACCTTGTGTATAGTTTTGCCTAATCCAGAATAACCTCCGTTTATGATTGGTGATACCTCGGGATATAAAAGTGTCTATTTCTAATAGGTCAGTTTTCCCAGGGTATGCTATTAGTCTCAAAACTTGTTTGACGCAACGTGAATGTTATGTGATGGTTCCAGTCAAGAAACTGGAAATAATAGGTGATGAGAACTCATTGAACAGTAAACATCAGGAAGACGACTACATTAAAGATGTAAAAGTAGTGATCGATCACTACTGGGTAGTCATTTCAAAATCGTTTGACCATCATCAATAGATACCCAGGCCCAGGCTATATTATAATTAGGAAGAGTGATCAGTCTAATATTGTTATTTTAAATCGGACTGACAATAACGAAAAACTATATTCCATCTATATAAAGGACATTTGTCTGTATGTGTATGTGTCCCCGACTAAAACAAAAAAAACTACAATATTATGACAAAGTAAATATATATATATATAGAGAGACTCATTATCACATCACCCAAGACAGCTTTTTGTAAAAAATATTATCATCGGATTATTTGTATTTACGAAGATACTTTAAAATTAAGATGCAGTAGAATGCATTCGACATTCTCCGAATTAAAAAGTAAAAACGAACGGTGATAATTCTTATTCCAGATTAGGATTACAGTTCGTTTTACTTTTTTTTATTCTGCTAAACGCTATACAAGTATGTATTTTAAAAATGTCCATTATCTTGAATTTATTTTCCCGTCTATAGTAAATAAAAGCATAACTTTAAAATACGAATATTAAAACAACAATGTAAATTTAAAATAAGAATATTAAAACTTAGACATTATCCGCTCGTCTTGAAAGACGACTGGATGGAACATATACAAATCTACTAAGAAAAATCCAGAACATCAGTTGGAGATCCCATGCAACACTTAACACAATTTACGGAGAACTGAGACCAATCTCTCTTAAGCTCAAACAAAAAAGATTACAGTTTGCCGGACACTGCCAACAATAGAGAGGGGGGTCGAAGGATGATGATGATGAGGAGGAGGAGGTGTGGAAGTTAACGGTTAAGCCTAGACTTGAGCAGGTTAAGACTGTATTGATCGGGGAAGCAACCTCTTGGTAGTTGGTTCTATAAGGCAGCTGTACGTGGGAAGAAACTGCTCGAGTGGAACTTACATCTCACCAAGGGAATGTGAAGGGAATGAGGGTGGTTCGTATACAATGGGCGTGGTATGATGGGGCTAAACCGTGAAGGTTAGGACTGGTGGAACTAAAGGGTCTATAGTTCATCTGGACATTCTCCATCGCAATCTATTCTATGGTCAATTTCCTTATTTCCGATACTAAATTGGTTATAACTGATCCGTACATCGGAGTATTTGAACTATGTATTTCCATATATAATGGGTGTTTCATTAAGACGGATCAAAGTCAGCAGTAAATAAATCAGTGTTATTAGTGAAAATTTATTTATTTCTCTATTGGATCATGTTATTTAAGTCATGGCAATTATGTGTGAAAAATAATATCGCCCAAATGTCCGCCAAATTTGAAAGAAAAAGAAAAAAATCATTAGACGCTTAAACTTAATTCACATTAAAATCAGTCCAAGTTATTGGAACACCCTTTATATATATCTATCTATCTATCTATCTATCTATCTATCTATCTATCTTCTAAAATTATAACGTATTCATGTTATAACATCATTACAATGGTTACTTTTGGCTATCGGAATTTATTCCATATATATATATATATATATATATATATATATTGAACGATAAAAATTATTAAAAAAATTAATTAAAATCTTCAGACATACTGGGTTGTAGATTAATATTCTTATGTTTTTATTATTATTATTTCATTTCGATTCCTCGACTAGTTTCGGCCAACATGGCCATCATCGGGAGAAAAAATATTTCTGCTTGCTGTAGCAGTATATATATATATATATATATATATATATATATATATATATATATATATACACTGCGTGCCAAATTATTATCGAGATAGCTTTTTTCTAATATTTCAAAAACCGTCCAATAAATTCACACAAATTTTCACACAATGTTGCCAACACTGACCTGCGCAATCACTGAAATTTTCGTACTGATCTGCGCAAGGTAAACAAACTGGCGCAATATTTGTTATCAGCAAGGTGACTTAACGTCCTGGGTAAGACGTTAAACTACATCCGCGTCCTGGGTAAGACGTTAAACTACATCCGTGTCCTGGGTAAGACGTTAAACTACATCCGTGTCCTGGGTAAGACGATAAACTATATCCAGCAGCAAGGCCTCTGATCAGGAGGTTTTGAGGAGCGTGGAACCATCTCTTAATTGCTGGTGTTCCCAGGTCCACCCTGACCCAGGGTGGTAGCACCTGTTAGGGTCCCAGCTATGGGCAAATAGCTAACTATTACCAGTAATATTTTTTTGAAAAAAATTTATTACCAGCAATACAATTTTGAAGGAAAAATATTACCAGAAACAGATTTTTGACAAAACAAAATATTACCAGCAATAAAAAATGTTGTCGGCATTAAATAACCCATTGAGGTTGATATGCCGTAAAACAAAATAAACCAAACCATTATTTTTACTAGACCGTATTTTAGTGCATGAGTTTTTTTGTTTTTGTAGAAGTGCGTCATATTCTATGTATTATGCAAAAATCGAAGATGTGTCCACATCGGTTTAATTTGTCTTTCTTTTTTACAGCTTCCAGGTGAGCAGCATTTAGTTTATCTACCTCTGATAGTGCATCGTGTTGGTCAGGATTACGTTCTCTTTCAACTTCAGACAAATGCTTATTTTTTTTTTTTTTTTTTTTGGCAAATAACCTCTGGGTCAAACGACAGGTGAAAATTAGAATATAGGCTTTTGTTCTTTTTTTTAACATGTATACACAATTCTTCTTGTCGACATTTTTTTTTTCATCTTTCGATACTTATTCGACTCGTTCGTTTTTCCATTGTTATTTCTTCGGTTTTTTTTTATTCTATCCTTGGTCTACCATTGTCTTACTTTCTTGCATTTCCTGTCCTATATTTCTTTCACCCTCTTTGTCTCTCTCAGTTCGTTTTTTTTTCATTCTTTCCTTCTTTGTCTCTTTCTTTGTCTATCCTTTTCTGTCTTTGTCTTTCTCTTTCTGGCATCCTCTGTTTTTCTTCCATTCTTTTCCCGTCTTTTTCTTTTTCTTTTCCTTTCATTCTCCGTCTTTATTTTGTCTATCTTTTTCTGTCTTTCTCTTTCTTGCATTCTTCATTTCTTTCCTTTCTTTCTCAATTCTTTCTTTCTTTTTTTCTTTTCTGTCCTCCTTTGTAGTTTTTCTTTTGTTACGATTTTTTTGCCAGTCTTTCTCTTTTTCTGTATCTCTTTCCTTCTATTTGATTTCAGTATCTTTCTTTCTTTCTTTCTTTCTTTCCTCTTTTCTATCTTTTCCTGCCTTTCCTTCTCCTTGTTGCTCTCTTTATATTTTCTTTGCTTCTTTATTTATCAAGTTCTTTACTTTTGCTTTCTTTCTTTCTTCTTTTTTCATCCGTCTTTCTTTTTCTAACATTCTTTCTCTAGTCTTCGTTTTTTTCCCACTGTCTCTACCGTCTCTTTCTATTTGTCTTTCTTTTTCTATCTTTCTCTTTATTTTTTCCTTCTGTCATCATCTCTTTTTTTCTTTTTCTGCTTTTACTTTCTTCTTTTCCCTTTCTCTATTTTTATTACTGTCTGCCTTTCTCTTTCATTTTTTGTTTTTACTGTCCTTATTTGTTTTTCTGTCTATCTCGATGTCTTCGTTTTTCGCTTTCTTTCTTACTTTCTTTCTTACTTTCTTTCTTTCTTTCTTTCACACTGCCTTTCTCTTTATTTGTTTCTTTGTCTTTTTCTATCGATCTGTATTTCCCTTTCTTTCTTTCTTTCTTGCTTTTTTCTTCCTTTCTTTCTTTCTTTCTTTCTTTCACACTGCCTTTCTCTTTATTTGTTTCTTTGTCTTTTTCTATCGATCTGTATTTCCCTTTCTCTCTTTCTTTCTTTCTTTCTTCCACGCTGCCTTTCTCTTTATTTGTTTCTTTGTCTTTTACTGTCGATCTTAATTTCTCTTTCTTTCTTTCTTTTTTCTTTCTTTCTTTGTTTCTTTCTTTCTTTCACGCTGCCTTTCTCTTTATTTGTTTCTTTGTCTTTTTCTATCGATCTGTATTTCCCTTTCTTTCTTTCTTTCTTTCTTTCTTTCTTGCTTTCTTTCTTTCTTACTTTTTTCTTTCCTTCTTTCATTCTTTCTTTCTTTCTTTCTTTCTTTCACGCTGACTTTCTCTTTATTTGTTTCTTTGTCTTTTTCTATCGATCTGTATTTCCCTTTCTTTCTTTCTTTTTTCTTTCTTTCTTTCCTTCTTTCCTTCTTTCTTTCTTTCTTTCTTTCACGCTGCCTTTCTCTTTATTTGTTTCTTTGTCTTTTACTATCGATCTCTATTTCTCTTTCTTTATTTTCTTCTTTTTTTCTTTCTTTCTTTCTTTCCTTCTTTCCTTCTTTCCTTCTTTCTTTCTTTCTCTCTTTCATGCTGCCTTTCTCTTCATTTGTTTCTTTATCTTTTACTATCTATCTGTATTTCCCTTTATTTCTCTCTTTCGTTCTTTCTCTCTCTCTCTCTCTCTCTCTCTCTTTCTTTCTTTCTTTCACGCTGCCTTTCTCTTTATTTGTTTCTTTGTCTTTTTCTATCGATCTGTATATCCCTTTCTTTCTTTCTTTCTTTCTTTTGTCTTATACATTTTCTCTTTGATTTCTTAATCGTCCTTTCCTTCAGTCATCATCATCTCTCTCTCTCCCCTCTCTCTCTCTCTCTATCTATCTCTCTCTCCCTCCCTCCCTCTCTCTATTTCTTTTAATCCACGTCAGTTAATTACAATTCTTGTTTCTTCTTCTTTTCCAAATTGTCTCTTACTCATTTTATTTCCGCTGACTTTGTACTTTTTTTTCTGTTTAACATTGACTCACGTCTTCAGGTTTTCTGCATTTTATTCGTGCACCGATTAAAATGTTTTCCCTTAATTTTAAAATATCTATTTTCAAATATTCTCTGATTCTACCCGGTTTTTAATCGTCCTTTCTTTTGGCTTTCTTTTTTCGATTAGTCTATCCTGTATCTTTAGTCTTTTTTCCATTAGTCTATCCTGTATGTGTCATTTTCTCGTCTATATATCTTTAAAACTTTCTTTTCTCTCGCCCTCTTCAAAATCTCAATTCTTTTCATTTTACTTTCTTTCTTCTTTTCTTTTTTCTCTTCTTTTTTTCTCGTCTGCATCTTGTATCTCGCTGCCACCTTTGTTTCTTTTCAACCTCTTTTCTGTCTAGCTTCTACCAGTTCTTTTTGCGCTTCCGTTAAATTCATTGCCTTCTTTCTTTCCTCCATGTTTTCTATCATATTTTTGTCTATCTTTTGACTCATTTCTAAGCCTTCCCCGTCGTTCATTTTTGTTTCATATTTCACGCCAGATTTCTTTTCCTCCATACACATCTCTTCGCTTTTATTTCTTTTCTTCATTCCTTTCGCCTCCATTTTTTTCTTTCTTCTTGAAATTTTCCTTTGCATTTAATCCATTCCTTTTTCCATCACGCTCACCATTTCTTTCATAGAATTCCTCGAAGATTTTTCGCAGAACGTGACGAATTAGCTAAAATGTGTTTTATCGTTCACAACGTTCAGGAGCATAAAGGCAAGGCAAATAATTGCAACGAGGAAAGCCATTTACAAGAATTCGGAAGCGTGAAATAAAATTTAGCCGTTTTGCAAATCATAAAATAACAAAGATAAAATTATTGGACAAATTTTAGATTAAATTCATACACACGCACGCACTCATCGCATCAAATCTCTGAAGACTGGGAAGATAGTCGGTGTGAAATTCTAGGACCTTTCCCCACTGATTTTCGTATAAATCAGGTTATAACCTCTCCAAATAATATGTGACAGGTTATATCATGTTACGTGATACCAGCATTAGGGTCAACTTGTAAGAACTCGACTCATGACAAACTGGACACGAACAGACTCACCTAGGAATAGAATAATATTCATCTTTCTCATTTTATGTGCTTTAACAGTTACGTTAAATCTGCATGTGTATATATATATATATATATATATATATATATATATATATATATATATATATATATATATAATTATTTATTTGAATATTACAACATAAATATGTTATAAAATCACGACAAAAATAGCCATCATCACTTGATATCATCACTTGATAAGACTTGTATCATCACTTGATAAGACACCAGAAGTGTTGAAACAAAATGGCTATTTTTGTCGTGATTTTATAACATATTTATGTTGTAATATTCAAATAAATAATTATATCTGCTCTACTCTGTATTGAGCACTCTTTAAAGAATAGTAAATGTTGGTTATTGGAATTCACTCCGTATATACCAATCCTAAACTTGGGTATATATATATATATATATATATATATATATATATATATATATATATATATATATTCATTGATGCATGTTTCATTAAATAATATAGACAAATTTTGTCTATTTATTTTAAGTAAGTTCCTTTCATATTGTCTGATAAGCTTAATAACATTATCATTGAAAGTCGAAAGGAAATCATCATATTGATACATGTTTAAATCCAATCTAAGCTTTCGGTTTACATATGCCACTATCAAAGATGACAATTACAGTACAATATATTAAGCAATACACGGCCAAATCAGTGATGATAGTCTGTTTCTGTTTACATGGAAGATTTCCAAGCAACGTTAAACACGTGCATATATGCAAGCGGAAATCGTACCGCAGCTCATGACGTCACACATGACCACGCGAGAGTGAATTCGAGAAGTATTAAGTATGGGAAGCCGTTGATATAAATCAATGGCTTCTGTTATCAATTATAGTCATTTAAGAATATTTGTGGAGATTTTGTAGTTTATTTTGTTCAGGTTAGGTTTCAACTGCTTTATGTATATAGCTTCAAGAATTTTAATTTTTTTTTATTGTTTTCATGTTTAAGTATAGTTGTGTTTTCAACAAGGATTTTCCGGAATTGAGTACGCGGCCAGGCATGTTGTTTTAAATACCTAAAAATGTTAGAGTTATCATTTAAATGTAGAGTACAGCGTCGTGAAAACGAGTTTGTGGTGTGACCAACATAAATATTATTTAATCCATTGGAAATACAATCTCCCAAAGGGCACTTGAATTTGTAAACTATGTTGTATTTTGCAAATCGCTAACGAGGAGGGGGGAAGAATGATTGCGAATAATTAAGTTGGATATATTAGATTTAGTGTAGTATATATATATATATATATATATATATATATATATATATATATATATATATATATATATATATATAAGTAGTAATAATCCGTTGGTATAATCCAAGTGTGTCCTATTAACACGATACAGAATTTTAAATATTAAATATTAAATGTTAAAACTGACTTACAATGAGTATTCAATGTTTATTTTCATTAAACAGAGCAAATTATTTCGTAAAACTGAAATTAAAATACCATTAATGAATGATCATTTTCACACGCGAATTTTAAATTTAAAATTCACAGGATTTTTCAAACTCTTTATGGCGTCAGTTTGTTAAAGAGGAATGAGGAATTAAATTTAAAATTCGCGAGTGAAAATGATCATCCCTTAATAGTATCTTAATTCCAATTGTATGAATATATATATATATATATATATATATATATATATATATATATATGAGTAAAAGTTTGTCATTTAGTTGATTGATGTTACTTTCAGCATTCCGACTCCAGAGTTTCGTAGGCAGAATTGGCCCTCCACTCTTCAGGAGGTATCAGCAATTTACTACTTATTAATTATCTATTTTTGTTTCTTTTTTATACATTTCATGACAAAACATATGAGCAGTAAGTTGCTGATATCCCCTGAAGAGTGGTGGGACAGTTTCGCCTACGAAAGTCGGGATGCTGAAACTAACATCAATCAGCTAAGTTTTTTTTTTTTTTTGTTTTTTTTAAGCGTATCACCCCGAGCAAGGCCGGTGGCCACTATCACGCAAGGGGTTACAGAAGGGTTGGAGGAAGAGCAGATAGGAGTGGTAAAGGAAGGGATGTGGAGAAAGAGAAGGACGGAGGGCCGATCGAGGTGGGGAGGTTACGGGAGATATAGAGCGAGAGCAGATAGGAATGGAAGATGTCAGGAAGTGGATAGATCAAGGCAACTGGAGATGACGATTGACGCTACACTTAAACCGTTGGAGATTGTATTTGTCAGGGAAACAGTAACAGGGAAGGGAGTTCCATAGGCGAGATGTGCGAGACATGAAGCTATTGGAGTAGAAAAGACGTCTACACCTAACAGTTTCTACGGTGAAGGGGTGGGAACGGGATGCCAGCCTCGTAGGACGCTTGAATTCACGAGGCTTAGGGACAAGTGAGAGCAACTCCTCAGAGCAATTACCGTGGAAGTACTTGTAGAAAAGGCAGAGTGATGCAACATTCCGTCTGTGAGAGAGCGACTGCAGACGAGATGACAGATCAGGGCCAATCACATTGCATATCCGTCTCTGGATCTTATCAAGAACCCCGAGGCAACACGCAGGGGCCCCAGACCATAAATGGCAGCAATACTCCATGCAAGGTCGAATGGTAGACTTATAGACCTGGAGGATCGATTCAGGGGAGAAGAATTTCCTGGCTCGGCACAGGGAACCAACTTTTCTAGCGGTGGATGATGCAATTGACTCGATGTACTTGTTCCATCTCAGATCAGCGGACAGCGTGAGACCGAGCAGCCGCAGAGAGGAACTCTCGAGAAGTTGGTCCTCAGACATTCTGATGGGATGCAGGGATGGGTCCTTGTGGTGGTTAATGGAGAGCAATTTTGTTTTAGAGGCATTAAAGTTGACCATCCATTTCTCTCCCCAGTCCACAACCGATTGGAGGTCCTTTTCAATTTGAGCTGCCAGGTTAATTTTGTCCGCCTCAGTAGATTTGTGCTTGAGGCAGGAGTAAATGGTAGTGTCGTCAGCGTAGATACCGACTTGGGAGTCTATGGCGTCAGGAAGGTCATTTATAAATATGAGGAATAGAGTAGGGCCAAGGATGGAGCCTTGAGGAACACCAGCAGTAGTGGGATAGGAGTTGGAGAAGGATCCACTGAGAACAACCTTCAAATCCCGGTTTGATAGGAACGATTGAATTAGGTCAAACAATCGACCTGTGATACCATAACCCCGGAGCTTGCGAAGGAGGCCGGCATGCCAAACCCTATCGAATGCCTTGGAGATGTCAAGGGCCACTGCACGGGCTTCGCCGTTACTATGGATAGCTTGGTAGACAAATTCAGTGATGGCCGTAAGCACATCGGCAGTAGACCGGGCAAAGCGGAAACCATACTGCTTGTCTGAGAGCAGATCGTGGGATATCAGGTGAGTAGTCACTTCGGCGTTGATAATGGCCTCGAAGACTTTGCCGAAGTGACATACTTTTACACAAATTAATCTTGTTAATGCTCTGTCTTCGAGATCAAACAATTTATTGCAAAGACTGCTTGCCTTAAATGTTTTTTTTCTTAATATACCATTGACTATCAACATATTTGGCTTTACTCTATCTCTGACATCGTTATGATATAATATATATATATATACATATTTTCCCTCACCGGTAGCACGACTCGGAGCTTCATGCACAAAATAATCTTTACCCTATGTGATTCTTCTTTCTTTTATGTGCTGTGTCCCTTGAGGACGTAGACGATCATGGCTCTCCATATCTTCCTATCCCTTGCGGCTCTCAATAAGTTTTGTCCATTTGCTATTTCTCCCAGACCCTGTTCTGTCATCCACTAACTTAAGCCCGCTAAGTATGTCACACTTTGCTTTTTCCTTGTCTCTCTTTCCCTCTATTCACCCTACGAGTATCAGATTCTCCAAGCCCTCATTTCTCATTACGTGTCCCATCTTCCTGATGTTAAGTATAAGCTTCCTCCTTGTTTGCATCCTTTCCAAAACCCCATCGTTCCTCAAACGCACGGCCCTTGATATCCTCAGCATCCTTCTGTAGAACCATACCTCTGTTGCCTTGAGTCTTTTCTTCATCTTTGAGGAGACTGTCCAACATTCGCTGCCGTAATTAAGGACAGGTATCACGTAGCAGTTCAGTATTCTTTTCTTTGTTACAAACGAAATCCTGCTGCTTCGTAATACTCTGCCTAGCTTTTGGAATGCGTCTTTGGCCACCCCAACCAGTACTGTGTCATCTGCGTATCTTATGTTGTTAAGACTGTGGCCGCCAATGATGAATCCCGGTAGGATTTCCAATTCTCTCAGAATTGCCTCTCTGTATAGGTTGAATAAGTCCGGTGCGAAGACGCATCCTTGCCTTACGCCCCTTTCTCTATTTGTATATCCGCTGAACTCAGCCTCTATCCTCATGCAGGCCATTTTCTCCCTGTATAGGTTCTTGATTACTCTGATATCTTTCCCAAATATATCAAGCTTGCTGAGCAGTTCCAACAGATCCATTGTGGCGTACTTTGTCGAACGCCTTTTGGGTAATTTATAAAACACAGGTGCACATCCTTCTGCATTTGTATTGCACTTTCTGATGACATTCTGAGCATGAACATCGCGTTCTTTGTACGTGTGTCTTTAACGAACCCGCACTGTTTACGTCCTATCTCAGGCCTGATTCTGCTGCGCGCTCTAGTCATCAGAATTCGGATGATGAGTTTTCTTATGTGGCTCACTAGGCTGATTGTTCTGTGGAGTTCACATTCATTCGCGCCTGGTTTTTCAGGCAGTGCTATGAAAATAGATCTGCTGAGATCTCCCGGTATATCCCCATTGTTGTAGATTTCATATATTATTTCTGTGATTTTGTCTATGCCAAAATGATCTAAGGCTGTCAGCATTTCTCTTACAATTTCGTCGAGTCCTGCTGACTTGTTTCTATTCAATTTCTTCATGCAGTTTCTACTTTGGGTTTTAGAATTTCAGGGCCGTCTGTAGTTCTGTGTATTGCTGGGTGTTCCCATACATCGTGGAAGAGTTCTCCAATATATGCGTTCCAGCACTGAAGAAGTTTTTCCTTCTCTAATATGGGTGGTCCATCCTTTGATTTTATGCAGCTTGTTGACGAGCATGTATTTTGCCCTGTTAGTTCCCTTATTTGTTAATACCTATCTCCTTTGTCTCCTTTGCTTGTGGGACTCAGTTTCTCTATTTCTACACATTTGGCAACTCTTCTTTAACCCACCTGCATTTGGTCCTTATTTCGTTGTGTAGTTTTCTGTATTCCATATCTTGACAGAGTTTTCTGTTTCCTTCGCATCATGTCGTGAATCTCATCAGTGATCCATTCATTTGTTCTTCTTCATCCATTCTCCTTTGAGATGATATCATTTGATGTCCCTAAAGCTTCTCTTAGTGCGTCCCATTTTGAGTTTCCATTTCAATTGTGTCTCTCGTATCTTCATTTCACACTGTCCATTGAATGTTCTTTCAGGTTCGGGTCGCTCAGGAGTTTGTTGTATTTCAGTCTGGGTGCTGCGTTAGGCTTCTTCAGTTTCCGTAGTTTCACTCTTAGTTTACATATAACACGGCGATGGTCGCTTCCGTAGTCAGCACTTGGGTAGGTTTTGCAGTGAACCATTGCATTCCTGAATCTTTTTTTGATAGTTATGTGGTTAATTTGGCTTTTAGTTTCTCCTCCTGTGCTTCTCCATGTCCAAAATCGTCTTGAAAGTTTTTGGAACTATATGTTGGCTATTACCTGCTATTTTGGCCGTGCACATTTGCGTTCATTTTTCACCACGTTCGTTGCTATATATATATATATATATATATATATATATTATGAAATGAACTAAGTCCGACAATTATTTTAATATATTTTTTGTTTATACGTTATTTTTATAGTTACAAATATTTAAATAAATGCTCAGTATTAAGAACATTTAACTGCCTGAATGTCCGAGAAATTTCATAGAAAATATGTCCTCCGACAGGAATCGAACCTGTAGGATACAGGTTAAACAGGGCATTTGTTTAAATATTTGTATCGATAAAAATAACGTATAATATATACAATATATAAATAGAGTGTATATATATATATATATGCTTGCAACACCATCACTTGACAAGACACTAGAAGTGTTGAAACAAAATGGCTATTTTTTAGTGATGTTATAACATGCTTATGTTA
Organism: Acanthosepion esculentum; assembly: GCA_964036315.1. Classification (NCBI taxonomy): domain Eukaryota; kingdom Metazoa; phylum Mollusca; class Cephalopoda; order Sepiida; family Sepiidae; genus Acanthosepion; species Acanthosepion esculentum. Next base: position 88,548,792 of record OZ038504.1, read on the forward strand.
TAAAATAAATATTATTCGCTCAACTTTGTATTGAGCACTTTTTTTAAAATAGCGTTTTTGGTTACTGGGAGTTTATTTATTTTGTATTCGTATATATATATATATATATATATATATATATATATATATATATATATATATATATATATATATATATATATATATACTTTGTATGATGAGTCGGGACCGTGTGCGTCTGGTCGGTCTAGTGAATTTGTTTTTGCTAGTATGTGTGTATATATTCGTTACACTTACCTCCAAATACAAGAAGAAAAACTTCATGCTAAACAAATCATATCCCACACACACCATACACACACACACATATATATATATATGTATGCGTCTGTGATATATTTATATGTATATATTTTAACGACATGCTATGTTTCTGAGAAAAGTAGTCAATGTCTGGGATAGATAAAGAGTGGTGACAGTCTGCTTCATGCTTGAGACAATATCCAACCCACATATATATATATATATATATATATATATATATATATATATATATATGTGTGTGTGTGTGTGTGTGTGTGTGTGTGTGTGTGTGTATGTATTATTTATTTTCGTATATTACAGCAAAAACATGTAAGAGTCGCTACACAAGTGCAGTCGTGTTTCAACGCATAACAATGCGTCTCCTCAGGCGATTGTAAATTACTGGTGAGTAAACTTTAGTTTGATTTCAAAAGCAAAATACATCTCCATTTTTTGAAATTACACACACACACACACATATATATATATATATATATATATATATATATATATATATATATATATATATATCATAATTAAGTAATTCATCATGTCTAGAAGAAACCTCAACAGAATGCAGAAAGCACTGGACGGTCGTTTCGTCCTATATTTGGAACTCATGTGCAGTGCACATCCACTACCGAGAATTGAAACCCGAACAGTTACGATATCAGGCAAACGTCATACCAACTGTTTCAACGGGCCTCGGTGACAAAGGGGTCAGCGAATGAGACTCGATATAGCGCCGCTCGATCATATATTCCGTGGTGGAACTCATTCGAGTTAGGATTATTTCAAATCCTCCTCATTATTTCTTTCTGTATATCATTGCTTGAATCAGTTTCTAATGCTCTGGACTGAGAGGCTTGGGGATAGTAGTCGAGGTTCGTGGGGGCACAGTCCTATGGATAAAAGAGAAAATGTTCGGGTTTCAATTTTCGGTAGTGGATGCGCACTGCTGATGAGTCCCAAATATAGGACGAAACGGCCGTCCAGTGCTTTCTGCATTCTGTTGGGGTTTCTTCTAGCCTCGATGAATTACTTAATTATGATTATTTCAAATCCTCCTAATTATATATATATATATATATATATATATATATATATATATATATATATATATATATATATATATATAGGTAACTACACTCGTCTCGGAAAACCTTCCCTGACGATCCGTTTAGGTGAAACCTTGGTAGGTTGTCTGGCTCTCTAGGTTTGACTATATATATATATAAAAATATAGGTAACTATACTCGTGCCGAAAAACCTTCGAACTCTTGATTTAACAATAACCAAATCAATCACGAAGGGAAAAAAAAAAAAGAAAGAGCCAGGAACATGAAAGTCTGTCGAAAATAATCGCACAGATACAGGTTCAAGGCCCAAAGAAAAAAACCCGATACGAGTAAACAACTAACTAAAGAGCTCAATACAAACATAGAGCAAACCTAGTCAAACCTAATGAGCCAAGGTTTCACTTAGGCAGATCGTCATATATATATGTATGAACACGAAAAAATTTTCAAACGAAAAGTCTGCTCCGCAGAAATTACAGCAGACAGGTATTTCATTAAAATAAATCAAAATAAGCAATTTAGCTGTACGTGTGATCGACTTCTACACGAATATAGTCGTTAGCAATAATTCGTTAAGATCGAACAGTTTTAAAAAGAAACGTTAGGTGTAATTATCGAATGAGTGTCCAGGGTTAAGCCATAAAATGACAAATGCGCGTTATGCCTCTGATTCAAACTTGTTCTTCCATATTTCTTATCACGGTTGCTCTTAACTTAGGGAAAATTACTTGTAAGTTCAATAATAATAGAGACACGCATAGAACGCCTCTCTACGAGGAAGTCAATTAGTTTCTTCTTTCTCGTAGCCTATCTGTTTATGAAAGAAAAGTAGACACTAGAAATCCTAATTTACTTTTGTCGTCATTAGCCAACCCCAAGAGCTCGTTTCGGTATCGCGTCGCGATGATAACAGGAAATTCATTCATAATCGACCGGCCACACTTCCTTCAGTTACACTCGTGTGTATTTATTACACACAGGCAGTTACTTATTTACATTGAATGATGAGAGTTTTATTTATGATATGCCGCTTAATTATGACGGAATCACGTGACACATCCGTGCAGACGTTTGTCCGTAATCAACAACAACCTTTGAAAGAATGGCGCCGCTTTACCTATCTTTGAATTAATATTATAGCGATGGCAGGAAATTAGTGAAAAGACATAAAGAAAGAAACATGGCGTCAAAAAGAAAATATAATGCTGTTATTATTCTTAGTAATTTGTAGAGGATTTTATTATACCTTGCAGGTCTATATTATAACGCAATATGCGACTTACCTTATATTTAAAAGATTTCAAAAGAAGCCGAAAGAAAATTTAATGAAAGGAAGAAAATATAATATATTATGAATTTATCATCCATTTGTCGACTACAAAATTGTAATATAACCAAAATAATTTTTTAAAAGTTAAAAAATCTTTATTTAAACGAAACCGTAACAATGAAGACAATTTGGTTTGGTTTGGTCTAGTTTGGTTTATTTTACGGCATATCAACCTCAATGGGTTATTTAATTCTGACAAGATTTTTATTGCTGGTAATTTTTTTTCAAAAAATATATTGCTGGTAATAATTATTTTATTCAAAAATTTATTGCTAGAAATTATTTTTTTCTTTAAAATTTATTGCTCGTAATTTTTTTTACAAAAATATATTGCTGGTATTAAAAGTTATTTTTACACTTTCATAATGCTTTGACCCCAGTTTGGGGATTAACTATTTACCCGTAGCTAGGACCCTAACAGTTGCTACAACCTCAGGTCAAGGTAGACGTGGGAACACCATCAATTAAGAGGTAGTTCCACACTCCTCAAAACCTCCTGAACAGAGGCCTTGCTGTTGAACGTAGTTCATCGTCTCACCCAGGACGCGGATGTAGTTTATCAGTCATACCCAGGACGCGGTTGTAGTTTATCGTCTTACCCAGGACGCGGATGTAGTTTATCGTTTTACCCAGGACGCAATGAAGTCATAAACCTAACACAGATACTAATGCTTCAGATTGTAGCATATTTAGACCGAACAGAGTTTTTTTAAAAAAAAACATAAACGGTGTGATTTTGTTCAAAACACTGGAACAAAAAATGCAATTTTCATGATAATTATGCAATAAGGGCGAGCAAATGAAGTGAGTGTGGGGGAAACCGATACTTATGTTTCATAGATTACGCAGAAACATTATTGAAAAAAATGATTATTGGCAATGTTACTTACATTATTTACATTATTCGGACTCTTATCCTCAATATAGTCAACATTTCGGCTGTTCAATATTTGCATTATTCGGACTATTGTCTTCATCATGGCGACAAAAATGAGGACAATAGTCCGAATAATGCAAATAGTGTACATAATACCTCATCTAAGAAATATAGACTGGTACTGAAGAAGTCCGGAGCGTACAACGGCCGAAATGTTGTAATAAATACGGCGACGAAGATGAGGACAATAGCCCGAATAATGTAAATAGTATACATAATACCTCATCTCATAAATATAGACAGATACTGAAGAAGTCCGGAGCGTATAGCGGCCGAAATGTTGTAATAAATATGGCAACGAAGATGAGGACTATAGTCCGAATAATGTAAATAGTGTACATAATACCTCATCTCAGAAATATAAGCAGATATTTCGGCCGGTGTACGCTCCGGTCTACTTCAGGTCATTGGAATTTTAATTGAACCATTTATTTCGTCCACCGGGGTAGATTATTCACGAGCCAAGCCTCTTTCCGATGTCACAGTTATGCATTAATAACAGAAGAATTGCAATATGAAACATGGATAAAAAATGAATGTTGAGACAATAGTGCCAAAAATTCATTCTCAGATGTCGTTAAGGACATATGGCCCAGTAGTTAGATCCCAAAGGGTTGTGAGTTCAATTCCAGGCCACAGCAGCGATGAACCACACATGGAGAGTTGTGTTAAAGGGAAATAACTGAGACATCTGAAGAAAAAAAATACATTACCAGTAATAAAATTTTTAACGAAAATATTACCAGCAATAGAAATCTAAATGACCCATTGAGGTTGATATGCCGCAAGCCAAATCAAACACTTTGCCAAATCTGTTTGTTGCCCAACCCACCAACGCAACATTGCCCACCCAACTGGAAGGTCATTGAAGGCGAATTATCGAACAATGAAGAACATGAAAAATGTGATTAAGAATACAAATTTACAGACCTCGGGGCAGGAAGAGAATTGGAAGGCATTAAAATGTCTTTAGTCAACGCCGTTTCATTAAAACTAATATGTGAGTGTGCTTGGGGAGGTGTATCAGACATTTTTAAAACAACCAACACTTGACTTCCTATCTCTGTTAGTCATGGCTAGTAATGTGCCTTACCGTGAGGTTATAGTTCATCACATATTGTCAGGTCGGGTTGTACTTCTCTCATACTGACTGCACTCCGAAGACTAAAGATTCGAATCTATCATGGTATTTATCCCATAGCTTTAGGGAAAGACTGATTTTCCCTTTCTCGAGACTATAGTGTAAAGGGAAAGATATACAAATAAAAAGAAGCGTATATAAGTTAAGTAGGGGTATTTCACTAGAGTAATCTGTTGAATTTAATAATAATATTAATAACACCCACCCACGTACGTGCACCCCCATGTATATATATATATATATATTCAAATAGGTTTGGTTAAATAATTTACACATGTCATGCTCGATTAGTTTTCGTTATGATCCTTTCGAGTTAATTTCTGGGTTGCCTTAGAAAATTGATTGAGAAAAATACCAAAATTTTCTTCAAATAGTTTTTATTTTCCCCAAGTACTTTCAATCTTATCTGAGACCATCTTCAGGAGGTTAAGTTGTCTCTGAGTATGTATATGTGTTTTTGTAAATTCAAAACATTTCAACTGTTCGTTTTTACTGATTATGCAGCGCTCTAGATTTCAAAGTTTTTCTTTTCCAGGATATAAGGGAAGTAACATTTTGATTTTTGCTCACACACACACACACATATATATATACATATACAATATATATATATATATATATATATATATATATATATATATATATATATATATATATATATATATATATATATATATATTCTTTTTATAGATACAAATATTTAAGTAAATGCTCTGTTTATAATAAACAGTATTAAACAACATTTACCGGCCTGAATGTCCGAGAAATTTTCATAGAAAATATTCGTCCTCCGACAGGATTCGAACCTGTATCCTATACGGAACCGTCATATAGTCTGACGTGCCTTTAACCGATTCGGCCACAAAGGACCGTCCGGTTGGAAGGGTCGAATTTGCTGTTTATAAACTTCAATCTTCCATGAATCTTTCACGTACATTCATATCTGCTCATGGCGTATCAAATGTAAGCAAATGACGTCACACATTATGAAATGGACGGTAATCTTCGACTGCGGTATTTTAAACTTTTTTATTGTACTATTATTCGCCTATTACAAGTCCAAAGAGCCACTCAAGGTAAAGGGTTACTTAATGTTGTAAGGGAATGAATGGCGACTCGAGATAACGCTTGATCCGAGCTTTGAAGAGGTAACGACTGTAGAATTAGCGGCTCGGAGTAGAAAATCGGTGAAGGGAGTTTACGTTCGTTTTATTCTCTTTTTTAAAACATTTTTATGCTTATACATTCTTTTTATAGATACAAATATTTAAGTAAACGCTCTCTTGATAATAAACAGTATTAACAACATTTACCGGCCTAAATGTCCGAGAAATGTTCATAGAAAATATTAGTTCTCCGACAGGAATCGAACCTGACGTGCTTTAACCGATTGGGCCACAGAGGAGCGTTCGTTTAGCAAGGTCGATTTTACTGTCTTTATTTATTTTTTTAAATTTTATTTTACTGTTCCGTATTGGATACAGGTTCGATTCCTGTCGGAGGACGCATATTTTCTATGAATATTTTTCGGAATTCAGGCCGGTAAATGTCGTTAATACTGTTTATTATAAACAGAGCATTTACTTAAATATTTGTATCTATAAAAAGAACGTATAAACATTAAAAAAATGTGTTAAAAAATAATTGTCGGACTTTGTCCATTTCATAATATATTCTTTTTTGTAGACATATTCTTCTCAGCCAGCTATGTGTATATGTATTATAAAATTCAGCTGCCTGATGCTATTCAAACATGGTTGACACGGGGTTTTGATATCGCGTCTGAAGCATCTTCGATAGATTTCAACAACTGTGGATAATCCCCCTGATCAACCAGGATGTGATTGGCGCCAAAATTGTGCCTAAAGGAGGTATCATTATTTTCATCTCTTCTTTTCTTTTCGGAGTTTCTATTTATGCTGCAGTTCAATTCTCGAATCTTTTGATCCGGTGACCCATCAACTGATCCGCAGGCTCTTTTGCGCAAGAGACCATGACGGCGCCCAAACCCTCTCCAGGCCGGTTTTGAATTCATAGTCTCCTAGACTGGTTGCCACTCATGGCTATAGAACCAAGTCTGTTTATTTACCCATAGTGCGATGGAAGAAGAGGATTCATACCTTTCACAAAGGTATTTGCACGTAATTGCATCCGACTAGAATTCGAACTCGGCTCTCCGATTCCTCCACCGTGTCTCCTCTACCCCACCTCCTCCTCGAATCTTTAGCTTTAGAGCCAATTACGTTAAGCTTACTTTCAATAAAACTTGTTAGACACATTTACAGAGCATGACAGCCTGTGCAAGACGATCACGCAAGGCACCGTTGAAGGTGGACGTAGGAGAGGACGCCAACGCAAAATCTGGTTGGGCAATGTCAAACAACGGACAGGTATTACTGTAGCGGAATTGCTGATGGCTGCCGTTGATAAGACCGTTGTGGAAAAGAGTTAATGTGGCTTCTGCATCCGGATCCGCCCTACGATTACAAAATTAATGGTGATGATGATGATGATGATGATGATGATGGTGGTGGTGGTGGTGATGATGATGATGATGATGATGATGATGATGATGATGATGATGATGATGGTGGTGATGATGGTCATGATGATGATGATGATGATGGTGGTGATGATTGTGATGATTGTGATGATGGTGATGGTGATGATGATGATGGTGATGATGGTGATGATGATGATGATGATGATGATGGTCATGATGATGATGGTGGTGGTGATGATGATGGTGATGATGATGATGGTGATGATGATGATGATGATGATGATGATGATGATGATGATGATGATGATGATGGTCATGATGATGATGATGACTTTCAATAAGTTTGGCTGCTATTTGCATAGCCAGTGCTGACAGATGGGATGAGAAACGTCAACTTCACAATAAGAAGAATCAAGTTGCGCGAAAAGGAAGGCGTTAGGAAGGCGGTCGATCTTTATTTCCGTTCCTCGACTCGAAACTTTGACATAATCTTTACTTAAACTAAAACAGAGAATGTCAGCTGACCTGCAGCTCAGAGTACAATAAACAAGAGAAAAATGCCAAATCCTATTTGCACAGAGCAAAAAAAAAAAGAAAAGAAAAAAAGATGGAATTTTCACCCAACGAGGAAGAAAAGGATGTTTGTTGAATGTTAGGCAAACAACTGAAACATTGTCCCACTTTGCCAAAACGGCATTTTCTTGAGTCTGTTTCTTTGTTTGTTTTCTTTTTCGGTTTGTTATTGTTTGGTATGAGAATAAAACATGACAAACAATTAACCCCTTTCATTTATTTTGAGAAAAAAGTTTCATTTTTAGACAAATTTTTTATCTGTTCTTAATATAGTAACTAAGAAACTGAGGTACCTTGTAGTACCTGAGTGGTGGCTAACACCTCTACCAGACGTATGTGTTGACAATCGGACTCGTTTCAAGCACAGAAGGGCATAAAATAGAATCAAGATCGATGTATAAACACATCTGTAGTTGGTTTTTGAACGTCATGCTTGGGATGTGTTTAATCTGAAAAAGACACTTTCTGTAAAAACGTATATACACGTCTACGCCGGGGAGAGGGTTAAAGGGGTTGTCGGACGCCTTCCTTGAACTGATTTTCTTTTTCTTATTTTATATCCACTTTCTTGTTCTTTTCCTTTCACCACCCTTACTTCCTTTTCTTGTCTTATTTTTTTCCTTCTTTCTTTTTCTTTTTACCTTTCCTTTCTATTCTTACCTTTTTTGTCTTTTTCTTTCTTTTCCCTTTAGTCATTTCTTCGTATTTTTCTTTCTTTTTTTTCTTTTTTCTTCATTTTCTTGATTGCTTTTTCCAGTCCTTTTCTTTTTCCTACTTTATTCATTATTACTTTTTTAAAATTCTTTTTTACCGTTTGCATTATCTCAACCATTTCTTATTGGACTCATATAATTATTTTGCAATTCTTTTGTCTTTTCTTATATTTAACATGTTTTTTTTTTAGTTTCAGACAAAAATGACCGGAAATTATAGAAAACAAGAGAAAAGATTTCACTTTCCAAATTATTCTATTATAATTGTACTTTTCTCTCCTTTCATTAGTTCGCACAACCTTTACGCCCTGCCGATAACTCGTAAATACTGGAATACACCGTTTTGATCGTGTGGAAAAAGGGGCAAAGACACTACTTCGCTTCAGTGAAAACATAAATGAACGAAAGAAAGAAGAAGTGTGTAACGAATGTTTCAGTGAAATGGAAAAGTTGGCAATTTAAAAACTTTTCATTTGTACCCACTTCTTAAAATAGCGGCAAGCATTCATATGTTATTGTTGAGTCTTGACTCATTGTTGAATCTCGCCTATTGCATGGAATAATAATGCAACACAAAATGTACTTAGAACAAGAATGTATTATAACAAGAAAGTGTACACAATAAGTACATATAGTATTTCTGTATATTTCTGGGAAGACGTTCCTGGAGAATGTGTTGACTAGTCGCAGTCGATCATAGTCTCTAGTTGGATCTCGTGATTCCTCCTCCCGTCTTCCGGTACCAACCACTATTTATATAGTTGGTAGTCACCTATGCAGATTAGGTGGATCCTACCACAACAGTTATTGCAATATTTTGTTGTTAAGTTCAAATCATTAATGATGTGGTAGAGGAATTTCTACGGATATTTTATTGTCGTAAAAGTCGGCATGAACATGCTCCGTCATTTACTTAAGTGTTAAGATTCATCAAAATATTAAAATAGGAAAACCGTGAAATATCCATGGGTTGAAACTAGTATATATATATATATATATATATATATATATATATATATATATGTTCCGGCAGCAATACTTCCCATATATAAAACCCACCTCTCATTTTTACATAGAAGTTTGTTATGTAAGGTTAACAGTTGCAGAATAACAGACGCAGGTCGTAAATTCGTAATGCGGTTCTATGACATCATACATGATCACGTGAGAGAAAGAACGTTATTATTCCGCGACCGCTATCGTCACATAGAAAACTTCTATGTAAACATAACGGGATGTCATCTTTGGTGGTGAACATCTCTGTCCATATAACCATTCTGATGATGACTCATTTGACCCGAAAGATTAGATCGATTAGCATCCTAATAAAAGAATATCGAAATGTTGGACAATTTTGTCTTTATTTCCTACCGAAACTAAAGCCACTATACGAAGCTTAGAACGCCTCATGATCCAACATAATTATTATATTTAACAGTATATGTTTGAATATATATATATATATATATATATATATATATATATATATATATATATATATATATATATATATATATATATATATATATATATACATATAAAGACATTTTTATGTTTAACGTTCTTTTTATAGATACAAGTAGTTAAGTAAATGCTCTATTTATAATAAACAGTATTAAATTAAATCGAACCTGTATCCTATACGGAACCGTCATTTCGCGTGACGTGCCTTAACCGTTCGGCCACAGAGAAGCGTCTGGTTAGCAAGGTCGATTTTACTATCTTTAAACTTTAATCTTCCATGAATCTCTTCTATTCATATCTGCTCTAGCGTATCAAATGCAAACAAATGACGTCATATATTTTTGAATTGGACAAGGTCCGACAATTTATTTAAAGACATTTTATGATATGTCTAACGTTCTTTTTATAGATACAAGTATTTAAGTAAATGCTCTGTTTTATAATAAACAGTATTAAATAACATTTACCGGCCTGAATGTCCGAGAAATTTTCACAGAAAATATTCGTCCTCGACAAGATTCGAACCTGTCTCCTATACGGAACCGTCATATAGCCTGACGTGCCTTAACCGATTCGGCCACTGAGGATCGTTTTGTTTTTTGAGGGACAGGTTGTCCTTAGTTATTTGTTATTGGAGTTTCCCTCTGTAAAAGGACTTTTTATGCTTTTATTTATTTTATTTTAATCTGTTTAATTTATTATAATTTAATCTATAATTATCTTTAACATATATGATTCTATCTAGTCGTTTATATTTTAATCTAAAATTAATTAAGTTTCGACGTCGTCGTCGGCGGCGGCGGCGGCGGCGGCGGCGGCGGCGGCGGCGGCGGCGGCGGCATCCGTCTGTCTCGAGCCTGGGCGGGATATATGGAGAACTAGGGCTGCCCAGACGTCTACTTCCCCCTCTCGGCCTTGCTAGCAGAGTCCAAAGGAGAGGATAAACCAATACAATTTGGAGTTGCCGGAAGGTAGCACAAAGTGCCGTCCATCCGCCTTCGGGGCTCCACTCCGGGTTTGAATTCAGAGTTGTTGTTCTCCTAGACCAGTCGCCATCCAAGGCTATAGAACCCAGTCTGTCCTGCTATAGCTGGAGGGAGAAGAAGAAGAGGATTCACATCTTTCTCAAGGTTATTAACACGTAAGTGAATGTAATGGATTCGACTGGAATTTGAACTCAGCTCTCCGATTCCTCAACCCGAGCCACTATCCATTACCCTGCCTCCTTAATTAAGTTTTATCTATGTTTTAACTTTTATTAATTTATCTAATTTTTTTTTTCACTTATATTGTCAATTTTTCTTTTGGGCTATTACTTATCTATTTATTTTAATTTTTTCTTTAACTTATTATTTTTAATATTCAGGTTTTTCTTGTTTATATACTAATAATATCTTATTTTTTTATTATAATATGAAATTCCTTTTTTAGTTTTAATATTAAATTCTAATTTTTTATCTACAATCTTAAAAAATCTTCCTTTTCTTAACTTTAATAATTGTATTTTCTTATGTATTTTTTCAATTTTTTTCCTGTTTGAACAAGAGTTAATATTTTAAATATAGGTCCTTCTTAATCTTTAACCAATTTTATCTTCTGTCTAGACTTGTATATGTTCTGTCTTCCTGTTCCCCCTCACTACTTTGGTGTTTCTTTTTCTTTTTTCTATCTCCCTCTTAAATCTTTTTCCCTTATTTACGGTTTGTTCCTCTGTTTCCTCTTTTTTCTCCTTTTTTTCCTATCCTTTTTTTAATTTTGATTTAAAAAAAACGTTATGAATCATTTTTTTATCGATATTTATTTCATAAGTTTTTATCAAACGTTTCAGTATTGACAAGCTCCAGGGAATTTATCCTGAGGAGCGAAATGGCTATAAAATGGGTTATAATTGAGTTTCCTTTTTATGTAATTCATTTCTGTGCTCTATAATAAACATATTCAGCTCTCTTTTGTGGATCAGTTTTAATATTTTATATTAATAAGGATTTTTACCTGTAATATATATATATATATATATATATATATATATATATATATATATATATATATATATATATATATATATATAATTTAAAGAAAAACAGACCACTTTATGGCTCCATTGTAATAATTTATTTCACCATTGCCCTTTTAAAGGACGCTGGATCATCAGACATCACTTCCAAAAGGTGAAACGAAAAATGAAATGAAAATTTACACTTTTGACGAGTAGTATTAAGTTTATGTAATTTAACAGAGAGGATAGTGGGGAGTGGTGTGAGAGACATGGTCGAGTTTAGAGAGTTTTTTTTTATTTCTTTCTATCATACTTTGTATTGAGGAAGGAGGGACTAGACATTGACCTATTTAATCGGTTAACTTAACGGAAGTGATTTATTGAAAGGGAAGGAGAGAAGAGAGAAAAAGAAAAAGAATAATGAAAGAAGGGGGAAGTAAAGAGAAAGAAGCAGTAATTAGGTTTTACGGAGGCAGAAGAGGGGTGGTATAGTTTTAGCAATTTATGTAGTTATATATATTTAGCAATTTATGTATTTATATATATATATTATATATATATATATATATATATATATATATATATATATATATATATATATATATGTATGTGTGTGTGTGTGTGTGTGTGTGTGTGTGTGTGTGTGTGTGTGTGTGTGGTGGTTGTTAAGCTGAGCGACTGGCAAATATATGGGACAGTTTGGAAATTTCTGACTTTGAAGTTTCAACGAAGAATCAGGGTTGTCGAAAAAAAGAATTTTTCTTCGCGAGATCAACATATCAATCAGCGAGACAAAACGTGATTCACGTTAAGCTTCTGAATCTTTATAGATTACCTTTAACGATGCCGTTAAAGTAGCAAACATCTTAATGACTTCTCCGGACTATAACCATTAAAAGAAATACAGACTTGAGGCATTAACAATTATTGATGCGCATTGTCTCTAAGAAACCAAAAATCAAGGAAGGATATTAATATTGGTGATAATAGCTTAAGAGCAAATATATTGGAAATGTTTTTGATATTGTGGGATCTTCCACAACAACCAGTTTACCCTGCTAGCAAATGCACTCTTCCTATTGTGGTAACCACCAACATCATTCTTTCATAGAAAATAATTAACAAGCATTCATCGGTTAATCACTTTCAATCTAGCTCGCTGATTGGTCAGTTTCGACCAATCAAATCACTCCCACGCGACAGATCTATTTTGGCGCCAACTCGGTCGGAGCTTGTCACGTGAGACAACATACTATAAAACCAAACACTAGTGATTCTCGCCCTCTCTTTCGTCACGCTCCCTCTTGATTCTCACCCGTACATCTCAATTCCGTTGCCAAAACGTGACTCTTAAAGAACTCCCGTCTTGACTAATGCAGTCAGACGTAAAAGAACTTCATAACATTCCATGCAGGTATAATTCTGAACTTTATCCAACTTGCACAATACACAATTCCAAACATTCAACACATACTCAATCTTCTAAACTACATTTTAATAATGAACGTATTCGTTATGATCTTAGGTACAAATATTACCTAGTCTAAGAGACACAACTCTGTCTAACCTTTTCCGTTCGCATGCATGTACATCAAATACTTAATAAATTCAACTGTTATGTTTTCAACCCTACGTTCTGTTTTGTATTTTATACCATGTGCTATTTTACGTCAGATATTAATTGCATTGTGACCACCACATTGGATAGCATAAAGGCATGATCCTTTCCACACCTTTCCTAGACAAAAATAAAATAATTGTGGCGGGACCCGCAACATTGCACGTCCGCAACACATTTGGAAACCTCGCCGTTGAGGGGCCCGCTACAATATCAAATACCAAATGAAAGAACAACATACAAAGGTATTGGATGAACAACCATAATATAACCGTTGAAAAAAGACATTAAAAGATATTTGAAATTAGATTTTGATTATAAATTTTGATTTCAATTTTGCTTTTAATTAATTTAAATGTCAAAAGGCCTTACTGAAAAGACAGAACATATCATTTTCTATTGGAATTACCAATATGTAAATTATTTTGTATCTTTGTCCGAAATCGTTGCTTTCTTTTTTAAACCAATATCAGGGATAGAGCGTATGTAAATTTAAAATGGCCTGACGATTGCGTTTAAAATGAAACACACTGGCGCCTCTTGGTGCTGACTCCAATGTCTACTAAAAATAAAACCAACAAAGGAAAAGGAAAAGACATGAAGAACAGAACGAGAACAATCTTCCACCGTAGGGTAAATAAAAGCTACAATACGAAATTCTTGAAAATTTGAAGGCCGAAAGGCACAACTGTGGAGATCTTCTGATAACAACAACAAAGATAAGGACAATAGTCTGAATGCAAATAGTGCAAATAAACATAACTTTTCAAACTAAAAATTTAGAATCTGCTTGTAACTATAAATATCTATGAATGGACAATTTTACGTTACTTTTTACATCGCCATTGTACATCGGGAGAGTTTGAACAGAAATACAGACAGAAAAATCGAAAATCTAAAGGGGATGATTTTGATTATAAATTTTGCTTTCAATCATGTTTTTAATTAATTTAAATGTCAAAAAGTCTTATTGAAAAGACAGAACGTATCATTTTCTATAGGAATTACCAATATGTAATTTTTAAAAAAATTTTTTATATGCAGATGTATATGCAAAATAACTAATAATAACAAAACAAAAGTCATTGAAACAAAGCAAGTTCAGTCGACCAATGATGACAATTCCAGAACAACGTAACTATAAACAATTTTTTCTATCCTCTGCCAGCCGCTATGATGGTGAAAGCATTACCTCGAACCGTCGCCAGTGAGACACGCTGCAAGAGCCACTCCGTTTCGCGAGGCTCGTTCCTTAATCGAGACGCAATCGCGCCAATCCTCCGAAGGAACGCCATCGAACGAGGGCCAATAACCCCTGAAGTCTCCACTGCCACAGGAGTAAAAAAATCTATCAGCAAGAGAAGAATATTTAGCTATTTTCTTTATCTCTACGTCTCGGGCGACGAACCCCGGCTCAACCGCGGACCTGATCAAATTACCGACCGAAAATGTATCTGCACAGGTCGCATCCCAAATCAACGACTTACCCATTTTAAAAGGGAAGATGGTAATGGCATCCGGCCGCTTTCCATCACCACGGTCGAGGCCTACGGGTTGGATTTGGGAAGGGAACCCAGCTGCATCCAAACCTCTTTTGATGATGTCGTTAATTGCTGCATGCCCTGGAAAACGGCCAGCACTACGACGACAGGAGAGAGGATGCAAACCAAACTCATCGATCTATCTTTGTCCGAAATTGTTGCTGCTTCTAAAAAACAAAAACAACAACAAAAGAGCCGTAGATTAAGCTCTGTCTCTGTGACCATTATGGGGAAATCGATGTGCCATTAAACCTCAATTCAGATGAGGAGTTTAAAATATTGGTTGGAACTTTCTTTCTGTTAAATGCCATTAAAGGGGTCATTTAACTACCAACAGAGAATCATTTAATTACGAGCATTTGATAGTATCGTGCCAATTGTCATATCAGCATGTGTCTTTTTAATTATTCGACTTGGCTTCCTAATTTTATTGGTTCTAAAATTGAAACGAGAAGACTACAATCAACATACGTGGCGTTTGGTTAATTTTCTTTTTCATAAAGATAAGAGGACTCGTATTTCTTTGGGAACAAGGTGAAAATTCTTCTTGATTGGCAGGAAGATTTTCTCGGAATTAACCAGATATTGCAAATTCGCTTTTTATTCTAGTATTTAAAGAATCCGTTTAATGAAGAAAATTTCAATTTCCTGGAAGAGAGCAAAAGGCACCTAAAGTTGAGAGGGATGGAAAAATGTTTAGACGATAACATTAAAAACAGGCTCAAAATATGAGAGAAGATGGCGGAACAATAGAATAAAATTGTCAAGCCGTAAAACTATTTTTTTAATAATTACAACTCAAGTAATGCGATAAAAGTAACCAAATGCAATGGGTTACTGAGAATGAAAGTAACAGAAAGCACAAAATAAAGAACAAGATTCTAGGTATGAATATACGGGATGTGACACAAGGTCGGATTTAATGTGGGGGTCCCAAACGCGTACACTCAAGACAAGGACAAAAATTCACCGAGCCTCCGCGACCTTCAGTTGCGCTGGCTTCGGTGCGAGCACCGAGCCCTCTCTCTAGTACCATGAGAGGGTGCAGCCTCGGCCAGCTTTTCCTCTGGGCTCAGCACCTCACAGTGGGATTTTCTTTAGTTGAACCTCTGTCCTCCGACGGAGTCACAAGACAGAAACACAACTGAAAGATGCTAAAACCTACCCGGCATGTACCAGGTATGTATAAGATTCTAGATTATCAGAAGATGACACCTCATTAATTTGTTTTAAGATCGTAGCTGACGGGAAAGCAGGAAACCTAAAGTGTTTTTCCACAAGCGGGAACGGCGAGGGAAGAAACTATTACCATAGGGCTTACAGATATAACTAACAATTTCAACATTAAAACTATGAGACGTAACAGCCAATTTAGTACATAAATTCAAGAAAGTAGAGGTACCAACGAGGAAAAATCATCAGAACAATTATCATGAAAATATTTATAGAAAAGGCGCAGGGGAAGTGATTGAAGCCGCGATGCCAGGTCAGGACTAATAACATTGCTGATTCTTATTTTGATTTGTAGGCGTTCTGCAAGTAAAGGAAATATTTGTCGCAGATTACTTCCACAACGCAGAGAATAAATCACTCTAAGTTCAAACTCGAATATCGGAGGCAGAAAGAAATTCCGAAAACTCGAGTCGCAGGTACTATCTCGCAAACCACAATGCACGCCACCAGTCAGAAAAATAACTCACTCTCTGACGAATACGGTAGCCAAAATACATCAATTTTTCCCTTTCGATTCGATAACACCAACTGCTTTTATCTGCCGAGCATTTTTTACATTCGCCGACAACTGGGAGAGGACACCCAATTTTTGCTTATCAAAATACTTTTACAGAGACTCCTGCGACGGACTTGTTTTTTTTTTTTTAATTTAAATATTCCGTCTTGAGCATGTCATGCAGAATACGTGCGCATTTTTTTGGTGAGTAATTTTCTTTTTCGCCACATTTTCCGTCGTAGGATACACGCGACGCGCTGTCGCTTGGTTTGACGAGGTAAGTCGCCGTTTTCTTCGCTATAGGATTTTATCAAGAATCTTTAAATATATAGCAATTATTACAATAGGGATATAATGCTTGTAAGGCAGGGTTTCCAGAAACAAGGCTTATAGTAAGTATAGCACTATGTTTGTGCGTGATTACCTGTACGGCTGCTTAGACGTTTTTAAGATGTGTCTCTACCGGATCTCCGACCCTCATGATATTAAATGACTTACCTTTGCTAAGGCGTTAGAATAAAATAAAAAAAACTGAGAGGACAAGAAAAGAACAGGTTTCAATGAGACAGGAGATGACGACTGACATTCCGTTTAAAAATTTTAAAGTTCGTAGTTGTCAGGAAACAGGAAACTGCAAGAGAGTTCCACAGGCGAGAAGGGCAAGAGAAGAAACTATTAGCATAGAACTTACGGTGACAACTAGCAATTTCAACAATCAAATTATGAGACCGAGATGCCAATCTAGTACTGCACTTAAATTCGTGAAGTCGAGATACTAAAGAGGAAATCTCATCAGGACAATTAGCATGGAAATATTTATAGAAAAAGCACAAGGAAACAACGTTACAGCGGGGGTGACTGGAGCTGAGATGCCAGGTTAGGACCGGTAACATTGCAGATACTTCCTAAGATTTTGTCAAGAATCGCTAGATATATAGCCGAAGCGCCAGAATAGATGTAGCAGCCGTAATCGTGCTACGTTTCTGAGGAGAAAAATTGTCTGGCACAGAGCGAACCGACATTCCAAGCAGTAGACTTGGCTAGAAAATGCACTTAAAAATTGTTTATATTTTAATTAATGAGCCAAATGTATACTTTGGCTAACCAAAGAGAAAAACGAGGAGAGAGTGAGAGAAACAGAATAATAGGGGAGAAAGAGAGAATGAAAAGTTTAGATAAAAAAAAGAAAAAAAGAGAGAAATAGTACGAAAAGTGAGGGGATATAAAGATAGAGATAAAGAGCGTGGGAAAAGAGAGGTAAAGAGATAAAGAGAGACAGAGAAAGAAAGAAAATCGGGAGAGTTAGAAAGAGAAAGAGAGTGAGAAAGAAAGAAAGAAAGAAAGAAAGAAAGAAAGAAAGCGGGAGGGAGGTTTTGGGGTTTTGAATTTCTCATGATTGTTATAATACATCATTTTTATAAATGATATTTCGGAATGTCCTCCCTGACGCATTATCTCATAAAGAAATATATCACATCATTTTTTGAAGATTATGTGGCGCCAATAAACAAAAAGATGGGAGATAATGCAACTGCGAAGAAATGTTGTATTTGAAGCCTTGTTTAAATAATTTCATAAGCATCAAGTGAGACGAAAACAATGCAACCCATTGACGATGATTTAATGTTAAACAAAGGAGAAATTTTAGAATCGAACACTAAAAGTAAAAAAGTAATTCCGACAAATATTCTTACAGATAATCCATACTTGAATAACAACTATGTAGTATGATTACCTTTCTTTTGATCAATGAATATATACATATATATATATATATATATATATATATATATATATATATATATATATATATAGTGCTGTTCGATAAAAGTACCTCACCTGATTTTTTTTTTACTTAAAATTTTTTTCTCCTATTGTTTTTGGGGTCAAAATAATTTTTAAACTTACTAATATAAAGACCCCTTCCCGACCACCTAGTAAAAAAGTTTACTCACCCTAAGGTATTCTATTGATAATTATAATTTTGGATATAAATGAGATTTAGGGAAAAACTCTGTGTAAAAAAAGTGACTCCCTTATTTCCTGCAACTAGTAATCAATAGAAACATAACTGATCAGCTTTAAATGAAGAATAATAGAGGTATAATTTATTTATAATAGGTAATATAGTTCGAAATATTTAATAATCTATGGGTTCTCCTTTATTTTGAATAACCTTTTCAACCCTTTTTGACACTGACTTTATTAGGTTCTGGCAAATCTCATCTCCAAGCATTGAATTCCATTCGGATATGAAACTCGCAATCAAATTCTCTTTGTTGCTCAACTGCTTTCTCGATAGCATGTACTTTATAATGCTCCATAAGTTTTCTATGGGGTTGAGGTCAGGAGATTGGGGCGGCCATGTCATAACACTCACCTGCTTCTCATCAAAGTATTCCTTCATCAATTTTGATTTGTGACAGGGAGCATTATCCTGCATAAATATGAGCTTGGTGGGGTCGATTTGCAGAAGGGAGCAGTCAATACTTTCAGCAGAAGGGAGCAGTCAAGACTCTAAAATTCTCTTGTACTGCTCGCTCCCGAGGGTCTTTTCAATAGGTTTTAAGAAACCAGTTCCATGAAAAGAAAAGCATCCCCAGAACATTATACTGAACGGATGCTTGACAGTACTTACTGCTAAATTCAAAGAGCTTTCAAAGCTTCTTCTTCGGATTTTAGATCGCTTATCCTTTGAATTTAGCTCAACTTTCGTTTCATCGGAGAAGAGAACATTTCGTAAAAATAATCAAGTGAGTAACTTTTATCGAACAGCACTTTATGTATATCTATCTATCTATCTATCTATCTATATATATATATATATATATATATATATATATATATATATATATATAGATAGATAGATAGATAGAATTGATAGATATGGACACACTGAAATAGATAAATACATAGATACGGACAGACTGATATATGTGTGTGTGTATATATATCTATATAACTATATCTATCTATCTATCTATCTCTCTATCTCTCTCTCTCTGTCTCTCTCTCTCTCTCTCTCTCTCTATATATATATATATATATATATATATAGATAGATAGATAGATACGAAATGAATGAAATTTATAAATATGAATAAAATGTTATAGTTAGACATGTGCAAACTGAAATAGATAGATATGTCCCGAATGAAATAGATATATAGATAGATAGATAGATAGATAGATAGATAGATAGATAGATAGATAGATAGATAATGAACAGGCTGAGATAGATAGATAGATAGATAGATAGATAGATAGATAGATAGATAGATAGATAGATAATGAACAGGCTGAGATAGATAGATAGATAGATAATGAACAGGCTGAGATAGATAGATAGATAGATAGATAGATAGATAGATAGATATTGACAGAAAATATTATGAAACAAAATCAGATAGATATGAACAGACAACATATGTACAAAATCAGATAGATATTCTTTTTTTTTAAATTTTTCTTTTTCTTAATTTCCCATAAAACGAAATATTAAAAAAGTTATTAATTTCTTTTGCTTCGCAATATTGAATTTGGTTAGAAAGAAAATTTATTTTCGAATCATGAAATTAGATTAAATGACGAAAAATGCAATTAAATCAAATTTTAATAGTGTACGCGTTTATTTCGGGCAAATGGCGGAAAGTCATAAATAGTTCCATCTATATTCCGCAAAGAGATATGTCCTCTTTTATTTGCCAGGTCTTGTCAAGCCGTCAGCGTTCCTGGATCTTTTCAATTTTATACCATTTATTGTTGCAACCTTTGACCTTTAACCTTCCCGTTTTGTCCTTGTCCTGCCATCGATTCGTTTAAACATCCCGTTTCCCCAAATTATTCTCTCGCGTTCTATATGTCCTCTGGTGCGTTAAAGTTTCCATGCACCCTTTCCTTTCTGATTGTTAGTATCTATTATCCATGTAATTTCTCTCTCTCTCCCTCCCTCTCTCTCTCTCTCCCTCTGTGTGTGTCGCTTCAACTCTCTTCGTCATCTTTAGATTGTCCAACTTTCATTACCATATTGAAGATTCGATATTACATACCAGCAATTCATCCATCCTTGTTCTCGCTTCTAATGACGTCTTCCTATCTCTTAATACTTTGCTTTAGTTTTGAAAGACATCTTTCATTATTCCAAAGAGCCTTTTGACTTCTGTGCTTCTCTTACTAAACTAACCAGATAGTCAAATTAGTGCCCCGACATTATTTCGACGGCTCCAATACATGTTAGTGTGTCACCTTCTCTGGCAGCCACGCCTTATGTCTGTAGCAAATTAAAATCCTTTCTTCTGTTTACCTTTTAACACTTTCGTCTAAGAGTTTTGGAAATCATCTTTCGACATTTTTGCCATTTTTTTATTTATATATTTATTCATAGTCTCATTAGTAAAGTAATTTTCTGAGTGGACATGACATTACGTTTCCTTTCATTTAATTGCATTTTGAAACAATCATTTGATAATGTCCAATATTCAATATTCAACTGAACTTTGCAAAGGTCAATAGAAGTCGATAAAATATTCTGATTTAAGTATGGTCAACTGTCTGAAAGTCGAGTGTCAGCGATGTTCAACAGCTTCAAATGTTAAGAGATTGTCACTGTTTAGTTACTCAATCGAAGCATTTTTTATACGAAAATTATATGAAAATTGATATGAAAACTCTTTTCTTGCAAATTCATACAATTACTCAGTTTTCAGACGGATATTTTTTCTTCAAACGGATAAATCTTTTCTCCTGTTTGTTTAAACATAACTTAATGCATTATGTATCTCTCGTGTTGAACATGAAATAAGAAGAGATGCGTTTACATGAATTCAAGCTGGGTCATAATGCTTTTCAAACAGTTTCCAATATTAGTGAAGGATCCCCTTGTGATCGGACAGTACGGCGCTGTTTTCTGAAGTTCCGCAGTGGGGATACGAGCCTTGGATAGTAGAGCACGTTCATCTGCAATTGACAATCAACATCTGAAAAAAACTAGTCGAAAAAAACCCACATCAAAGTATCAGGGAAATGTCTCAGATAAATCGGTGTCGGCATTTCAAGAATATCGGACCATTCAAGAAAATTCAAGAAGGTGAAGAGACTCGATAAATGAGTTCCGCATGAAAGTCAAAGAGTTCGACATTTTGAAGAGTGTTCCATGCTACGAACCTGTATCCTATACGCAACCGTCATATAGCCTGATTTCGCCACAGATGACCGTTTCGGTTAGCAAGGTCGAGTTTACAGCTTTTAAACTACAATTCTACGTGATATTCTCTCGTACATTCATATCTGCTCATGGCGTATCAAATGTAAACAAATGACGTCACACATTATAAAATGGACAAAGTCCGACAATTATTGTAAGACATTTTTATGTTTATACATTCTTTTTATAGATACAAATATTTAAGCAAATGCTCTGTTTATAATAGACAGTATTAACAACATTTACCGGCCTGAATGTCCGAGAAATTTTCATAGAAAATATGCGTCCTCCGACAGGAATCGAACCTGTATCCTATAGGGAACCGTCATATAGCCTGACGTGCTTTACCGATTTAGCCACAGAGGAGCGTTTCGTTTAGCAAAGTCGATTTTAATGTTTTTAACTACAATTCTCCATGATTTTCTCTCGTACATTCATATCTGCTCGATGCGTATCCAAATGTAAACAAATGACGTCACACATTATGAAATGGACAAAGTCCGACAATTATTTTAAGACATTTTTTATGTTTATACGTTCTATATTTATATATATTATTAATCTCTCTCGCTCTCTCTCTCTCTCTCTCTCTATATATATATATATATATATATATATATATATATATATTATGCTTTATTTTCCATAATTTTGCTACACGTGTTTCCAGTCTTGCGACCGTCATCAGGTAATTTTTTATTATGTTTTTAGATGTTAAATATTCTCGATATAAGACATTCTCTTTTATATGTGTTAGTGACGCAAATGTCTTTCTTGAACTCAAGTTTTAAAAAAAATCCACATTACAACCAGAAACATTTGCGGTTTCTCTACTTCTTTTTAATATACACCCGTTTCTCTCCTTGGAACTACTATAACCTCTTCCCTTCATATATATATATATATATATATATATATATATATATATATATATATATATATATATATATATATTATTAATATCACTCTCTCTCCCTATGTATATATATATATATATATATATATATATATATATATATATATATATAGCTTAATAATGTATATTGATAGCTTAAAAATCAAGAAAACACGACAATATCCTAACATCTAAATCCAAATTTAGCCGTCCCACAATTACGCGACAACCCCAACATCGTTATAAATCATGCCGATAAAACCAATTATTATGTGGCACTCAACCGACAGGACTATAAGAAGAAGTTACAATCCATCCTAGACAACACAACGAAATTCACCAAATTGAGGGAAAGACCACACAGAAACAATAAAAAAGCATCTATATAATCACAGCGAACAATGTAGATGTTGATATTGTAAAAACCTGGAAAATATTTGGTGATTCCTAACCGGGATATATGGATGGTAATGTAAAACTCATAAACCAAATTTTCCTCTCCGACCTGTCATATCCCAAATACCTCCATCCATATACCAACTATCAAAATCTCTGAAGCACATAATTTCTCCTTATATACCAAACATCTACAGCATAACATCAGCTCAGGAGGTACTATTGTCTCTCTGAACATCGAAAAATTATTTACCAACGTCCCATTTGAGGAAACAATCAACGTAATTAGCGACTGTGTCTAAAAACACCCGACACTACACCCCCACAAAATCCAACCCGCTATCCTCCAGAAACTAAAACTCACTTGCACCACAAAAACGCCGTTCTGTAACCATAATGGTGACATATATCCAAACAAACGGTGCTAGCATGGGCAAGCCTTTAGGTCCTGTTTTCGCTGACTTTTACACGTCCTACATTGAAAACAAAGTATTTAAAACAACCGATAAACCTGAAATCTGCACAAGGCAAGTGAATGGCATTTTCGTTTTGATAAAAAAAATAAAAATGAAATCGCAAACTTAAAATCAACTTTTGAAAAACTCAGTATTAAAATTCACATATGAACCCATTGTATGTAACAAAATCCTATTTTCTGACATCGAAATTGCTACTTCCCCGTATAAAAAACTAAATATTACGAACTCTTGTTTCCTAAATGCCCGGAAAGATATAAAATAGCAGAGATAACAAACTTCGTCAAGAGAGAATACGAAAATTTCTCTTCACAAAGAATTTTTCTAAACAAAATAAAACATAAAACAAACTCTAGTCAACAATAATTCATTGATAAGCAAATAAAATTATTCTTACAAAAAATATACGACACCAATAACAAAAATAGAACAACACAAAGCATCAACATCTTTTATTACAGCCAAATGCCAAATAATTATAAGCATGATGAATTTAATATCTGTCTATATTTCTGAGATGAGATATTATGTACACTATTTACATTTTTCGGACTATTGTCCTAATCTTTGTCGTCATATTTATTACGGTTCGGCCTTTCAGTATCTGTCTATATTTCTGAGATGAGGTATTATGTACATTATTTGGACTATTATCCTCATCTTTGTCGCCATATTTATTACAACGTTTCGGCCTTTCAGTATCTTTCTATATTTCTGAGATGAGGTATTATGTACATTATTTACATTATTCGGACTATTATCCTCATCTTTGTCGCCATATTTATTACAACGTTTCGGCCTTTCAGTATCTGTCAATATTTCTGAGATATAATAAGGGGTTATCTGCTAGACTATCATTAAGCATAATGACGAGACAAAATTTTATTTTGGTTCCACGGCAAACCACAGGAAAATTATCACCATAAAATGATTTTTACCAATAAACAATAAACAATAAACAAATGCCACTGCACTCTCAAAATTTTATTGGGATATTAAAACAAATGACTCTACACCGGTAGTAAATTGAAATTTCATCGCCAAATCTGCATCATTTTTCGGCCGCGGTGACCGATGCAACCTGAGTTTGCTGGGAAAAAGATTCAGCCACAAAAATATTAATTAACGAAACCTACTTAAGAAACGGAATGAACTTATGATAGCTTGTAATTACAGGAAAATAACCCTCCTAAAGTATTTTTTTATTCTGGATAAATCATTTCTACGAATATCATATGTCGATTATATATTTCAGGATATATATTGATTACCGCCCTTTAAGCGTCTACTAGTGCACAACGACCTTCACGGCATCCATCTTTTCTTATTTAGATTTTAAGCTTGCATCTTTTTTTCCCGCTACCTGAAATCTTCAGTTTGAATTTACACCTCAATCGTATATTAAGTTTATATTAACTTTGAGCTTTGAATCTGCGTTTAATTGGGTTCCTCCCATGAGACCCAGTATTTTAAATGTTTCATGCCTGAGGAAAACAATGACAATTTAAGTTGCACTACAACTCTTTTGTTTACACCTTATATTCAGTAAATATTTATTCGCTTACCTGTGTATGCACGCTCACGCACGCATATACAGTTGCTAATATCTAATTATTTGCTTTATGTCGACACTTACCTCTCCCTCCCTCCCTCACTCTCTCTTTATATATATATATATATATATATATATATATATATATATATATATATATATATATATATAGTTTACGTAAAACTAGGCAATCCGTATGGGTAGACCCAAGGAGGATAAAATCCAGAGAGCTCAATGTAAATCAGAGCTAATAATTTAAATGAAAACAGACCACTTTAAGGTTGATCCGCTGTCCTTTAAAAGGGCTGTGGTGAAATAATTTATTATATGGAACCTTAAAGTGGTCTGTTTTTATTTAATATATATATATATATATATATATATATATATATATATATATATATATATATATATATATATAGAGAGAGAGAGAGAGAGAGAGAGAGAGAGAGAGAGATAGATAGATAGATAGATATAGATATATAAAAGTGAACATAGAAGTCAACACTTAGAGGCGACAGTCTGTTTCATGCTAGATGCAACCGTCAGGCCTCTTGAGATAGTTGATTGCGAGGTTAGAGCAATTTCTGCAATTTCTCTCGTAGACTTGCCTACTTTTGAGAGGGCAATAATAGATACCTTAAGTGGTTCTGATGCGTATTTGTACCCTTTCATCTGGTTAGTGGCTTGAGTGGCTATTTGAAGCTGTTTTCATACTGTATGAGGCTTTCTGGAATATTCTGGAACACTCTAGATTTAATTTAAGCTGTTCTAGAATTCTCTAGAATATTGTTCTGAATGTATTGCAAAATAGTTTTCAATATTTTGTCAAAAGCGCTTTAAATTTACCAGTTCAATCATTAGAATGCGATATCTGAATCACTTTTTTTGCACCGAGTTTTTTCCTGAATCTCATTTATATCCAAATTTATAATTATCAATAGAATACCTTAGGGTGAATAAACTTTGTTCCTAGGTGGTCAGGAAGGGGTCTTTATACTAGTAAGATTAAAAATTATTTAACCCCCCAAAACAATAGAAAAAAAATATTTTTAGTAAAAAAAAATCAGGTGAGTCACTTTTACCGAACAGCACTGTATGTTTGGTTTCTAATATATATATATATATATATATATATATCAACTTCCAGCAACGACAGTCTGTTCCATGCTTATACGCAATCGTCAGGACATATTTATTTTTGTATAAATACAAAAAATGTGGCACGGGACCAAAAGTTGGAATGGGTAATTCTTATTTTCAATCTGTCTTAAACTTAGCTAGCCACAATCACTGACCCAAAAAACTATACAATATTCCTTGCACCAAAACACCCCATTCTTACTTACCATTCTTACTATCACACACCATAATACCTCATGGTCTCTAAGAAATCTGTATTCCCACATGTAAAATTTGGCTGTGGGGAGTAGGGAATGAAAATAACAATTTTTAAAAATTAAAACCCCGATGATTAATGCACTATCAATAATAGAATATATACAAGAAACTAAACAAAATCGTGTTATTAATTAAAAAGAAAAACATAATCACTTATTCTAGCAGAAATA
This sequence comes from Acanthosepion esculentum, assembly GCA_964036315.1. Taxonomy (NCBI): domain Eukaryota; kingdom Metazoa; phylum Mollusca; class Cephalopoda; order Sepiida; family Sepiidae; genus Acanthosepion; species Acanthosepion esculentum. The sequence continues at coordinate 88,575,770 of OZ038504.1, forward strand.
TCAGCCAACTACACGAAATCTATTCGAGAATTAAATACAATAGAACCAGTAATTCAACCAAACATACACACAATTCCACATTCATTCCGATACAACAAATACAAAAAACAAGCATCCATCAGGGAACTAACATTTCTGGTACCCTATCTACTATTACACATAAAACGGACCAATCAGCAAACATCCCCTAGCTATGGCGTAAATCTAAATGCAAAATAAACATAAACTAATTTTATTTTGGTCGAAGTTTCCAATATTTAATACAGGGTTACCAATATCCTGATGCCTTCAAAATGCCTCTCTGACAGTTCTATTCACTCGAGAGATACGCGCAAGGCCGACCTTTTGCTAAATTCTGATGAAGAGAGTCGTCGGCTTTGCGTCCTGATCTTGACTTTAAGCTGATGTCTAAAGAACAATATCACTTGGGATGAGGTAAACTTCTCATCTCCATAGAATTCCTTTCGTCGCGTCGTCCGTATCACGATTGACATAACACCTAGCAAGAAAAAGAACACATATTGCTCAGCTTTAGTTAACGACGGTACCACATTGCTACAAACAGGACTGGCCTCAAGGACAAAGAACTTTCCGCGCAGCATGCGAACCATTGTAGTATATTGCTTCTGGGCTCAAATAAGGCGACGAACACTTTATATATATATAAATATATAAATATCTTTATTGTTCGAGTTGCGGCGAATGTGTAGAGTGTGGGAGAATCACAAAGGATAGGATTGCGCACACAGGAATTGACGGAAACAAACCCTAACCCTGAACCTCTAGCCTGCATCTAGCCAGACTATGAATCGGACCGGTTAAATAACATTTTGACACCTACGCAACTTCACGTGGTTACGTCTTCTTTCTGTATGCCATTTACGCAACTTCGTGTGGCCACGCCTCTTCCGGCTTGCGCCAACGCAAGCACGCATTTCCTTCCGCTCAGGAGACCTGTGCACCCTGTTTATTCAAGGCTCAAGACACCCGTAAGTCCTGTTTATTTTAGACCCCGGATGCATTTCCTGTTTATATTATCACCAGTTCCGATTTCTGCTCACACACTGATGCAGCGAAAGTAAGGCCAAAAGTCTTTCCTCAACCGGTATCCATGTCATCAATAAGCTTTCACAACGACCTTGCAGTGGAAGAAGGAGTGATAACTGGCATTTTCTGGCCCTCTATATCTAGGCGGTTGGGGATGGAGATGAAAGCTTTTAGATCCACAATTATCTCAAAAGTCCATTCCCCGTACAGGTCTTCAGATTTAGGACTTAGTATCTGACCGTCGTGTACCAGATAAGCTGCCAAGTGCTCTCCTAAAACTCTAGGAGGATCCTCATATACTGATACTAGTGTCCTTAAGATATCTTCATATTCCGTGCGGAAAATGATGTCTTTGATTATAAGATCTCGACTAGAGGTGTCTTCACAGTGGGCAGACGTAAGTAACAGCATGTCACATGAAGTAGCATTTACGCTTGATTACTCTTTGAGGTTTAACTCTCACGGATGTGAAAGATTTTATCATGGTGGCATTAGTAGAGCGACAGATTTTTCGACTCAAATGGTTTTTTTTACGACCGAATTTTGTCAACTATGTTTTTAAAAAGATTATACCCTTTTTGTGTTTTATTTTTTCTTATAGACAAAACAAGGAAATTAAAAAAAAAATAAACAATTGACCAAACGAAAAAAGTAACAGAAACAGTAAAGATGAAAATTAAGACACAAATTAAAGTATTTCTACCAAGTGTAGGAGAAAATCAAACTAGTTTAACGTACAAACAGTAAAAATTAAAAAATTAAATACGGAATACGAAAAACTAAGTTTACCAACAGACGAAGGAAATTACAAAAAATATTTAAAATTTACTTCAAAGATATAAACAATAAAACAACTCAAAGAGGTGGTGGGGAGTCTTTTATATTAAATAAATAAAAATCACAAAATCAATGAAAAATAATTAAGAACAAGGAAGAGTAAAAAAGTTACACTAAATGCACGTGTAGGAAAAAAATGCTTCGTCTTTCACGAAAACAAAATGGCCGAAATAAACCGAAAAATAAAAATAAATTTTTCAGAAAGTCTAACGTTTAATATAAATTAAACTGGAAATAAATTTTTAAAAATAAGCTTAAGAATAAATAAATAAAAAACTTAAACATTTACAACAAAATTAAAAGCATCAAAAGAAAATTAAATAAAAACACTATTCCAATAAATAAAAGGACGTTACACCAGAAAAATATGAAAAATAAAATTAGCTCATTTCCGGGGGAGAGTGAAAGAAATCTGAAATTTTTAAAAAAATACAAAAATTGCAACAGATACAGTCAATGTAAAATAAATGTAACCAAAATAACTTAAAACAAAGTCAAGGCCATAGTCAGGCCATATGCGTTGGTCTTTTGCTCCACTATTTATATATACATGTCAGTGATGCATTGTGGGTAATCTATTGTGTCGTATTTTGATGGCCAGTAACAGTTATGTCTCGAATTATTCTAATGGCTATTTGGTGGAAATAATGGTTGATCTGAGTGCAGTTTTTTGCTCCATATACTGTTGTTTCAAACCTTTTATATTTTATTGTTGGTTGCCAGACTCGATGAATTACTTAAATATGATTATCAAATTCTCCTAATAATTTCATATGTATATCATTGCTTGAACCGGCTTCTAATGCTCTGGAGTGAGCGGCTCGGTGATAGTTTTCGTGGCTCCAGGGGACACAGTCCTATGGTTAAAGAGAATCTTAGTAGAGTTCCACCACGGAATATGTGAGTGAGCGGCGCTATATTGAGAAACGGCCGTCCAGTGCTTTCTGTATTCTGTTGAGTTTTCAGACTCGATGAATTACTTAAATATAATTATCAAATTCTCTTAATAATTTCACATATATATATATATATATATATATATATGTATATATATATATATATGTTTGTAATTTAGAATTTTCTTCTTTTATCTTTATTCATGTATTACAGCGAACCATCCTCCTTCCCTTGGTGAGATGTAAGTTCCACTCGAGTAGCTTCTTCCTACAAACCGCTGATTTGAAGAACCGATATCAAAGGGGATACTTCCCCGATCACTACAAACTTAGCCTGTAAATATGTCTCTTACTCTGCAACCCTCTACATCGAGTGACTCCCGGGCCTTGTAAATGGTCAGTATGAAAGTATGTATATATATATATATATATATATATATATATACATATATATGCTTTAATAATACCCTATTTGATAATATATATATATACATACACACACGCACACATATATATATATATATAGAGATAGATAGATATATACATTCATATATACCTTATATATATATATATATATATATATATATATATATATATATATATTGTAATCCCCGGACACAATGTTTCGCTGTGTCTCAGCTCTTTAGTGTGGCTAGACATCCGATTGCTTCAAGCTGGGATCGATTTGTCATTAGTCAGAGATACTAATATATATATATATATATATATATATATATATATATATATATATGAAGAAATATAATTTTAAGGTATGCTCTATTTATGGGATAAAGTGCTCAATATTAGAGATAGAAGTATGCAAATATAAAAGTGAATATTGAAGTCACTTGCGACAAACTGTTTCATGCTAAACGCAATCATCAGTCCCTGATGATTGAGTTTAGCATGAAACAGTTTATCACCTCAGTGTTCAATTTCTCTGTTCACACACACACACACATATATATATATATATATATATATATATATATATATATATATATATATATATATATATATATGATTAGATAAGGATAAATATAATTATTATTATAAGAATATATATATATATAATATATATATATAATATAATATATATATATATATATATATATATATATTATATTATAGTATATATGTAATATATAATAAATACGATAAGAATAATTTAATCATATAATCCCATATATATATATATATATATATATATATATATATATGTGTGTGTGTGTGTGTGTGTGTTTGTGTGTGTCATTATATAAGGTACAAGTAGAAAAATCTTTATAAATTTAATATTTTAGGTATTTAATTTAGCTTCATAAGACATACTTTTGAAAATTCTTCGTCTATTTGAAGAAATAAAATTTCTCCCTTTTTTATGAAACTTTCCGAAAAAATTATTTTAACTTTTTTTTATACTTCCCCTCCCCCCAATTTCCGACAAAAAAACTTAATTAAATAGCGAAACGTCATATTTATAAAGATTTTCCAAACGCTAACCTTTCTCTATCCTAGACAGACAGAGACATATTACAAGCTTAGATGTATTCATAAAATTAAGCGGGAAAAAATGCGCGACGCCATATTTCTTTTCTTTTTCGTTTTTTTTTTTCTCTTCTCTAACGTTCAATCAGTTAAAATTTCTGTCGGCTGACTTCTTAGTAAGAGGTTGCCTGAACGATTCACCAATATCTCTTTTATATTTGCCAACCTATTCGTGAATTCATACAAGAGACGATCCGAGATTTAAGAGCGTGTTAGCTTGAAGTGAATCGATAAATCAATAAGGAAGAGAAAGATAGATATTTTAAAAGGTCACTATATAATTATCACATTTCGAATATTATTTTAAAAATTTGTCCCTGCTGTGGGAAAAGCCAACAAATATATATCATCAATATTAACGGACATTGTGTTATTTATTAACAAGACACTCAATTACAGAACCCCTGCGGGGATAGACAAATGAGGTTAAAGGAAATCAAGTCATCTGGGGGAAAAAAGGCCATTCATTTACGTGAAGGTAAGGATAGACTGAGTTCGTACGTAGAACGTCTCACCTGTGTCTCTTCCATCACATTCATTCCCTGTTTATTTTAACATTTTTTTTATATCTTTGTTTCTTTTTCGTTCTTTCTCTTTCTGTCCTTGTTTTCTTTGCCGTCATCTTCCCAGAAAATGGAAGAGGACAACAAAGACAAAAATACTGGTGTTCGATTGTATCTGTTTAATGCAATGTTTCTCAACCTTTTTCTCTTCAGGGCACCCTTGTAGAATAACTAAAACTCTTGGGCACACTTGAAATTTTAATGAGGAAGTGTTAATTGTGAAAATTTTAAAAAGTAAAAAGATAAACGCGTCTCCTGAAATTAGCATTTATTTTAAAGACATTACGTTGCTGATGTGAAACCTGTACTTGATGTGTTTTGACAAAGAACAATATTACCATTCATGGTTGTGATTCTTGGTTTACCATTCTCAAAGATTTAAAGACATTCTGAAGAATCTATTTCTTTTAGAGAGGTCGATAGTGATGAAGGCAAAACGGAAATGATTATTCACTCTTTCTTATAGATTAAAGAAATTAAAAAGACAGTTTAAAATATCAAATGTCAAAGACTTGAATACTTGACTTAGACCTGGGCACATTTCAGGGCGCATTGCTGCGCTCGGGCGCACCAGTTGAAAAACACTGACTTAAAAACTGATTTAACACTGTCAAAAATTATAAAACTGAAACATGAAATTTTTCGAAATGTCGAAATTTACATATGAGTAATATGTGTACGCAGAGGCACATGCATATATAGTGATTTACTAAGTGTAGCATAGGTGTGGGACAAGGCTGTAAGTATGGAGTGATATTCGAATTCGCTTATTAGTTGTCATTGATGGAACAAGACAACCTGGTTAACCATTACGCCACATCGAAGTAAGCAATATATATATATATATATATATATATATATATATATATATATATATATATATATATATATATATGGTTTGCAGGTCTGAAAGATCAAAAGCTATTTTTATAGATTTCATTAAAATAAAGATTATTATCATTTTTATTTTATTATTAATGTATATATATATATATATATATATATATATATATATATATATATATATATATATATTTCAGTTTATTCGTATAAATCTATCAGTATATTTCAGTCTATTCATATCTATCAATCTACCTATGTTTAATTGTCTTTCTCATTCCCATCACCTTTCTCTCTTTTCCTCTAATTCTGTATATATCCGCATAAATGCATGTGTCTCTCTCCCTCTCTCACTCTCTCTCTCTCTATATTATTATTATTATTATTAGTAGTAGTAGTAGTAGTAGTAGTAGTAGTAGTAGTAGTAGAAGTCTTATAAGTATAAGACACTATACTCGATCGGAAAACCTTCGGTGAAAGAGAAGAAAAGATTCAAAATTGTGCACATATATATATATATATATATATATATATATATATATATATATATATATATAAATATTAGCTCCTGAAAAATTAATTTCGGTTGAGCCCTCTGGTTTGAGGTGTGAATTTGTAAACAGTGACTATTTAAGATAATACTGCACGACTCGTCGACAGAATTGAGTCACTGTCAGTCACTGTGTGTTTATCCGAATCTAAAAATAAACACGCTAAAATTCAAACTCATCCCGTACCGTACGCTGACGGCTTAGTGGGAGAAGTTCGGACTGACGCAAATTCAGTCGGGTTTCGATCCTAGCTGGAAGCAACCGGACGTCTAGCCACACTGATGAGCTGCGAAACAGTCTGTCTGTCGATGACAAAAATATATATATATATATATATATATATATATATATATATATATATATATATATATATATATATATATTACATGTGCATAATTTTGAATCTTTCCTTCTCTGTGACCCTCTCCCTCAGGACGATATCTGTATCTCTTGGAGTTAACCTTGTGTACTTTTTCCGTTTATATTTGATTTGCAAGTCTGAAGGATTGGAAGCTATTTTTTTAGCCTTCATGAAATAAAGATTATGACGTATGGGATTTTAAGTGTTTGGTATTCATTAATTAATAATTTTGCTCTGTCTCTGACATGGAGCTCTCCTTGGATCTTTATCCTCTTGGAAATTCCATACGGATTACCATTTTTATTTTATTATTAATTTATATATATATATATATATATATATATATATATATATATATATATATATATATATATTCAGTTGTATGGATATGAGTTTGTGGGCCATGATTTCACGCTTATGCGATCATCAAACAAACGGACATAAATTGGAGTTATTTATGCTTGATTGACTATGTTTCCTGTTGCGAGGGTGGAATCTACTTCTGTGTTTGTATGGGGTGACACTCTGATACACATACTCATACTACTCAGGTGCAATTAATCGGGTGCGACAACCTTTCAAGCCACGTCGAGCTGGCCAGTATATGAACAGCAATTTGACCGTGCTAACGACGTTTCCTCTGTAGCTAAATTGCATAGCACGTCAGGCTATGTGACGGCTCCGTGTAGGATATAGGCTTTATTCCTGTCGAAGGATATATATATATATATATATATATATATATATATATATATATATATATATATATATATATATATATATATATATATATATATATATATTGTGTGTGTGTGTGTGTACATATGAATAAAAACAAATAATCCTTACCAAAGCCAATATACATGTATATAATAAATTGTAAAATTAAAATATTAGTAAAATTAAAAATCGTCTATTATTTAAAATATAATATAAATAATAATTACCTTATAAAAAACTCAACAACAATAATATTTACTCCCTTTGGTTTATTCTGTACTAGCAGCATGGCCCGGCGTTGCCCGTGCTTGATTCAAAAATCGTACGACTCATACAGCAATCGCTATCACTTAACTTAAAATATTTTTGCCCTTCCTGGCCTTTAAAGGAGTGCCCTTTGCAATGCTGATGTTGCTACATGCCTTACTTCTTGCCTATCTCACACTGCGATTTTTTTCTAAGCTCTATACTAAACATTAAATCTGTTACGAAAAAAGTACTAAACAAAATGAACACAAAACGATCAGCTTTAAAAAAGGACTCGTAACTGGAAAAACCGAATGAAAAAAGAATGTTAACAACAAATTTATCTTCACGCCCAACCCAGTTCTGCGGAATCAGAATCAACGTTGAGTTTAAGCAAGCGAATGAGCCAATTGGATTAAAGTGCCATGCAGATTTAAATTTTTCCCACTTGTGACGAATGCAGCTATCGATTTTTTGCATGCTAGCATGCTAGTTAACATTCGTGTCAGTCAGCTGTTGGCTCTCACGCTGGCCAATAGAATCTTCCTGCCTATTCGTGGCAGCCAACTATAGGCTCTCACTCTGGTCAGTAGAAAATGGCCGCAAACTACATGAAAACTGCCGTAGAAACATAAAAAATCGATTATTTCCACTATCTATGGGAGTTGGGAAATGCGAAGTCGCTCTTGGCCTTCTTACTAACTTGAAGAATGTGCATGTAAATTTTGGTGCAAATCCGTCGAAAATTGCGGCCGTGCATTCGTTACATAGACACACGCACACACACATCCTGTCTTTTATAGATAGAGATTAAATTACACCACTTAGCGTCATCTATAAGTTAGCCTGATGTATATTTATGAACGTTGTTAAATTTAAAAATTCTGAAAAAAAAAAACTAACAGCTTTACTTTTGTTTTTAAATACTGGTTGAAAAATAAAATCTGAATATTTGCCTTGATAAAACCCAAGAAATGATTGCACTGGTAGTATCAAAGCAATGACTAGCTTGGACCGGCTCTGACCAGCTATGACCAGCTAAGATTAGCTTAGACCAGGTCTGAGCAGCTTGGACAAGCTATGACCAGCTAAGACCAGAGGCCCGAGTGAAGTCACTCGATTCCCCACGTTAAAAACCGACCTTGTGTCACAACCTGACTGAGGTGGGGGTCAAGTAAATACAGAGATCAATGTGGGAGTTCCCCCAAGTCTCCCTTCTTGGTACTAAGCTCTTTCTGCTTTATATTAATGAACAGCCACAGAACAGACATAGATCTCCAGGAAATATACAGTGCTGTTCGATAAAAGTGACACACTTGTTTTTTTTTTTACTAAATGTTCTCTTCTCCGATGAAACGAAAGTTGAGCTAAATTCAAAGGATAAGCGATCTAAAATCCGAAGAAGAAGCTTTGAAAGCTCTTTGAATTTAGCAGTAAGTACTGTCAAGCATCCGTTCAGTATAATGTTCTGGGGATGTTTTTCTTTTCATGGAACTGGTTTCTTAAATCCAGGAGCTAGCAGTACAAGAGAATTTTAGAGTCTTGCCTGCTCCCTTCTGCTGAAAGGGTGCAAATCGACCCCACCAAGCTCATTTTTATGCAGGATAATGCTCCCTGCCACAAATCAAAATTGATGAAGGAATACTTTGATGAGAAGCAGGTGAGTGTTATGACATTGCCGCCCCAATCTCCTGACCTCAAACCCATAGAAAACTTATGGAGCATTATAAAGTACAGGCTCTCGAGAAAGCAGTTGAGCAACAAAGAGGATTTGATTGTGAATTTCATATCCGAATGGAATTCAACGCTTGGAGATGAGATTTGTTAGAACTTAATCAAGTCAATGCCAAAAAGGGTTGAAAAGGTTATTCAAAATAAAGAAAGACCCATAGATTATTAAATATTTCAAACTATATTACCTATTATAAATAAATTATACCTCTATTATTCTTTATTTATAAGCTGTTCGGTTATGTTTCTATTGATTACTAGTTGCAGGAAATAAGTGAGTCACTTTTTTTGCACAGAGTTTTTCCCTAAATCTCATTTATATCCCAAATTATAATTATCAATAGAATACTTTAGGGTGAGTAAAATCTTTTACTAGGTGGTCGGGAAGGGGTTTTTATATTAGTAAGATTAAAAATTAGTTTGACCCCAAAAACAATAGGCGGAAAAATTTTTAAGTGAAAAAATATCAGGTGAGTCACTTTTCTCGAACATCACTGTATATATGCATAAAGGAACAGTGTATAGGTGCACTTCCAGAAAAAACTAGATGACGAGAGGCTGCGGTCTGATTTCACTTTTGACCCGGCCCTGCTAGTTCGATGGTGGGAACAGGCTTGTAACATTGAATACCTGAAAAATCAAACTAGTGGTTGTGGAAGACCACCGAGCAGAATCTGAACTTTCTCGTATCATGATGAGAGCTACTTTTCTCAAGAAGGCTCTGTCCCTTGAACACCTGACTCCTCGTGCTAGCCTCTATTTTTACACGCGCCACAGGGTTAGGAGATTGTCTGGATGATATCTTCACTAACCCTAAGCCTAACCCATTCGTCTCCCTTCTCGGTACTACGCTCTTTCTGTTTTATATTAATGATCAACCACAGAACATACCCAGATCTCCAGTAATATATATATATATATATATATATATATATATATATATATATATATATATATATATATATATATATATATATATATTAACTGTGTATAGGTGCACTTTAAAAAAAATAGATGACTAAAGGCTGCGGTCTGATCTCACTTTTGACTCGGCCCTATTGGTTTGATGGCGGAGACAGGCTTGTAACTTTGAATAACTGAAAAATCAAGCTAGTTGTTGCGGAACACCACTGAGCAGAACGCGAACTGTCTCGTGTCACGATGAATGGCTGTTTTCTCATGAAGGATCCTTTCTTTAAACACCTAACCTATTAATACTTAGGCTCGCCTAGGACCTCAAAGAGAACTCGTATATACAATACATCGTTAAAGATGCTGGAAAAATAGTCGGTCCCCTGCACCGCCCCAGTAAGTCACTGATTCTTCCTGCAATCATCAACATTTACAAAAGCGAGATCCCGACGAAAATGTATTGCTGTTACCAATTATGGACAGGAGCTGTAGCATCCTCGCTTTCCCGTCTGGATAGATTCCAAAAGCTACTCCACGTACTTGAGTGGGATAAATTATTTTCCACCCTACAACAACTTTCCCCACAGACAAAATGTCAAAAGTCTCTCGCTGCTTTAAGCTATTTCCATGGAAAGTATTTAGACGAACTACATTCCTTAGTTCCACCAGTTCTAGATGGTTAACCATTACCTTTATATATCCGGAAAAACGTAAACTCTTAATCTGTAAGCCTCTACCTCGAATGGCTCTTGGAACAGCTGAACCAAAGCACTTCATCCAGCATATTAGAAGCACATTAGAAGCATTCACCAAGCACATTAAAAGCACATTAGAAGCATTCCTCCAGCACATTAGAAGCACATTATAAGCATTCATCCGGCACATTAGAAGCATTCACCCAGCACATTAGAAGCACATTAGAAGCATCCAACCAGCACATTAGAAGCACATTAAAAGGATTCATCCAGCAAATTAGAAGCATTCATCCAGCACATTAGAAGCACATTAGAAGCATTCACCCAGCACATTCGAAGCATATTAGAAGCATTCATCCAGCACATTAGAAGCACATTAGAAGCATTCACCCAGGACATTAGAAGACCATTACAAGTATTCACCCAGCACATTAGAAGCACATTAGAAGCATTCACCCAGCACATTAGAAGAATTCAACCAGGACATTAAAAGCACATTAGAAGCATTCACCTAGCACATTAGAAGCACATTAGAAGCATTCACCCAGCACATTAGAAGCAAATAGGAAAATTCAACCTGCACATTAGAAGCACATTAAAAGCATTAACCCAGCACATTAGAAGCATTGATCCACCACATCGGAAGCACATTAGAAGCATTCACCCAGCACATTAGAAGCATTCACCCAGCACATTAGAAGTATTCACCCAGCAGATTAGAAGCACATTAGAAGAATCCACCCAGCACATTAGAAGCACATTAGAAGCATTCACCCAGCATATTAGAAGACCATTAGAAGCATTCGCCCAGCACATTAGAAGCCCATTAGAAGCGTTCACCCAGCACATTAGAAGCATTCACCCAGCACATTAGAAGCACATTAGAAGCATTCACCTAGCACATTAGAAGCACATTAGAAGCATTCATCAACCACATTAGAAGCACATTAGAAGCATTCACCCAGCACATTAGAAGCATTCACCCAGCACATTAGAAGCATTCACACAGCAGATTAGAAGCACACTAGGAGCATTCACCCAGCAAATTAGAAGCCCATTAGATGTATTCACCCAGCACAATAGAAGCACATTAGAAGCATCCGCCCAGCACATTAAAAGCCCATTAGAAGCATTCACCCACCACATTAGAAGTACATTAAAAGCATTCAACCAGCACATTAGAAGCACATTAGAAGTATTCACCCACTACATTAGAAGCACATTAGAAGATTTCACCCAGCACATTTGAAGCACATTAGAAGCATTCACCCAGCAGATAAGAAGCACATTCGAAGCATTCACCCATCACATTAGAAGCATTCACACAGCAGATTAGAAGCACATAAGAAGCATTCACCAAGCACATTCGAAGCACATTAGAAGCATGCATCCAGCACATTAGAAGCATTCACCCAGCACATTAGAAGCACATTACAAGCATTTACCCACAACATTAGAAGCATTCACCCAGCACATTAGAAGCATTCACCCAGCACATTAGAAGCATTCACCCAGCACATTAGAATCACATTAGAAGCATTCACCTAGCACATTAAAAGCACATTAGAAGCATTGACCCAGCACATTAGAAGCACATTAGAAGCATTCACCCAGCACATTAGAAACACATTAGAAACATTCACCCAGCACATTAGAAGCCCATTAGAAGCATTCACCCAGCACATTAGAAGCATTCACCCAGCACATTAGAAGCACATTAGAAGCATTCACACAGCACATTAGAAGCACATTAAAGCATTCACCAACCACATTAGAAGCATATTAGAAGTATTCACCTAGCACATTAGAAGCCCATTCGAAGCATTCACCCAGCACATTAGAAGCACATTCGGAGCATTCACCCATCATATTAGAAGCATTAACACAGAAGATTAGAAGCACATAAGAAGCATTCACCCAGCACATTAGAAGCACATTAAAAGCATCAACCCAGGACATTAGAAGCATTTACCAACCACATTAGAAGCACATTAGAAGCCTTCACCCACCACATTAGAAACATTCACCCAGCACATGAGAAGCTTTCACCCAGCACATTAGAAGCACATTAAAAGCATTCACCCGACACATTAGAAGCACATTATAAGCATTAACCTAGCACATTAGAAGCACATTAGAAGCATTGACCAAGCACATTAGAAGCACATTAGAAGCACATTAGAAGCATTCACCCACCACATTAGAAGCATATTAGAAGTATTCACCTAGGACATTAGAAGCCCATTAGAAGCCTTCACCCAGCACATTAGAAGCACATTAGAAACATTCACCCAGCACATTAGAAGCCCATTAGAAGCATTCACCCAGCACATTAGAAGCATTCACCCAGCACATTAGAAGCATTCACCTAGCACATTAGAAGTATATTAGAAGATTTCACCCAGCACATTAGAAACACATTAGAAGCATTCACCCAGCACATTAGAAGCACATTAGAAGCATTCACACAGCACATTAGAAGCACATTAACGCATTCACCCAGCACTTTAGAAGCGCATTCGAAGCATTCACCCAGCACATTAGAAGCAAATTAGAAGCATTCACTCAGCACATTAGAAGCCCATTAGAAGCATTCACCCAGCATATTAGAAGCATTCACCTAGCACATTACAAGGACATAAGAAGATTCCACCCATTACATTAGAAGCACATTAGAAGCATTCACCCAGCACATTAGAATCACATTAAAAGCATTCACCCTGCACATTGAAGCATTCACCAGCCACATTAGAAGCACATTAGAAGCATTCACCCACCACATTAGAAGAATTCACCAAGCACTTTAGAAGTAAATTAGAAGCATTCACCCAGCACATGAGAAACACATTAGAAGCATTCACCCAGCACATTACAAGCACATTAGAAGCATTCACCCAGCACATTAGAAGCACATTAGACGCATTCACCCAGCACATTAGAAGCACATTCGAAGCATTCACGCAGCACATTAGAAGCATTCACCCAGCACATTAGAAGCACATTAGAAGCATTCACCTAGCACATTAGTACATTAGAAGCATTCACCCAGCACAGTAGAAGCACATAAGAACATTCACCCAGCACCTTGGAAGCAGATTAAAAGCATTCACCCAGGACATTAGAAGCATTCATACACCACATTAGAAGCATATTAGAAGCATTCACACACCACATTAGAAGCATTCACCAAGCACATTAGAAGCATTCACCCAGCACATTAGAAGCACATTAGAAGCATTCACCCAGCATATTAGAAGCACATTAGAAGCATTCACCTAGCACATTAGAAGCACATTAGAAGCATTCACACAGCACATTAAAAGCACATTAAAGCATTCACACACCACATTAGAAGCATATTAGAAGTATTCACCTAGCACATTAGAAGCCCATTAGAAGAATTCACCCAGCACATTAGAAGCACGTTAGAAGCATTCACCCAGCACATTAGAAGCACATTAGAAGCCTTTACCCAGCACATTAGAAGCATTCACACAGCACATTAGAAGCCTATTAGGAGCATTCACCCAGCACATTAGAAGCACATTAAAAGCATTCACCCAGCAGATTAGAAGCATTCACCCAGCAAGATAGAAGCATTCACACAGCACATTAGAAGCACATTAAAAGAATACACCCAGCACATTAGAAGCACACTGGAAGCATTCAGCCAGCACATAAGAAGCACATTAGAAGCATTCATCCAGCACATTAGAAGCACATTAGAAGCATTAACCCAGCACATTAGAAGCCCATTAGATGCATTCACCCAACACTTTAAAATCACATTAGAAGCATTCACCCAGCACATTAGAAGCCCATTAGAAGCATTCACCCTACACATTAGAAGCACATTAGAAGCATTCACCCAGCATATTAGAAGCGCATTAGAAGCATTCACCCAGCATATTAGAAGAATTCACACAGCATATTAGAAGCACATTAGAAGCATTCACCTAACACATTAAAAGCACATTAGTAGCATTCACCCAGCACATTAGAAACACATTAAAAGCATTCAACCAGCACATTAGAAGCACATTAGAAGCATTCACCCAGCACATTAGAAGCATTCACCCACCACATTAGAAGCACATTAGAAGCATTCACCCAGCATATTAGAAGAATTCACACAGCATATTAGAAGCACATTAGAAGCATTCACCTAACACATTAAAAGCACATTAGTAGCATTCACCCAGCACATTAGAAACACATTAAAAGCATTCAACCAGCACATTAGAAGCACATTAGAAGCATTCACCCAGCATATTAGAAGCACATTAGAAGCAAACACCCAGCACATTAGAAGCATATTAGAAGCATTCAACTAGCAAAGTAGAAGCCCATTAGATGCATTCAACCAGCACATTAGAAGCCCATTAGAAGCATTCACCTAGCCCATTAGAAATCCATTAGAAGCATTCACCAAGCACATTAGAAGCACATTAGACGGATTCACCCAGCACATTAAAAGCACATTAGAAGCATTCACCCACAACAGCAGAAGCACATTAGAAGCATTCACCCAGCATATTAGAAGCATTCACCCAGCAGATTAGAAGCACATTAGAAGCATTCACCTAGCACATTAGAAGCACATTAGAAGCATTCACCCAGCACATTAGAAAAACATTAGAAGCATTCACCGAGCATATTAGATGCAGATTAGAAGCATTCGCCCAGCATATTGCAAGCACATTAGAAGCATTCACCCAGCATATTAGAAGCACATTAGAAGCATGCATCCAGCACATTAGAAGCATTCACCCAGCACATTAGAAGGACATTAGACGCATTCACCCAGCACATTAGAAGCTTTCACCCAGCACATTAGATTTACATTAGAAGCATTCATCCAGCACGTTAGAAACACATTCGAAGCATTCACCCAGCATATTAGAAGCACATTAGAAGCATGCATCCAGCACATTATAAGCATTCACCCAGCACATTAGAAACACATTAGAAACATACACCCACCACATTAGTAGCAAATTAGAAGCATTCTCTTAGCATATTAAGAGGACATTAGATGCATTCAACAAGGACATTAGAAGAATTCACCCTGCACATTAGAAGCATTCACCCATCACATTAAAAGCATTCACCCAGCACATTAGAAGCAGATTATAAGCATTCCCCTAGAACATTAGAAGTACATTAGAAGCATTGACCCACCACATTAAAAGCACATTTGAAGCATTCACCCAGCACATTAGAAGCACATTAAAAGCATTCACCCAGCACATCAGAAGGACAATCGAAGCATTCACGCAGCACATTAGAAGCATTCACCCAGCACATTAGAAGCACATTAGAAGCATTCACATAGCACATTAGAAGCACATTAGAAGCATTCGCCCAGCACATTAGAAGCACATTAGAAGCATTCACCCAGCACATTAGAAGCATTAAAACAGGACATTAGAAGCACATTAGAAGCATTAACCTAGCACATTAGAAACACATTAGAGGCATTCACCCAACATATTAGAAGCACATTAGAAGCATTCACCCAGCACATTAGAAGCACATTAGAAGCATTCACCCAGCACATTCGAAGAACATTATAATGATGCATCCAACACATTAGAAGGACATTAGACGCATTCACACAGCATATTAGAAGCTTTCACCCAGCACATTAGAAGCACATTAGAAGAATTCCTGCACCACGTTAGAATCACATTAGAAGCATTCACACAGCACATTAGAAGCACATTAGAAGCATGCATCCAGGACATTATAAGCATTCACCCAGCACATTAGAAGCACATTAAAAGCATTCACCCAGCACATTAGAAGCACATAATAAGCATTCCCCTAGCACATTAGGAGCACATTAGAAGCATTCACCCTCCACATTAGAAGCACATTTGAAGCATTCACCCAGCACATTAGAAGCATATTAGAAGCATGCATGAAGCACATTAGAAGCATTCAAACAGCATATTAGGACAATCGAAGCATTCACCCAGCACATTAGAAGTATTCACCCAGCACGTTAGAAGCACATTAGAAGCATTCACCTAGCACATTAGAAGCACATTAGAAGCATTCACCCAATACATTAGAAGCACATTAAAAGCATTCACCAAGCACATTAGAAGCATTCACCCAGTACATTAGAAGCACATTAGAAGCATTCACCTAGCACATTAGAAACACATTAGAAGCATTCACGCAACATATCAGAAGCACATTAAAAGCATTCACCCAGCACATTAGAAGCACATTAGAAGCATTTACCCAGCACATTCGAAGCACATTATAATCATGCATCAAACACATTAGAAGCATTCACCCAGCAAATTAGAAGCACATTAGAAGCATACACACAGCACATTAGAAGCATTCACCCAGCACATTAGAAGCAGTCACGCAGCATATTAGATGCACACTAGAAGCATTCCCCTAGCACATTATAAGCCTTCACCCAGCACATTAGAAGCACATTAGAAGCATTCACCCAGCACATTAGAAGCACATTAGAATCATGCACGAACACATTAGAAGCATTCACCCAGCAAATTAGAAGTACATTAGAAACATTCACCCAGCACGTTAGAAGCAGATTAGAAGCATTCATCCAGCACATTAGAAGCATTCACCCACCACATTAGGAGCACATTAGAAGCATTCACCTAGCACATTAGAAGTACATTGTACGCTTTCACCTAGCCAATTAGAAGCACATTAGAAGCATTCATCCAGTACATTAGAAGACCATTAGATGCATTCACCCAGCACATTCGACGAATTCACCAACGATATTAGAAGCATTCACCTAGCACATTAGAAGAATTCACCAAGCACATTAGAAGCAAATTAGAAGCATTCATCTAGCACATTAGAAGCACATTAGAAGGATTCACCCAGCACATTAGAAGCATTCACCCAGCACATTAGAAGCACATTAAAAACATTCACCCAGCACATTAGAAGCACATTAGAGGCATTCAACCACCACATTAGAAGCACATTAGAAGCAATAAACCAACACATTAGAAGCATTCACCCAGCATATTAGAAGCATTCTCCCAGCACATTAGAAGCACTTTAGAAGCATTCACCCACCACATTAGGAGCACATTAGAAGCATTCACCCAGCACCTTAGAAGAATTCATCCAGCACCTTGGAAGCACATTAGAAGCACACACCCAGCACATTAGAAGCACATTAGAAGCATTCAGCTAGAACATTAGAAGCCCATTAGAAGCATTCACCCACCACATTAGAAGCCCATTAGAAGCATTCACAAAGCTCATTAGAAGCACATTAGAAGCATGCCTCCAGCAGATTATAAGCATTCACCCAGCACATTAGAAACATTCACCCAGCACATTAAAATCATTCACCCAGCACATTAGAAGCACATTATAAGCATTCCCATAGCACATTAGAAGCTCTTTAGCATTCCCAACAAATTAGAAGCACATTAGAAGCATTCACCCAGCAGATTAGAAGAAAGCATACAGCATATTAGAAGCATTCACCCAGCACATTAGAAGCATATTAGAAGCATTCACCTAGCACGTTAGGAGCACATTAGATGCATTCACCCAGCACATTAGAAGCCCATTAGAAGCATTCACCCAACACATTAGAAGCATTCACCAAGCACATTAGAAGCACATTAGAATCATTCACCCACGACATTAGAAGCCATCACCCAGCAATTTATAATCATTCACCCTGCACATTAGAATCACTATAGAAGCATTAACCTAGCACATTAGAAGCACATTAGAAGCTTTCATCCAGCACATTAGAAGCATTCACCCAGCATATGCGAAGGACATTAGAAGCATTCATCCAGCACATTAGAAGCCCATTAGAAGCATTCACCCAGCACATTAGAAGCACATTAGAAGCATTCACCCAGCACATTAGAAGCATTCACCCAGCACATTACAAACACATTAGAAGCATTCACCCAGCACATTAGAAACACATGAGAAGCATGCATCCAGCACATTATAAGCATTCGCACATCATATTAGAAGCACATTTGAAGCATTCACCCAGCTCATTATAAGCACATTAATAGCATTCACCTAGCACATTAGAAACACATTAGAAGAATTCACCCAGCACATTAGAAGCCCATTAGATGCATTCATCCAGCGCATTAGAAGCACATTAGAAGCATTCACCTAGCAAATTAGAAGCACAATTGAATCATTCACACAGCACATTAGAAGCCCATTAGAAGCATTCACCCAGCACATTACAAGCCCATTAGAAGCATTCAATCAGCATATTAGAAGCCCATTAGAATCATTCAAACAGCATATTAGAAGCATTCACCCAGCACATAATAAGAATTCACCCAGCACATTAGAAGCATATTAGAAGCATTCATCCAGCACATTAGATGATTTCACCCAGCACATTAGAAGCACATTAGAAGCATTCACCCAGCACATTAGGAGCTTTCACCCAGCATATTAGAATGATATTAGATGCATTAACCCAGCATATTAGAAGCACATTAGAAGCATTCACCCAGCTCATTAGAAGCACATTAGAAGCATTCACCTAGCATATTAGAAACACATAAGAAGCATTCACCAAGCAGATTAGTAGAATTCACCCAGCACATTAGAAGCATTCACCCAGCACATTAAAAGCATTCAGCCAGCACATTAAAAGCACATTATAAGCATTCCCCTAGAACAGTAGAAGCACATAAGAAGAATTCACGAAGCGCATTAGAAGCACATTACAAGCATTCATCCAGCACATTAGAAGCACATTAGAAGCATTCCCCTAGTACTTTAGAAGCACATTAGAAGCATTCACCCAGCACATTAGAAGTCCATTAGAAGCATTCACCCAGCACATTAGACGCTTTCACCCAGCAAATTAGACGCAAATTAGAAGCATTCACCTAGCACATTAGAAGCACATTAGAAGCATTCCACCAGCACATTAGAAGCCCATTAGATGCATTCAACCAGCACATTAGAAGCACATTAGAAGCATTCACCCAGCACATTAGGAGATTTCACTCAACAAATTAGAAGCACATTAGAAGCATTCACCTAGAACATTAGAAGAATTAACCCAGCACATTAGAAGCACATTAGAAGCATTCATCCAGGACATTAGAAGACCATTAGATGCATTCACCAAACACATTAAAAGCATTCACCCAGCACATTAGAAGCAAATTAGAAGCATTTACCTAGCACATTAGAAGCACATTAGAAGCATTCACACACCTCATTAGAAGCACATTAGAAGTGTTCACCCAGCACATTAGAAGCACATTACAAGCATTCACCCTGCACATTAGAAGCACATTAGATGCATTCAACTAGCACATGAGAAGCACATTAGAAGCATTCACCCAGCACATTAGAAGCCCATTAGAATCATTCCCCCAGCACATTAGAAGCACATTAGAATCATTCACCTAGCACATTAGAAGCATTCACCCAGCATATTAGAATGACATTAGAAGCATTCACCCAGCACATTAGAAGCACATTAGAATCATGCATCCAGCACATTAGAAGCATACACCCTGCATATTAGAAGCACATTAGAAGCATTCACCCAGCACGTTAGAAGCACATTAGAAGCATGCATCAAGCACATTAGAAGACTTCATACAGGACATTAGAAGCACATTAGAAGCATTCACCCAGCACATTAGAAACACATTAGACGAATTCCCCAAGCACATTAGAAGCATTCACCTAGCATATTAGAAGCACATTAGAAGCATTCACCCAGCACATTAGAAGCACATTAGAAGCATTCACCCAGCACGTTAGAAGCACATTAGAATCATGCATCCAGCACATTAGAAGCCTTCCCCCAGTACATTAAGAGCACATTAGAAGCATTCACCCAGCACATTAGAAGCACATTAGAATCATTCACCCAGCACATTAGAAGCACATTAGAATCATTCACCCACCACATTAGAAGCACATTAGAAGCATTCACCCAGCACATTAGAAACCTACTAGAATCATTCACCCAGAACATTAGAAGCATTCACCCAGCACATTAGAAGCATTCACCCAGCACATTAGAAGCATATTAAAAGTATTCACCCAGCACATTAGAAGCACATTAGAAGACTTCAACCAGCATATTAGAAGTCTTCACCCAGCACATTAGAAGCACTTTAGAAGCATTCACCCACCACATTAGGAGCACATTAGAAGCATTCACCCACCACATTAGAAGCACATTAGAAGCATTCAGCTAGAACATTAGAAGCCCATTAGAAGCATTCACCGAGCACATTAGAAGACTTCACCCACCACATTAGAAGCCCATTAGAAGCATTCACAAAGCACATTAGAAGCATTCACCCAGCACATTAGGAGCACATTAGAAGCATTCACCCAGCATATTAGAAGCCCATTATAAGCATTCACCCAGCACATTAGAGTTCTTCACCCACCATATTAGAAGCCCATTAGAAGCATTCACAAAGCTCATTAGAAGCACATTAGAAACATGCCTCCAGCATATTATAAGCATTCACCCAGCACATTAGAAACATTCACCCAGCACATTGAAAGCATTCACCCAGCACATTAGAAGCATATTATAATCATTCCAATAGCACATTAGAAGCTCTTTAGAAGCATTCACCCAACACATTACAAGCACATTAGAAGCATTCACCCAGCACATTAGAAGAAAGCATACAGCACATTAAAAGCATTCACCAAGCACATTAGAAGCACATTAGAAGCATTCACCTAGCACGTTAGGAGCATATTAGATGCGATCACCCAGCACATTAGAAGCCCGTTAGAAGATCTCACCCAACGCATTAGAAGCATTCACCCAGCACATTAGAAGCACATTAGAATCCTTCACCCACGACATTAGAATCAATCACCCAGCACTTTATAATCATTCACCCAGCACATTAGAATCACTATAGAAGCATTAACCTAGCACATTAGAAGCACATTAGAATAATTCACCCATCACATTAGAAGCACATTAGAAGCTTTCACCCAGCACATTAGAAGCATTCACCCAGCATATTCGAAGGACATTAGAAGCATTCATCCAGCACATTAGAAGCCTGTTAGAAGCATTCACCCAGCACATTAGAAGCACATTAGAAGCTTTCACCCAGCACATTACAAGCATTCACCATGCACATTTGAAGCACATTATAAGCATTCATCCAGGATATAAGAAACGCATTAGAAGCATTCACCCAGCACATTAGAAACACATTAGAATCATGCATCCAGGACATTAGAAGAATTCACTTGGCACATTAGAAGCACATTAGAAGATCTCACCTAGCACATTAGAAGCACATTAGAAGCATCCCCCAAGCACATTAAAATCACATTAGAAGCATTCACCCAGCACATTAGAAGTCCATTAGAATCATTCACCCAGCACATTAGAAGCTTTCACCCAGAAAATTAGACGCAAAAAGGAAGCATTCACCTAGCACATTAGAACAACATTAGAAGCATTCCACCAGCACATTAGAAGCCCATTAGAGGCATTCAACCAGCACATTAGAAGAATATTAGAAGCATTCACCCAGCACATTAGGAGCATTCACTCAGCAAATTAGAAGCACATTAGAAGCATTCACCTAGAACATTAGAATAATTCACCCAGCACATTAGAAGCACATTAGAAACATTCATCCCGCACATTAGAAGACCATTAGATGCATTCACCCAGCACATTAGAAGCATTCACCCAGCACATTAGAAGCAAATTAGAAGCATTTACCTAGCACATTAGAAGCACATTAGAAGCATTCACCCAGCACATTAGAAGTACAGTAGAAGCATTCACACACCTCATTAGAAGCACATTAGAAGTATTCACCCAGCACATTAGAAGCACATTAGAAGCATTCACCCTGCACATTAGAAGCACATTAGAATCATTCACCCAGCATATTAGAAGCACATTAGAATCATTCACCTAGCACATTAGAAGCATTCACCCAGCACATTAGAAGCAGATTAGAATCATGAATCCAGCATATTAGAAGCATACACCCAGCATATTAGAAGACTTCATACAGGACATTAGAAGCACATTAGAGGCATTCACCCAGCACGTTAGAAGCACATTAGAAGCATGCATCCAGCACATTAGAAAACTTCATACAGGACATTAGAAGCACATTAGAAGCATTCACCCAGCACATTAGAAGCACATTAAAAGCATTCCCCAAGCACATTAGAAGCACATTAGAAGCATTCACCTAGCATATTAGAAGCACATTAGAAGCATTCACCCAGCACATTAGGAACACATTAGAGTCATTCACCCAGCACATTAGAAGCACATTAGAATCATGCATCCAGCACATTAGAATCATTCCCCCAGCATGTTAGAAGCACATTAGAAACATTCACCCAGCACGTTAGAAGAACATTAGAAGCATGCATCCAGCACATTAGAAGCATTCATACAGGATATTAGAAGCACATTAGAAGCATTCACCCAGCACATTAGAAGCACATTAGAAGCATTCCTCAAGCACATTAGAAGCACATTAGAAGCATTCACCTAGCATAGTAGAAGCACATTAGAAGCATTCACCCAGCACATTAGAAGCACATTAGAATCATTCACCCAGCACATGAGAAGCACATTACAATCATGCATCCAGCGCATTAGAATCATTCACCCAGCATATTAGAAGCACATTAGAACCATTCACACAGCACGTTAGAAGCACATTAGAAGCATGCATCCAGCATATTAGAACCTTTCATCCAGGACATTAATAGCACATTAGATGCATTCACCCAGCACATTAGAAGCATTCACCCAGCACATTAGAAGCAAATTAGAAGCATTCACCTAGCACATTAAAATCACATTAGAAGCATTCACCCAGCACATTAGAAGCATTCACCCAGCACATTAGAAGCAAATTAGAAGCATTCAACTAGCACATTAGAAGCACATTAGAAGCTTTCAACCAGTACATTAGAAGCCCATTAGAGGCATTCACCCATCACATTAGAAGCATTCACACAGCACATTAGAAGCTTTCATCAATCACATTAGAAGCACATTAGAAGCATTCACCCAGCACATTAGAAGCATTCACCCAGCATATTAGAAGCACAGTAGAAGCATTCACCCACCACATTAGAAGCACATTAGAATCATTCACCAATCATATTAGACGCACATTAGAAGCATTCAACCAGCACATTAGAAGCATTCACCAAGCACATTAGAAGCATTCACCCACTACATTAGAAGCATTCGCCCAGCACATTAGAAGCATTCACCCAGTCCATTAGAAGCACATTAGAAGCATTCCCATACCACATTAGAAGCACATTAGAAGCATTCATCCAGCACATTAGGACGACATTAGAAGCATTCACCTAGCACATTAGAAGCACATTAGAATCATTCTCCCAGCACATTAGAAGCTCATTGGAACATTCAAACAGCACATTAGAAGCACATATGAAGCATTCACCCAGCACATTAGAAGCATTCACCAAGCACATTAGAAGCATTCACCCACCACATTAGAGGCACATTAAAAGCATTCACCCAGCACATTAGAGGCATTCACCAACCACATTAGAAGCACATTAGAAGCATTCACCTATCATATTAGAAGGACATTAGAAGCTTTCACCCAGCACATTAGAAGCACATTAGAAGCAGTCATCCAGCACATTAGAAGACCATTAGATGCATTCTCGTAGCACATTAGAAGCATTCACCCAGCACGTTAGAAGCCTATTAGAAGAATTCACCCAGCACATTAGAAGCACATTAAAATCATTCAGCCAGCATATTCGAAGCACATTAGGAGCATTCACCCACTAACTTAGAAGCACATTAGAAGCATTCGCCCAGCACATTAGAAGCATTCACCCAGCCCATTAGAAGCACATTAGAAGCATTCCCACACCACATTAGAAGCACATTAGAAGCATTCATCCAGCACATTAGGACGACATTAGAAGCATTCACCTAGCACATTAGAAGCACATTAGAATCATTCTCCCAGCACATTAGAAGCTCATTGGAAGCATTCACACAGCACATTAGAAGCACCTAAGAAGCATTCACCCAGCACATTAGAAGGACATTAGAAGCATGCATCCAGCACATTAGAAGCATTCACCCAGCAGATTAGAAGAACATTAGAAGCATTCAATCAACATTTTAGAAGCACATTACAAGCATGCATCCAGCATATTAGAAGCATTCATCCAGCACATTAGAAGCACATTAGAAGCATTCACCAATCACATTAGAAGCAAAATAGAAGCATTCACCCAGCACATTAGAAGCATTCGCCTAGCACATTAGAAGACCATTAGAAGCACCTTAGAAGCATTCACCCAGCACATTAGAAGCATTCCCCTAGCACATTAGAAGCATATTAGAAGCATTCACACAGCACATTAGAAGCACATTAGAAGCATTCCCCCAGAACATTAGAAGCACATTAGAAGCATTCACCCAGCACATTAGAAATACATTAGAAGCATTCACACACCTCATTAGTAGCGCATTAGAAGTATTCACCCAGAACATTAGAAGCACATTAGAAGCATTCACCCTGCACATTAGAAGAACATTAGAATCATTCACCCAGCATATTAGAAGCACATTAGAATCATTCACCTAGCACATTAGAAGCATTCACCCAGCTAATTAGAAACACATTAGAAGCATTCACCCAGCACATTAGAAGCACATTAGAATCATGCATCCAGCATATTAGAAGCATACACCCAGCATATTAGAAGCACATTAGAAGCATTCACCCAGCACGTTAGAAGCACATTAGAAGCATGCATCCAGCACATTAGAAGACTTCATACAGGACATTAGAAGCACATTAGAAGCATTCACCCAGCACATTAGAAGCACATTAAAAGCATTCCCCAAGCACATTAGAAGCACATTAGAAGCATTCACCTGGCATATTAGAAGCACATTAGAAGCATTTACCCAGCACATTAGGAACACATTAGAATCATTCACCCAGCACATTAGAAGCACATTATAATCATGCATCCAGCACATTAGAATCATTCACCCAGCATGTTAGAAGCACATTAAAAGCATTCTCCCAGCACGTTAGAAGCACATTAGAAGCATGCATCCAGCACGTTAGAAGCATTCATACAGGACATTAGAAGCACATTAGAAGCATTCACCCAGCACATTAGAAGCATTCCCCTAGCACATTAGAAGCACATTAGAAGCATTCACCTAGCATAGTAGAAGCACATTAGAAGCATTCACCCAGCACATTAGAAGCACATTAGAATCATTCACACAGCACATTAGAAGCACATTACAATCATGCATACAGCACATTAGAATCATTCACCCAGCATATTAGAAGCACAATAGAAGCATTCACACAGCACGTTAGAAGCACATTAGAAGCATGCATCCAGCATATTAGAAGCTTTCATCGAGGACATTAGTAGCACATTAGATGCATTCACCCAGCACATTAGAAGCATTCACACAGCACATTAGAAGCAAATTAGAAGCATTCACCTAGCACATTAGAATCACATTAGAAGCATTCACCCAGCACATTAGAAGCATTCACCCAGCACATTAGAAGCAAATTAGTAGCATTCACCTAGCACATTAGAAGCACATTAGAAGCATTCAACCAGCACATTAGAAGCCCATTAGAGGCATTCACCCATCACATTAGAAGAATTCACACAGCACATTAGAAGCTTTCACCAAGCACATTAGAAGCACATTAGAAGCATTCACCCAGCACATTAGAAGCATTCACCCAGCATATTAGAAGCACAGTAGAAGCATTCACCCACCACATTAGAAGCACATTAGAATCATTCACCAATCATATTAGACGCACATTAGAAGCATTCAACCAGCACATTAGAAGCATTCACCCACCACATTTGAAGCATTCACCCACCACAATAGAAGCACATTAAAAGCATTCAGCCAGCACATTAGAGGCATTCACCCAGCACATTAGAAGCACATTAGAATCATTCACCCAGCACATTAGAAGCACATTATAATCATGCATCCAGCACATTAGAATCATTCACCCAGCATATTAGAAGCACATTAGAAGCATTCACACAGCACGTTAAAAGCACATTAGAAGCATGCATCCAGCATATTAGAAGCTTTCATCGAGGATATTAGTAGCACATTAGATGCATTCACCCAGCACATTACAAGCATTCACCCAGCACATTAGAAGCAAATTAGAAGCATTCACCTAGCACATTAGAATCACATTAGAAGCATTCACCCAGCACATTAGAAACAAATTTGAAGCATTCACCTAGCACATTAGAAGCACATTAGAAGAATTCAACCAGCACATTAGAAGCCCATTAGAGGCATTCACCCATCACATTAAAAGAATTCACACAGCACATTAGAAGCTTTCACCAAGCACATTATAAGCACATTAGAAGCATTCACCCAGCACATTAGAAGCATTCACCCAGCATATTAGAAGCACAGTAGAAGCATTCACCCACCACATTAGAAGCACATTAGAATCATTCACCAATTCATATTAGACGCACATTAGAAGCATTCAACCAGCACATTAGAAGCATTCACCCAGCACATTAGAAGCATCCACCCACCACATTAAAAGCACATTAAAAGCATTCACCCAGCACATTAGAGGCATTCACCCAGCACATTAGAAGCACATAAGAAGCATTCACCTAGCAAGTTAGAAGAAAATTAGAAGCTTTCACCCAGCACATTAGAAGCATTTATCCAGCACATTAGAAGACCATTAGATGCATTCTCGTAGCACATTAGAAGCATTCACCCAGCACGTTAGAAGCCTATTAGAAGCATTCACCCAGCACATTAGAAGCATATTAAAAGCATTCAGCCAGCATATTAGAAGGACATTAGGAGCATTCACCCACTACCTTAGAAGCACATTAGAAGCATTCGCCCAGCACATTAGAAGCATTCACAAAGTCCATTAAAAGCACTTTAGAAGCATTCTCACACCACATTAGAAGGACATTTGAAGCATTCATCCAGCACATTAGGACGACATTAGAAGCACATAAGAAGCATTCACACAGCACATTAGATGCACATTAGAAGCATGCATCCAGCACATTAGAAGAATTCACCCAGCACATTAGAAACACATTAGAAGCATTCAATCAACACTTTAGAAGCACATTACAAGCATGCATCCAGCATATTAGAAGCATTCATCCAGCACATTAGAAGCACATTAGAAGCATTCACCCAGCACGATAGAATCATTCACCTAGCACATTAGAAGCACATTAGAAGCATTCACCAATCACATTAGAAGCAAAATAGAAGCATTCGCCCAGCACATTAGAAGCATTCGCCTAGCACATTAGAAGCCCATTAGAAGCACATTAGAAGCATTCACCCACCACATTAGAAGCACATTAAAAGCATTCACCCAGCATATTAGAGGCATTCACCCAGCACATTAGAAGCACATTAGAAGCATTCAACTAGCATATTAGAAGGAAATTAGAAGCTTTCACCCAGCACATTAGAAGCACATTGGAAGCATTCATCCAGCACATTAGAAGACCATTAGATGCATTCTCGTAGCACAATAGAAGCATTCACCCAGCACGTTAGAAGCCCATTAGAAGCATTCACCCAGCACATTAGAAGCACATTAGAAGCATTCCCCCAGCACATTAGAAGCATATTAGAAGCATTCACCCAGCACATCCAAAGCACATTAGAAGCATTCCCCCAGAACATTAGAAGCACATTAGTAGCATTCACCCAGCACATTAGAAGCACATTAGAAGCATTCACCTTGCACATTACAAGCACATTAGAAGCATTCCCCCAACACATTAGAAGCACATTAGAAACATTCACCTGGCACATTAGAAGCACATTAGAAGCAATCACCAGGCACATTAGACAACACTTGGAGCATTAGTAGCATTAACTCCCGCAAATTAGAAGCACATTAAAAGCATTCCCCCAGCACATTAGAAGCACATTAGAAGCATTCATTTAGCACATTAGAAGCACATTAGAAGCATTAACCACGCACATTAGAAGCATGAATCAAGCACATTAGAAGCACATTAGAAGCATGCATCCAGCACATTAGAAGCATTCACCCAGCACATTAGAAGCACATTAGAAGCATTCACACAGCACATTAGAAGCATTCACCCCGAACATTGGAATCATTCACCCAGCACGTTAAAAGCTTTCGCCCAGCACATTAGAAGCACATTAGGAGCATTCACCCAACACATTAGAAGCACATTACAATCATTCATCAATCACATTAGAAGCATTTACCCAGCACATTAGAAGCACATTAGAAGCATTCACCCAGCATATTAGAAGCCCATTAGAAGCATTCACCCAGCACATAGGAGCACATTAGAAGCATTCACCCAGCACATTAGAAGCACATTAGAAGCATGCATCCGGCACATTAGAAGCATTTACCCAGCACATTAGAAGAACATTAGAATCATTCTCCCAGCACGTTAGATGAACATTAGAAGCATTCACCTAGCACATTTGAAGCACATTAGAAGCATTCAACCAGAACATTAGAAGCTCATTGGAAGCATTCACACAGCGCATTAGAAGCACATATGAAGTATTCACCCAGCACATTAGAAACACATTAGAAGCATGCATCCAGCACATTAGAAGCATTCACCCAGCACATTAGAAGCACATTAGAAGCATTCAATCAACACTTTAGAAGCACATTACAAGCATGCATCCAGCATATTAGAAGCATTCATCCAGCACATTAGAAGCACATTAGAAGCATTCAGCCAGCACGATAGAATCATTCACCTAGAACATTAGAAGCACATTAAAAGCATTCACCAATCACATTAGAAGCAAAATAGAAGCATTCACCCAGCACATTAGAAGCATTCGCCTAGCACATTAGAAGCCCATTAGAAGCATTCACCCAGCACATTAGAAGCACATTAGAAGCATTCCCCCAGCACATTAGAAGCATATTAGAAGCATTCACCCAGCACATCCAAAGCACATTAGAAGCATTCCCCCAGAACATTAGAAGCACATTAGTAGCATTCACCCAGCACATTAGAAGCACATTAGAAGCATTCAAATGCACATTACAAGCACATTAGAAGCATTCCCCCAACACATTAGAAGCACATTAGAAACATTCACCTAGCACATTAGAAGCACATTAGAAGCAATCACCAGGCACATTAGACAACACTTGGAGCATTAGTAGCATTAACTCCCGCACATTAGAAGCACATTAAAAGCATTCCCCCAGCACATTAGAAGCACATTATAAGCATTCATTTAGCACATTAGAAGCACATTAGAAGCATTTACCACGCACATTAGAAGCATGCATCAAGCACATTAGAAGCACATTAGAAGCATGCATCCAGCACATTAGAAGCATTCACCCAGCACATTAGAAGCACATTAGAAGCATTCACACAGCACATTAGAAGCATTCACCCCGAACATTGGAATCATTCACCCAGCACGTTAAAAGCTTTCGCCCAGCACATTAGAAGCACATTAGGAGCATTCACCCAACACATTAGAAGCACATTACAATCATTCATCAATCACATTAGAAGCATTTACCCAGCACATTAGAAGCACATTAGAAGCATTCACCCAGCATATTCGAAGCCCATTAGAAGCATTCACCCAGCACATAGGAGCACATTAGAAGCATTCACCCAGCACATTAGAAGCACATTAGAAGCACATTAGAAGCATGCATCCGGCACATTAGAAGCATTTACCCAGCACATTAGAAGAACATTAGAATCATTCTCCCAGCACGTTAGATGAACATTAGAAGCATTCACCTAGCACATTTAAAGAACATTAGAAGCATTCAACCAGAACATTAGAAGCACATTAGTAGCATTCACTCAGCACATTAGAAGCACATTAGAAGCATTCCCCCAGCACATTTGAAGCACATTAGAAGCATTCACCTAGCACATTAGGCGCACATTAGAAGCATTCACGCAACACATTAGAAGCACATTAGAAGCATTCACCCAGCACATTAGAAGCACATTAGAAGCAAGCATCCAGCACATTAGAAGCATTCACCCAGCATGTTAGAAGCACATTAGAAGCATGGATCAAGCATATTAGAAGCACATTAGAAGCATTCACCCTCCACATTAGAAGCATTCACCTAGCATATTAGAAGCACATTAGAAGCATTCACCAATCACATTAGAAGCACATTAGAAGCATTCACCTATCGAATTAGACACCCCTTGGTGTATTCACCCAGCACATTAGAAGCACATTAGAAGCATTCACCCAGCACATTGGAAGTACATTAGAAGCACATTAGAAGCATTCACCAAGCACATTAGAAGCATTCATCAAGCACATTAGAAGCACATTAGAAGCATTCACCCAGCACAATAAAAGCATTCACCCAGCACATTAGAAACATTCATCCAGCACATTAGAAGCAAATTAGCAGCATTCACCCAGCACATTAGAAGCATTCATCCAGCACATCAGAATCACATTAGCAGCATTCACCCAGCATATTTGAAGCATTAACCCAGCACATTAGAAGCATTCATTCAGCACATTAGTAGCACATTAGAAGCATTCACCCAGCACATTAGAAGCATTCATCCAGCACATTAGAAGCACTTTAGAGGCATTCACCCAGCACATTAGAAGCATTCACCCAGCACATTAGAAGCATTCCCCAAGAACATTAGAAGCACATTAGAAGCATTCACACAGCACATTAGAAGCACATTAATAAAATTCACCTAGCACATTAGAAGCACATTAGAAGCATTCCACCAATATATTGGAAGCACATTAGAAGCATTCACACAGCACATTAGAAGCACATTAGAAGCACATTAGAAGCACATTAGAAGCATTCACCCTCCACATTAGACGCATTCATCCAGCACATTAGAAGACAATAGAAGCATTCACCCAGCACATTAGAAGCATTCACCCAGCACATTAGAAGCATTCATCCAGCACATTAGAAGCACATTAGAAGCATTCTCCCAGCCCATTAGAAGCATTCACCCAGCACATTAGAAGCATTCATCCATCACAGTAGCAGCACATTAGAAGCATTCACCCAGCACATTAGAAGCATATTAGAAGCACATTAGAAGCATTCACCCAGCACATTAAAAGAATTCATCCAGCACATTAGTAGCACATTAGAAACATTCACCCAGCACATTAGAAGCATTCACCCAGCACATTAGAAGCATTCATCCAGCATATTAGAAGCACATTAGAAGCATTCACCCATCACATTAGAAGCATTCATCCAGCGCATTTAAGCACATTAGAAGCATTCACTCAGTACATTAGAAGCATTCACACAGCACATTAGAAGCATTCACCCAGCACATTAGAAGCATTCATCCAGCACATTATTAGCACATTAGAAGCATTCACCCTGCACATTAGAAGCATTCACCCAGCACATTGAAGCATTAATCCAGCACATTAGAAGCACATTAGAAGCATTCACCCAGCACATTAGAAGCATTCACCCAGTACCTTAGAAGCATTCATCCAGCACATTACAAGAACATTAGAAGCATTCACCCACCACATTGAAAGCACATTAGTAGCATTCACCTAGTACATTAGAAAGAAATTAGAAGCTTTCACCCAGCACATTAGAAGCATTCATCCAGCATATTAGAAGCACATTAGAAGCATTCACACAACACATTAGAAGCATTCAACCAGCATATTAGAAGCATTCAACCAGCACATTAGAAGCATTCACCGAGCCCATTAGAAGCATTCATCCAGCACATTAGAAGAACATTAGAAGCATTCACCCGCCACATTAGAAGCATTCACCCAGAACATTAGAAGCACATTAAAAGCATTCACCCAGCACATTAGAAGCTTTCACCCAGCACATTAGAAGCATTCATCCAGCACATTAGAAGCGCATTAGAAGCATTCACCCAGCACATTCGAAGTTTCCCCCAGCACATTACAAGCATTCATCCAGCACATTAGAATCATTCACCCAGCACATTAGAAGCATTCATCCACCATATTAGAAACACATTAGAAGCATTCACCCAGCACATTAGAAGCATTCACCCAGCACATTAGAAGGATTCATACAGCACATTTGGAGCACATTAGAAGCATTCACCCAGCACATTAGGAGCATTCATCCCGCACATTAGAAGCCCGTTAGAAGCATTCACACAGCATATTAGAAGCATTCACCCAGCACTTTAGAAGCATTCATCCAGCACATTAGAAGCATTCACCCAGCACATTAGAAGCATTCATCCAGCTCATTAGAAGCACATTAGAAACATTCACCCAGCACATTAGAAGCATTCATCCAGCACATTAGAAGAGCATTAGAAGCATTCACCCAGCACATTAGAAACATTCACCCAGCATATTAGAAGCATTCACCCAGCACATTAGAAGCATTCATCCAGCACATTATAAGAACATTAGAAGCATTCACCCTGCACATTAGAAGCATTCCCCCAGCACATTAGAAGCACATTAAAAGCATTCACCCAGCACATTAGAAGCATGCACCCAGCACATTAAAAACACATTAGAAGCATTCACATAGTTCATTAGAAAGAAATTATAAGCTTTCACACAGCACATTAGAAACACATTAAAAGCATTCACCCAACACAATAGAAGCATTCACCAAGCACATTAGAAGAATTCATCCAGCATATTAGAAGCACATTAGAAGCATTAACCCAGCACATTAGAAGGATTCACCCAGCACATTAGAAGCATTCATCCAGAATATTAGCAGCACATTAGAAGCATTCACACAGCACATTAGAAGCTTTCACAGAGCACATTAGAAGAATTCACCCAGCACGTTAGAAGCATTCATCCAGCACATTAGAAGCACATTAGAAGAATTCACCCAGCACATTAGAAGCATTCATCCAGCACATTAGAAGCATTCATCCAGCATATTAGAAGCACATTAGAAGCATTCACCCGGCACAATAGAAGCATTCATCCAGCACATTAGATGCACTTTAGAAGCATTCACCCAGCACATTAGAAGCACATTACAAGCATTCACCCAGCACTTTAGAAGCATTTACCCAGCACATTAGAAGCACATTAGAAGCATTCACCCATCACATTAGAAGCACTTTAGAATCATTCACCCAGCACATTAGAAGCACATTCGAAGCATTCACCTAGCCTATTAGAAGCACATTAGAATCATTCACCCAGCACAATAGAAGCACATTAGTAGCATTCACCCAGCACATTAGAAGCATTCACCCAGCACTTTAGAAGCCAATTAAAAACATTCACCCAGCACATTAGAAGCACATTAGAAGCATTCACCTAGCACATTAGAAGCACATTAGAAGCATTCATCCAGCACATAATAAGCACATTAGAAGCATTCATGCAGCACATTAGAAGCATTCACCCAGCACATTGGAAGCATTCATCCAGCACATTAGAAGCATTCACCCAGCACATTAGAAGATTCACCTAGCACATTAGAAGCCTTCATCCAGCATATTAGAAGCATATTAGAAGCATTCACAAGCACATTAGAAGCATTCACCCAGCACATTAGAAGCATTCATTCAGCACATTAGAAGCACATTAGAAGCATTCACCCAGCACATTAGAAGCATTCACCGAGCACATTAGAAGCATTCTTCAAGCAAATTAGAAGCACATTAGAAGCATTCACCCAGCACATTAGAAGCATTCACCCAGCACATTAGATGCATTCATCCAGCACATTAGAAGCACATAAGAAGCATTAATCCAACACATTAGAAGCATTATCCCGCCCATTAGAAGCATTCACCCAGCACATTAGAAGCATTCACCCAGCACATTAGAAGCATTCACCCAGCACAATAGAAGCATTCACCCAGCACATTAGAATCATTCACCCAGCACATTAGAAGCATTCATCCAGCACATTAGAAGCACGTTAGAAGCATTCACCCAGCACATTAGAAACATTCACCCAGCACATTAGAAGCATTCATCCAGCATATTAGAAGCACATTAGAAGCTTTCACCCAGCACATTAGAAGCTTTCACCCAGCACATTAGAATCACATTAGAAGCATTCACCCAGCACATTAGAAGCATTCACCCATCACATTAGAAGCATTCATCCAGCACATTTGAAGCAAATTAGAAGCATTCACCCAGCACATTAGAAGCATTCACCCAGCACATTAGAAGCATTCATCCAACACATTAGAAGCACATTAGAAGCATTCACCCAGCACATTAGAAGCATTCACCCAGCACATTAGAAGCATTCACACAGCATATTAGAAGCACATTAGAAGCATTCACCCAGCACTTTAGAATCATTCACCCATCACATTAGAAGCATTCATCCAGCACATTAGAAGCACATTAGAAGCATTCACCCAGCACATTAGAAGCATTCACCCAGCACATTAGAAGCATTCATCCAGCACATTAGATGCACATTAGAATCATTCACCAAGCACATTAGAAGCATTCACCTAGCACATTAGAAGCATTCATCTAGCACATTAAAAGCATTCTCTCAGCACATTAGAAGCATTACTGCAGCATATTAGAAGCCTATTAGATGCATTCACCCAGCACATTAGAAGCACATTAGAAGCGTTCACCTAGCACATGAGAAGCACATTTGAAGCATTCAACCAGCACATTAGAAGCATTCATATATCACATTAGAAGCACTTTAGAAGCATTCACCCAGCACATTAGAAGCATTCACCAAGCACATTAGAAGCATTCACCCAGCACATTAGAAGAATTAGTCAAGCACATTAGAAGCACATTAGAAGCATTCTCCAAGCATATTAGAAGCATTCATCCAGCACATTAGAAGCCAATTAGATGCATTCACACAGCACATTAGAAGCACATTAGAAGCATTCACCTAGTACATTAGAAGCACATTAGAAGCATTCAACCAGCACATTAGAAGCATTCATCCAGCACATTAGAAGCACATTAGAAGCATTCACCCAGCACATTAGAAGCATTCATATAGCACATTAGAAGCACTTTAGAAGCATTCACCCAGCACATTAGAAGCATTCACCAAGCACATTAGAAGCATTCACCCAGCACATTAGAAGAATTAGTCAAGCACATTAGAAGCACATTAGAAGCATTCACCCAGCACATTAGAAGCATTCACCCAGCTCATTAGGAGCATTCATCCTGCACATTAGAAGCACATTAGAAGCATTCACCCAGCACATTAGAAACATTCACCTAGCACATTAGAAGCATTCATCCAGCACATTAGAAGCATTCTCCAGCATATTAGAAGCATTCATCCAGCATATTAGAAGCACATTAGAAGCATTCACCCAGCACATTAGAAGCATTCACACAGCACATTAGAAGCATTCATCCAGCACATTAGAAGCATTCATCCAGCACATTAGAAGCACATTAGAAACATTCACCCAGCACATTAGAAGCATTCACCTAGCACATTAGAAGCATTCATCCAGCACATTAGAAGCCAATTAGATGCATTCACCCAGCACATTAGAAGCACATTAGAAGCATTCACCTAGCACATTAGAAGCACATTAGAAGCATTCATCCAGCATATTAGAAGCACATTAGAAGCATTCACCCAGCACATTAGAAGCATTCACCCAGCACATTAGTAGCATTCATCCAGCACATTAGAAGCATTCACCCAGCACATTAGAAGCATTCACCTAGCACATTAGAAGCACATTAGAAGCATTCACCCAGCATATTAGAATCATTCACTCATCAAATTAGAAGCATTCATCCAGCACATTAGTAGCACATTAGAAGCATTCACCCTGCACATTAGAAGCATTCACCTAGCACATTAGAAGCATTCATCCAGCACATTAGAACCACATTAGAAGCATTCACCCAGCACATTAGAAGCATTCACCCAGCTCATTAGAAACACATTAGAAGCATTCACCCAGCACATTACAAGCATTCATCCAGCACATTAGAACCACATTAGAAGCATTCACCCAGCACATTAGAAGCATTCACCAAGCACATTAGAAGCACATTACAAGCATTCACCCAGCACATTAGAAGCATTCACACAGCACATTAGAAGCATTCATCCAGCACATTAGAAGCACGTTAGAAGCATTCACCCAGCACATTAGAAGCATTCATC
Organism: Acanthosepion esculentum; assembly: GCA_964036315.1. Classification (NCBI taxonomy): domain Eukaryota; kingdom Metazoa; phylum Mollusca; class Cephalopoda; order Sepiida; family Sepiidae; genus Acanthosepion; species Acanthosepion esculentum. The sequence goes on from OZ038504.1 coordinate 88,612,921, forward strand.
CAGCACATTAGAAGCATTCTCCCAGCACATTAGAAGCATTCACCCGCATATTATAAGCATTCACCAAGCACATTAGAAGCATTCATCCAGCACATTAGAATCACATTAGAAGCATTCACCCAGCACATTAGAAGCATTCACAAAGCACACTAGAAGCATCCACCCTCCTGAATAGAAGCATTCCTCCAGCATATTGGAAGCACTTAGAAGCATTCACCCAGCACATTAGAACCATTCTCCCAGCACATTAGAAGCATTCACCCAGCACATTAGAAGCATTCACCCAGCACATTAGAAGCATTCACTCAGCACATTAGAAGCATTCACCCAGCACATAAGAAGCATTCATCCAGCATATTAGAAGCACATTAGAAGCATTCACCCAGCATATTAGAAGCATTCACCCAGCACATTAGAAGCATTCATCCAGCACATTAGAAGCAGATTAGAAGCATTCACCCAGCACATTAGAAGCATTCCCCCAGCACATTAGAGGCATTCCCCCAGCACATTAGAAACATTCACCCAGCACATTAGAAGCATTCACCCAGCACATTAGAAGCATTCATCCAGCACATTAGTAGCACATTAGAAGCATTCCACCAGCACATTAGAAGCATTCACCAAGCATATTAGAAGCACATTAGAAGCATTCACCCAGCACATTAGAAGCATTAACCTAGCACATTAGAAGCATTCACCCAGCACATTAGAAGCAATCAGACAGCATATTAGAAGCACATTAGAAGCATTCACTCAGCACATTAGAAGCATTCACCCATCACATTAGAAGCATTCATCCAGCACATTAGTAGCACATTAGAAGCATTCACCCAGCACATTAGAAGCATTCACCCAGCACATTAGAAGCACATTAGAAGCATTCACCCAGCACATTAGAAGCATTCACCCATCATATTAGAAGCATTCATCCAGCATATTAGAAGCACATTAGAAGCATTCACCCAGCACATTAGAAGTATTCACCGAGCACATAAGAAGCATTCATCCAGCACATTAGAAGCACATTAGAAGCATTCACCCAGCACATTAGAAACATTCACCCAGCACATTAGAATCATTCACCCAGCACATTAGAAGCATTCATCCAGCACATTAGAAGAACATTAGAAGCATTCACCCAGCACATTAGAACCATTCACCCAGCACATTAGAAGCATTCATCCAGCACATTAGAAGCACATTAGAAGCATTCACCCAGCACATTAGAAGCATTCATCCAGCACATTGGAAGCATTCTACCAGCACATTAGAAGCATTCCCCCAGGTCATTAGAAGCATTCACCCAGCACATTAGAAGCATTCATCCAGCACATTAGAAGCCAATTAGAAGCATTCACCCAGCACATTAGAAGCACGTTAGAAGCATTCACCCAGCACATTAGAAGCATTCACCCAGCACATTAGAAGCATTCACCCAGCACTTTAGAAGCATTCATCCAGCAGATTAGAAGCACATTAGAAGCATTCACCCAGCACATTAGAAGAATTCACCCAGCACATTAGAAGCACATTAGAAGCATTCACCCAGCACATTAGAAGCATTCACCCAGCACATTTGAATCATTCACCCATCACATTAGAAGCATTATCCAAATCATTCGAAGCACATTAGAAGCATTCACCCAGCACATTAGAAGCATTCACCCAGCACATTAGAAGCATTCACCCAGCACATTAGAATCATTCACCCATCACATTAGAAGCATCCCTCCAGCACATTAGAAGCACATTAGCATCATTCACCCATCACATTAGAAGCATTCACCGAGCACATTAGAAGCATTCACCCAGCACATTAGAAACATTCACCCAGCACATTAGAATCATTCACCCAGCACATTAGAAGCATTCATCCAGCACATTAGAAGAACATTAGAAGCATTCACCCAGCACATTAGAACCATTCACCCAGCACATTAGAAGCATTCATCCAGCACATTAGAAGCACATTAGAAGCATTCACCCAGCACATTAGAAGCATTCATCCAGCACATTGGAAGCATTCTACCAGCACATTAGAAGCATTCCCCCAGGTCATTAGAAGCATTCACCCAGCACATTAGAAGCATTCATCCAGCACATTAGAAGCCAATTAGAAGCATTCACCCAGCACATTAGAAGCACGTTAGAAGCATTCACCCAGCACATTAGAAGCATTCACCCAGCACATTAGAAGCATTCACCCAGCACTTTAGAAGCATTCATCCAGCAGATTAGAAGCACATTAGAAGCATTCACCCAGCACATTAGAAGAATTCACCCAGCACATTAGAAGCACATTAGAAGCATTCACCCAGCACATTAGAAGCATTCACCCAGCACATTTGAATCATTCACCCATCACATTAGAAGCATTATCCAAATCATTCGAAGCACATTAGAAGCATTCACCCAGCACATTAGAAGCATTCACCCAGCACATTAGAAGCATTCACCCATCACATTAGAAGCATCCCTCCAGCACATTAGAAGCACATTAGCATCATTCACCCATCACATTAGAAGCATTCACCGAGCACATTAGAAGCATTCATCCACCACATTAGAAGCACATTAGAAGCATTCACCCAGCACATTAGAAACATTCACCCAGCACATTAGAAGCATTCACCCAGCACATTAGAAGCATTCATCCAGCACATTAGAAGCACGTTAGAAGCATTCACCCAGCACATTACAAGCATTCATCCAGCACATTAGAAGCATCCTCCCAGCAAATTAGAAGCATTCACCCAGCATATTAGAAGCATTCACCCATCACTTTAGAAGCATTAATCCAGCAATTTAGAAGCCAATTAGAAGCATTCACACAGCACATTAGTAGCACATTAGAAGCATTCACCTAGCACATTAGAAGCACATTAGAAGCACATTAGAAGCATTTATCCAGCACATAATAAGCACATTAGAAGCATTCACCCAGCACATTAGAAGCATGCACCGAGCACATTAGAAACATTCACCCAGCATATTAGTAGCATTCATCCAGCACATTAGAAACACATTAGAAGCATTCACCCAGCACATTAGAAGCATTCACCTAGCACATTAGAAGACTTCATCCAGCACATTAGAAGCACATTAGAAGCATTCACCCAGCACATAAGAAGCATTCACCCAGCACATCAGAAGCATTCACCCAGCACATTAGTAGCATACATCCAGCACATTAGAAGCACATCAGAAGCATTCACAAGCACATTAGAAGCATTCACCCAGCATATTAGAAGCATTCATCCAGCACATTAGAAGCATTCATCCAGCACATTAGAAGCATTCACCCAGCACACTAGAAGCATTCATCCAGCACATTAGAAGCACATTAGAAGCATTCACCCAGCACATTAGAAGCGTTCACCCAGCACATTAAAAGCATTCATCCAGCACATTAGAAGCACATTAGAAGCATTCACCCAGCCCATTACAAGCATTCATCCAGCACATTAGAAGCACTTTAGAAGCATTCCCCCAGCCCATTAGAAGCATTCATCCAGCACATTAGAAGCACTTTAGAAGCATTCTCCCAGCACATTAGAAGCATTCATCCAGCACATTAGAAGCACATTAGAAGCATTGAGCAAGCACATTAGAACCATTCACCCAGCACATTAGAAGCATTCATCCAGCACATTAGAAGCACATTAGAAGCATTCACCCAGCACATTAGAAGCATTCACCCAGCACATTAGAAGCATTCACATCCAGAACATTAGAAGCACATTAGAAGCATTCACCCAGCACATTAGAAGCATTCATCCAGCATATTAGAAGCATTCATCCAGCACATTAGAAGCACATTAGAAGCATTCACCAAGCACATTAGAAGCATTCACCCAGCACATTAGAAGCATTCACCCAGCATATTAGAAGCATTCATCCAGCATATTAGAAGCACATTAGAAGCATTCACCCAGCGCATTAGAAGCATTCAACCAGCATATTAGAAGCATTCATCAAGCACATTAGAAGCACATTAGAAGCATTCACCCAGCACATTAGTAGCATTCATCCAGCACATTAGAAGAATTCTCCCAGCACATTAGAAGCATTCACCCAGCACATTAGAAGCATTCACCCAGCACATTAGAAGCATTCATCCAGCACATTAGAAGACAATTAGAAGCATTCACCCACCACATTAGAAGGACATTAGAAGCATTCCCCTCGCACATTAGAAGCACATTAGTAGCATACATCCAGCACATTAGAAGCACATTAGAAGCATTCATCCAGCACATTAGAAGCATTCACCCAGCACATTAGAAGCGTTCACCCAGCACATTAGAAGCATTCATCCATCACATTAGAAGCCCATTAGAAACATTCACCCAGCACATTTGAAGCATTCACCCAGCTCATTAGAATCATTCGCCCAGCACATTAGAAACATTCATCCAGCACATTAGAAGCACATTAGATGTATTCACCCACCACATTAGAAGCATTCACCCAGCACATTAGAAGCATTCATCCAGCACATTAGAAGCACATTAGAAGCATTCACCCAGCCCATTAGAAGCATTCATCCAGCACATTAGAAGAACATTAGAAGCATTCACTCAGCATATTAGAAGCATTCATCCAGCACTTTAGAAGCACATTAGAAGCATTCACCCAGCATATTAGAAGCATTCACCCAGCACATTGGAAGCATTCATCCAGCACATTAGAAGCACATTAGAAACATTCACCCAGCACATTTGAAGCATTCACCCAGCTCATTAGAATCATTCGCCCAGCACATTAGAAACATTCATCCAGCACATTAGAAGCACATTAGAAGCATTCACCCAGCACATTAGAAGCATTCATCAAGCATATTAGAAGCACATTAGAAGCATTCACCCAGCACATTAGAAGCATTCATCCAGCATATTAGAAGCACATTAGAAGCATTCACCCAGCACATTAGAAGCATTCACCCAGCACATTAGAAGCATTCATCCAGCACATTAGAAGCACATTAGAAGCATTCACCCGGCACATTAGAAGCATTCACCCAGCACATTAAAAGCACATTATAAGCATTCACCTAGTACTTTAGAAACAAATTAGAAGGATTCACCCAGCACATTAGAAGCACATTAGAAACATTCACCCAGCACATTAGAAGCCTTCACCCAGCACATTGGAAGCACTTTTGTAGCATTCACCTAGCACATTAGAAGCACATGAGAAGCATTCACCCAGCACATTAGAAGCACATTAGAAGCATTCCCCCAACACATTAGAAGCTCATTAGAAGCATTCACCCAGCACATTAGAAGCATATTAGAAGCACATTAGAAGCACATTAGAAGAATTCACCTAGCACATTAGAAGCACATTAGAAGCATTCACCCAGCACCTTAGAAGCACATTAGAAGCATTCACCCAGCGCATTCTAAGCACATTAGAACCATTCCCCCAGCACATTTGAAGCACATTAGAAGTATTCACCCAGCACATTAGAATCACATTAGAAGCATTCCTCCATCACATTAGAAGCACATTAGGAGTATTCTCCTAGCACATTAGATGCACATTAGAACCATTCACCCAGCACATTAGAAGAACATTAGAAGCATTCACCCAGCACATTAGAAGCACATTAGAAGCATGCATCCAGCACATTAGAAGCATTCCCCCAGCACATTAGAAGCACATTAGAAGCATTCACCCAGCATATTAGAAGCATTCACTTAGCACATTAGAAGCATTCACCCAGCACATTAGAAGCACATTAGAATCATTCACCTCGCACATTAGAAACATTCACCCAGCACATTAGAAGAACATTAGAAGCATTCACCCTGCACTTTAGAAGCACATTAGAATCATTCACCTAGCACATTAGAAGCACATTAGAATCTTTCACCCAGTACATTAGAAGCACATTAGAAGCATTCACTCAGCACATGAGAAGCACATTAGAAGTATTCATCCAGTATATTAGAAGCCTTCACCCAGCACATTAGAAGCTCATTAGAAGCATTCACCTAGCAAGTTAGAAGCACATTAGAAGCATTCACCCAGCACATTAGAAGCACATTAGAAGCATTCACGTAGCACATTAGAAGCACATTAGAAGCATGCATCCAGCACATTAGAAGCATTCCCCCAGCACATTAGAAGCACATTAGAAGCATTCACCCAGCACATTAGAAGCATTCACCCAGCACATTAGAAGCATTCATCCAGCACATTAGAAGCACATTAGAAGCATTCACCCAGCACATTAGAAGCATTCAACCAGCATATTAGAAGCATTCATCAATCACATTAAAAGCGCATTAGAAGCATTCACCCAGCACATTTGAAGCATTCATCCAGCACATTAGAAGCATTCTCCCAGCACATTAGAAGCATTCACCCGGCACATTAGAAGCATTCATCCAGCACATTAGAAGCATTCATCCAGCACATTAGAAGACAATTAGAAGCATTCACCCAGCACATTAGAAGCATTCATCCAGCACATTAAAAGCACATTAGAAGCATTCACCCAGCACATTAGAAGCGTTAACCCAGCACATTAGAAGCATTCATCCATCACATTAGAAGCCCATTAGAAGCATTCACCCAGCCCATTAGAAGCACATTAGTAGCATACATCCAGCACATTAGAATCACATTAGAAGCATTCATCCATCACATTAGAAGCACATTAGAAGCATTCCCCTCGCACATTAGAAGCACATTAGTAGCATACATCCAGCACATTAGAATCACATTAGAAGCATTCACCAGCACATTAGAAGCATTCACCCAGCCCATTAGAAGCATTCATCCAGCACATTAGAAGCATTCATCCAGCACATTAGAAGCATTCACCCAGCACATTAGAAGCATTCATCCAGCACATTAGAAGCACATTAGAAGCATTCACCCAGCACATTAGAAGCGTTCACCCAGCACATTAGAAGCATTCATCCATCACATTAGAAGCCCATTAGAAGCATTCACCCAGCCCATTAGAAGCATTCATCCAGCACATTAGAAGCACATTAGAAGCATTCACCCAGCACATTAGAAGCATTCATCCAGCACATTAGAAGCACATTAGAAACATTCACCCAGCACATTAGAAGCATTCACCCAGCACATTAGAAGCATTCATCCAGCACTTTAGAAGCACATTAGAAGCATTCACCCAGCACATTAGAAGCATTCACCCAGCTCATTAGAATCATTCGCCCAGCACATTAGAAACATTCATCCAGCACATTAGAAGCACATTAGATGTATTCACCCAGCACATTAGAAGCATTCACCCAGCACATTAGAAGCATTCATCCAGCACATCAGAAGCACATTAGAAGCATTCACCCAGCACATGAGAAGCGTTCACCCAGCACATTAGAAGCTTTCATCCATCACATTAGAAGCACATTAGAAGCATTCACCCAGCCCATTAGAAGCATTCATCCAGCAAATTAGAAGCACATTAGAAGCATTCACCCAGCACATTAGAAGCATTCATCCAGCACATTAGAAGCACATTAGAAGCATTCACCCAGCACATTAGAAGCATTCACCCAGCACATTAGAAGCATTCATCCAGCACATTAGAAGCACATTGGAAGCATTCACCCAGCACATTAGAAGCATTCACCCAGCTCATTAGAATCATTCGCCCAGCACATTAGAAACATTCATCCAGCACATTAGAAGCACATTAGATGTATTCACCCAGCACATTATAAGGATTCACCCAGCACATTAGAAGCATTCATCCAGCACATTAGAAGCACATTAGAAGCATTCACCCAGCACATTAGAAGCATTCATCCAGCACATTAGAAGCACATTAGAAGCATTCACCCAGCACATTAGAAGCATTCACCCAGCACATTAGAAGCATTCATCCAGCACATTAGAAGCACATTAGAAGCATTCACCCAGCACATTAGAAGCATTCACCCAGCACATTCAAAGCACATTAGAAGCATTCACCTAGTACTTTAGAAACAAATTAGAAGCATTCACCCAGCACATTAGAAGCACATTAGAAGCATTCACCCAGCACATTAGAAGCACATTAGAAGCATTCACCCAGCACATTAGAAGCATTCACCCAGCACATTAGAAGCATTCATCCAGCACATTAGAAGCACATTAGAAGCATTCACCCAGCACATTAGAAGCATTCAACCAGCATATTAGAAGCATTCATCAATCACATTAAAAGCACATTAGAAGCATTCACCCAGCACATTAGAAGCATTCATCCAGCACATTAGAAGCATTCTCCCAGCACATTAGAAGCATTCACCCGGCACATTAGAAGCATTCATCCAGCACATTAGAAGCATTCATCCAGCACATTAGAAGACAATTAGAAGCATTCACCCAGCACATTAGAAGCATTCACCCAGCACATTAGAAGCATTCATCCAGCACATTAGAAGCACATTAGAAGCATTCACCCAGCACATTAGAAGCGTTAACCCAGCACATTAGAAGCATTCATCCATCACATTAGAAGCCCATTAGAAGCATTCACCCAGCCCATTAGAAGCACATTAGTAGCATACATCCAGCACATTAGAATCACATTAGAAGCATTCATCCATCACATTAGAAGCACATTAGAAGCATTCCCCTCGCACATTAGAAGCACATTAGTAGCATACATCCAGCACATTAGAATCACATTAGAAGCATTCACCAGCACATTAGAAGCATTCACCCAGCCCATTAGAAGCATTCATCCAGCACATTAGAAGCATTCATCCAGCACATTAGAAGCATTCACCCAGCACATTAGAAGCATTCATCCAGCACATTAGAAGCACATTAGAAGCATTCACCCAGCACATTAGAAGCGTTCACCCAGCACATTAGAAGCATTCATCCATCACATTAGAAGCCCATTAGAAGCATTCACCCAGCCAATTAGAAGCATTCATCCAGCACATTAGAAGCACATTAGAAGCATTCACCCAGCACATTAGAAGCATTCATCCAGCACATTAGAAGCACATTAGAAACATTCACCCAGCACATTAGAAGCATTCACCCAGCACATTAGAAGCATTCATCCAGCACTTTAGAAGCACATTAGAAGCATTCACCCAGCACATTAGAAGCATTCACCCAGCTCATTAGAATCATTCGCCCAGCACATTAGAAACATTCATCCAGCACATTAGAAGCACATTAGATGTATTCACCCAGCACATTAGAAGCATTCACCCAGCACATTAGAAGCATTCATCCAGCACATCAGAAGCACATTAGAAGCATTCACCCAGCACATTAGAAGCGTTCACCCAGCACATTAGAAGCTTTCATCCATCACATTAGAAGCACATTAGAAGCATTCACCCAGCCCATTAGAAGCATTCATCCAGCAAATTAGAAGCACATTAGAAGCATTCACCCAGCACATTAGAAGCATTCATCCAGCACATTAGAAGCACATTAGAAGCATTCACCCAGCACATTAGAAGCATTCACCCAGCACATTAGAAGCATTCATCCAGCACATTAGAAGCACATTAGAAGCATTCACCCAGCACATTAGAAGCATTCACCCAGCTCATTAGAATCATTCGCCCAGCACATTAGAAACATTCATCCAGCACATTAGAAGCACATTAGATGTATTCACCCAGCACATTAGAAGCATTCACCCAGCACATTAGAAGCATTCATCCAGCACATTAGAAGCACATTAGAAGCATTCACCCAGCACATTAGAAGCATTCATCCAGCACATTAGAAGCACATTAGAAGCATTCACCCAGCACATTAGAAGCATTCACCCAGCACATTAGAAGCATTCATCCAGCACATTAGAAGCACATTAGAAGCATTCACCCAGCACATTAGAAGCATTCACCCAGCACATTCAAAGCACATTAGAAGCATTCACCTAGTACTTTAGAAACAAATTAGAAGCATTCACCCAGCACATTAGAAGCACATTAGAAGCATTCACCCAGCACATTAGAAGTCTTCACCCAGCACATTGGAAGCACTTTTGTAGCATTCACCTAGCACATTAGAAGCACATGAGAAGCATTCACCCAGCACATTAGAAGCACATTAGAATCATTCCCCCAACACATTAGAAGCACATTAGAAGCATTCACCCAGCACATTAGAAGCACATTAGAAGCATTCACCCAGCGCATTAGAAGCACATTAGAACCATTCCCCCAGAACATTTGAAGCACATTAGAAGCATTCACCCAGCACATTAGAAGCACATTAGAAGCATTCACCCAGCACATTAGAATCACATTAGAAGCATTCCTCCATCACATTAGAAGCACATTAGTAGTATTCTCCTAGCACATTAGATGCACATTAGAACCATTCACCCAGCACATTAGAAGCACATTAGAATCATTCACCCAGCACATTAGAAGCACATTAGAAGCATGCATCCAGCACATTAGAAGCATTCCCCCAGCACATTAGAAGCACATTAGAAGCATTCACCCAGCATATTAGAAGCATTCACTTAGCACATTAGAAGCATTCACCCAGCACATTAGAAGCACATTAGAATCATTCACCTAGCACATTAGAAACATTCACCCAGCACATTAGAAGAACATTAGAAGCATTCACCCTGCACTTTAGAAGCACATTAGAATCATTCACCTAGCACATTAGAAGCACATTAGAATCTTTCACCCAGTACATTAGAAGCACATTAGAAGCATTCACTCAGCACATGAGAAGCACATTAGAAGTATTCATCCAGTATATTAGAAGCCTTCACCCAGCACATTAGAAGCTCATTAGAAGCATTCACCTAGCAAGTTAGAAGCACATTAGAAGCATTCACCCAGCACATTAGAAGCACATTAGAAGCATTCACGTAGCACATTAGAAGCACATTAGAAGCATGCATCCAGCACATTAGAAGCATTCCCCCAGCACATTAGAAGCACATTAGAAGCATTCACCCAGCACATTAGAAGCATTCACCCAGCACATTAGAAGCATTCATCCAGCACATTAGAAGCACATTAGAAGCATTCACCCAGCACATTAGAAGCATTCAACCAGCATATTAGAAGCATTCATCAATCACATTAAAAGCACATTAGAAGCATTCACCCAGCACATTAGAAGCATTCATCCAGCACATTAGAAGCATTCTCCCAGCACATTAGAAGCATTCACCCGGCACATTAGAAGCATTCATCCAGCACATTAGAAGCATTCATCCAGCACATTAGAAGACAATTAGAAGCATTCACCCAGCACATTAGAAGCATTCACCCAGCACATTAGAAGCATTCATCCAGCACATTAGAAGCACATTAGAAGCATTCACCCAGCACATTAGAAGCGTTAACCCAGCACATTAGAAGCATTCATCCATCACATTAGAAGCCCATTAGAAGCATTCACCCAGCCCATTAGAAGCACATTAGTAGCATACATCCAGCACATTAGAATCACATTAGAAGCATTCATCCATCACATTAGAAGCACATTAGAAGCATTCCCCTCGCACATTAGAAGCACATTAGTAGCATACATCCAGCACATTAGAATCACATTAGAAGCATTCACCAGCACATTAGAAGCATTCACCCAGCCCATTAGAAGCATTCATCCAGCACATTAGAAGCATTCATCCAGCACATTAGAAGCATTCACTCAGCACATTAGAAGCATTCATCCAGCACATTAGAAGCACATTAGAAGCATTCACCCAGCACATTAGAAGCGTTCACCCAGCACATTAGAAGCATTCATCCATCACATTAGAAGCCCATTAGAAGCATTCACCCAGCCCATTAGAAGCATTCATCCAGCACATTAGAAGCACATTAGAAGCATTCACCCAGCACATTAGAAGCATTCATCCAGCACATTAGAAGCACATTAGAAACATTTACCCAGCACATTAGAAGCATTCACCCAGCACATTAGAAGCATTCATCCAGCACTTTAGAAGCACATTAGAAGCATTCACCCAGCACATTAGAAGCATTCACCCAGCTCATTAGAATCATTCGCCCAGCACATTAGAAACATTCATCCAGCACATTAGAAGCACATTAGATGTATTCACCCAGCACATTAGAAGCATTCACCCAGCACATTAGAAGCATTCATCCAGCACATCAGAAGCACATTAGAAGCATTCACCCAGCACATTAGAAGCGTTCACCCAGCACATTAGAAGCTTTCATCCATCACATTAGAAGCACATTAGAAGCATTCACCCAGCCCATTAGAAGCATTCATCCAGCAAATTAGAAGCACATTAGAAGCATTCACCCAGCACATTAGAAGAATTCATCCAGCACATTAGAAGCACATTAGAAGCATTCACCCAGCACATTAGAAGCATTCACCCAGCACATTAGAAGCATTCATCCAGCACATTAGAAGCACATTGGAAGCATTCACCCAGCACATTAGAAGCATTCACCCAGCTCATTAGAATCATTCGCCCAGCACATTAGAAACATTCATCCAGCACATTAGAAGCACATTAGATGTATTCACCCAGCACATTAGAAGCATTCACCCAGCACATTAGAAGCATTCATCCAGCACATTAGAAGCACATTAGAAGCATTCACCCAGCACATTAGAAGCATTCATCCAGCACATTAGAAGCACATTAGAAGCATTCACCCAGCACATTAGAAGCATTCACCCAGCACATTAGAAGCATTCATCCAGCACATTAGAAGCACATTAGAAGCATTCACCCAGCACATTAGAAGCATTCACCCAGCACATTCAAAGCACATTAGAAGCATTCACCTAGTACTTTAGAAACAAATTAGAAGCATTCACCCAGCACATTAGAAGCACATTAGAAGCATTCACCCAGCACATTAGAAGCACATTAGAAGCATTCACCCAGCACATTAGAAGCATTCACCCAGCACATTAGAAGCATTCATCCAGCACATTAGAAGCACATTAGAAGCATTCACCCAGCACATTAGAAGCATTCAACCAGCATATTAGAAGCATTCATCAATCACATTAAAAGCACATTAGAAGCATTCACCCAGCACATTAGAAGCATTCATCCAGCACATTAGAAGCATTCTCCCAGCACATTAGAAGCATTCACCCGGCACATTAGAAGCATTCATCCAGCACATTAGAAGCATTCATCCAGCACATTAGAAGACAATTAGAAGCATTCACCCAGCACATTAGAAGCATTCACCCAGCACATTAGAAGCATTCATCCAGCACATTAGAAGCACATTAGAAGCATTCACCCAGCACATTAGAAGCGTTAACCCAGCACATTAGAAGCATTCATCCATCACATTAGAAGCCCATTAGAAGCATTCACCCAGCCCATTAGAGGCACATTAGTAGCATACATCCAGCACATTAGAATCACATTAGAAGCATTCATCCATCACATTAGAAGCACATTAGAAGCATTCGCCTCGCACATTAGAAGCACATTAGTAGCATACATCCAGCACATTAGAATCACATTAGAAGCATTCACCAGCACATTAGAAGCATTCACCCAGCCCATTAGAAGCATTCATCCAGCACATTAGAAGCATTCATCCAGCACATTAGAAGCATTCACCCAGCACATTAGAAGCATTCATCCAGCACATTAGAAGCACATTAGAAGCATTCACCCAGCACATTAGAAGCGTTCACCCAGCACATTAGAAGCATTCATCCATCACATTAGAAGCCCATTAGAAGCATTCACCCAGCCCATTAGAAGCATTCATCCAGCACATTAGAAGCACATTAGAAGCATTCACCCAGCACATTAGAAGCATTCATCCAGCACATTAGAAGCACATTAGAAACATTCACCCAGCACATTAGAAGCATTCACCCAGCACATTAGAAGCATTCATCCAGCACTTTAGAAGCACATTAGAAGCATTCACCCAGCACATTAGAAGCATTCACCCAGCTCATTAGAATCATTCGCCCAGCACATTAGAAACATTCATCCAGCACATTAGAAGCACATTAGATGTATTCACCCAGCACATTAGAAGCATTCACCCAGCACATTAGAAGCATTCATCCAGCACATTAGAAGCACATTAGAAGCATTCACCCAGCACATTAGAAGCATTCATCCAGCACATTAGAAGCACATTAGAAGCATTCACCCAGCACATTAGAAGCATTCACCCAGCACATTCAAAGCACATTAGAAGCATTCACCTAGTACTTTAGAAACAAATTAGAAGCATTCACCCAGCACATTAGAAGCACATTAGAAGCATTCACCCAGCACATTAGAAGTCTTCACCCAGCACATTGGAAGCACTTTTGTAGCATTCACCTAGCACATTAGAAGCACATGAGAAGCATTCACCCAGCACATTAGAAGCACATTAGAATCATTCCCCCAACACATTAGAAGCACATTAGAAGCATTCACCCAGCACATTAGAAGCACATTAGAAGCATTCACCCAGCGCATTAGAAGCACATTAGAACCATTCCCCCAGAACATTTGAAGCACATTAGAAGCATTCACCCAGCACATTAGAAGCACATTAGAAGCATTCACCCAGCACATTAGAATCACATTAGAAGCATTCCTCCATCACATTAGAAGCACATTAGTAGTATTCTCCTAGCACATTAGATGCACATTAGAAGCATTCACCCAGCACATTAGAAGCATTCACCCAGCACATTAGAAGCATTCACCCAGCACATTAGAAGCACATTAGAAGCATTCACCTCGCACATTAGAAACATTCACCCAGCACATTAGAAGCACATTAGAAGCATTCACCCAGCACATTAGAAGCACATTAGAATCATTCACCTAGCACATTAGAAGCACATTAGAATCTTTCACCCAGTACATTAGAAGCACATTAGAAGCATTCACTCAGCACATTAGAAGCACATTAGAAGTATTCATCCAGTATATTAGAAGCATTCACCCAGCACATTAGAAGCTCATTAGAAGCATTCACCTAGCACGTTAGAAGCACATTAGAAGCATTCACCCAGCACATTAGAAGCACATTAGAAGCATTCACGTAGCGCATTAGAAGCACATTAGAAGCATTCACCCAGCACATTAGAAGCACGTTAGAAGCATTAGAAACTACAATTACTGTTTTGCAATGACCTCATTCAGAGCCAAAGACGCTATCTCGCCAGGATGGAAAATAAATTCAAGGCAAGTGCTAGCATAAAATCTCGCACCTTGTATGGATTTTCAGCTATTTAAAAATAAATGAAAACTTAGACTTTCACTGTTAATAATTAGTGAGTCCGTCTTTTCTTTATTTCGGAGTTGTTTTATTGCAGCTTTCCAGTTCGAATACAATACCGCCGTTAAAATCAATAGAATAAATAAAAGGGTTGGTGCGAGAAGTGAGCCCTTTGTAGACGCCTGCATTGGCCGCCATGGCCTCGGAGAACTGGTCGTTAATAACTACCGAACGAGGAAGTGTTTCATAATTTGAGAAAATTCTTCCAATGTTTCCATTGCTGGAGAACTTGTGGAGCAGACCTTTTTCTACCAGTTCCTCCAGAGTCAATGCTATCACTTCTGGGCGAGAACTCAACTGATCTAAAACACATTTACATTGAGCTCTCTGGATTTTATCCTCCTTATGTCTACCCATACGATTACCTAGTTTTTCGTAAACTAAATATATATATATATACATATATATATATATATATATATATATATATATATATATATATACATATATATATATATATATATATATATATATATATATATATATATATATATTATATATATATATATATATATATATATACAGACATTTCTTCGAACGTTATTATAGTGGACACATTTGAAATGGATGCCCTATTTTTATCTATCGGCCTGCGCACAATAGAAATCTTCGTAAAGAATATCTTAATTAAGAAAATTTCTCGACTGCGCAATCCGAGAGATGTAATATACACTGTTTAATAAATAGAAAACAGGCCGTCTATTACAAATAAGATGTATTTGCTATATTAACATTTGAATAAATAAAAATGTCGGATTAAAAATAAATCTATTCATTCTTAGATAAAAAAAAATATATATATTGCGTTTTGTAAATGTACATACGTATTTCTTTTAAGGGACTGTCACTGTGGACCAATAACAGACGATTGATTGCTGTATATATATATATATATATATATATATATATATATATATATATATATATATATATACTAGTTTTAGCCAATCAAAAGTGACTTCTTTTGTTTTCCTGTATCTGACTTCAAAGATCAAAATGAGTAAGTCGGAGGAGAAATACAATTCTCTAAAAAATGACTATTATTTAACAGATCGATAGTGGGAGTTTAATGACTTGGGACTACATCAAAAGCAATAATAGAAGAAAGTTGACAAAAATAGATGGAACAATAACTTTTCTGATCATTTTGCACACCAGTATTCGTCGGGTTTTATCGATCTGAGTATAATATATATATATATATATATATATATATATATATATATATATATATATATATATATATATATATAACTTCCATGAAGTTAACCGATTTAATGTGTCAATGTCTGGATTTCCTCTAAAAATTTAAATTTGAAAGAATAGAAATGTTACATCATGTCTCTCTACACCCTTCACTTCCTCACTTCGTTAATTTGCATATACTTATTACTGCCCGTCATAAATGTGTAAATTTCTTTTCATTTTTCGTTTCAACCTTTGGAAATAAAATCTGATGATCCGCGGTCCTTTAAAAGGGCTGTGTTGAAATAATTTATTATATGGAACCTTAAAGTGCCTTTGCACTCCAGTATTCGTCGGGTGTTATCGATCTGAGTATAATATATATATATATATATATCATATAATTTTGAACGGGCCGCGATACGACAAAATAAGATTCGAGGGGAACAAAGCGAGCAGTATTAAAACAAACATAAACAAGACGAGATAACTATAGACATAGACATTGGAACAATCTACCCCCGGAGGTAATGTAAAGGGTTTAGTTGTAAAATTCTCCGAAGGTTACCCGGATGAAAGACACCTGACGAAGCCTGGCGAGCACAACAGTTGAAACATTATGATAATAACAACAAAGATGAGGATATTATCTATAAAAGTTGCTTCTAAAGAAAATTAGAAAATCTTAAAATGTCTATAAATTATCAACAACTTTCAGAAAATTGATTTTTCTAGACATTTCTGCATTTATATTTTCAAGCAGAATTTTCTAGAATGTTCCCATCTGAATATAGAAAACTAGTTTTAAAAAACATATAAAAAATTTCATTTATAT
This sequence comes from Acanthosepion esculentum, assembly GCA_964036315.1. Classification (NCBI taxonomy): domain Eukaryota; kingdom Metazoa; phylum Mollusca; class Cephalopoda; order Sepiida; family Sepiidae; genus Acanthosepion; species Acanthosepion esculentum. The sequence goes on from OZ038504.1 coordinate 88,630,174, forward strand.
ATATATATATATATATATATATATATATACATGCATGTATATATGGGTGCGAGTGTGTGGGTGGAGGGGGTCCGAGTGGCTGAATTCATGAGATCTCGGAGAATGCAATGCCAAGTTAAATTTTCGTCAAAACCGTAACGAAATTACAGACAGAAATAGCATGGATAGATTTCTCAAAATAGGAACAAATTAATTGATTTATTAATTCGCTGATTGATTGCTTCGAGTACTGTATCGATCGGTTCATCGAACCACAAAAATACTAAATCGAATTTGTCAGGCATTTACAAAGTTAATGTGTCATTTGTATATGCACATATCAATTTCACAGAATAGCTTTCTCCCTCTCTTTTTCATACATACATACACCTAAAGAATATATATATATATATATATATATATATATATATACATGTATATATATATATATATATATATATAGAGAGAGAGAGAGAGAGAGAGAGAAGTTAGAGAGTGATTAAAACAAACAAAATTTATCACTTAGCTGATTGATGTTATATTCAGTACCTCTACTCCAGAGTTTCATAGATGAACCTATTTGTAATCGTTTGATACACTCGTGAAGAGGTTTCAGCAATATATATATATATATATATATATATATATATATATATATATATATATATATATATATATATATATATATATATATATGTATATATATATGTATATATATATATATATTATATAATATATATATTATATATATATTTATGTATATATATATATATATATATATATATATATATAATATAATATAATATAATATAATATAATATAAAAGGCTCAAACACTACTATTCCATGGTTATAATTTATTACATTGCAATCGTAATCTCCTATTTATAGGTCTGATGAATTGGATCGTGATTACGATTCCAATGTAATAAATTATAACCATGGAATATTCGTGTTTGAGCCTTTTATATTATATTCTTACTCTGTCCTGGACATTGAGTTCTACCAGGATACTATACTCTTGAGAATTTATATATATATATATATATATATATATATATATATATATATATATATATATATATATATATACATATATTCAATAAATAAGGGAAATTTTTCGGTATAAGGACTTCTAATACAGATAGAAGCCTACTCTTTTTTTGTTGTTTTACTTCTTTTTCACATGGATTTAATTTCTTTTGCCGATTAAACAAAAACTTTAACAAAGATGGCCGACCAAGTAGCATGCTCCAGGATTGAACAGCGGTCAGTTATCAAGTTTTTGGTTGCTGAAGGGTGCAAACCAGTTGAAATTCATAGGAGAATGTCAACGGTGTATGGTGCCACATGTTCCAGCCAAAAAATGTCTACAAGTGGGCTAAATTGTTTAATGAAGGACGGAGCAGTGTTGAGGGTGAAGACACGCCTGGGAGGCCTACAGAAATTAGGTTTCCTGAGGTGATCGAATCAGTCAATGACCTCATTCAGTCTGACAGAAGGGTGTCAGTGGATTACATTGCAAGGACTTTGATCTTATCTGTTGGGACAAACACAGGGGTCATCAGTCAGAAGGAGTCATCTTGCATCATGACAACGCAAGGCCTCACACAGCAGCCCAAACGGCGCAGACCATCAACGAGCTGGGCTGGGAACTGCTCCCTCATCCCCCTTACAGCCCAGACCTTGCCCCTTCAGACTTTCACCTGTTTGGTCCCTTGAAAGCGTTCACGATAGGCACGAAGTTTAAAAGTGACGATGAAGTCAAAAGTGTTGTGAGTGACTGGCTGAGACATCAGTCCAAAGATTTTTACGCTGAGGGAATACGGAAGCTTGTGCACAGATGGGAAAAGCGTGTGACAGTGCTGGGAGACTACGTTGAAAAATTTTAAAAAAGTAAGCTTCTATCTGTATTAGAAATCCTTATACCGAAAAATTCACCTTATTTATTGAATGACCCTCGTATATATAGATTGATATTAGTGTTCACTATATATATATATATATATATATATATATATATATATATATATATATATATATATATATATATATATATATGAAGAAATATAGTCTTAAAGTGCGCTATATTTATGGGATAAAGTGCTCAATATCAGAGATAGAGCGTGTGTAAATATAAAAGTGGACATGGAAGTCAGCACTTAGAGGCGACAGTCTGTTTCATGCTAGTGCAATCGTCAGGCAACTAGTGCTGTTATTTTTCTCGGCTATTTATATATAAGTGTCAATGGTGCATTATGGGTAGTCTATTTTGGGGGGTTCTTTTACCGGAAGTCGCTTATTTGTTTATTTATTTATGTCAAATTATTTTGCTTGTTTTTTTTTTTGTTTTTTTAAATTTTTTATCTTATATATTTATTTATTTATTTTTTATTTTGATCGGTGTTTTGTTGTTAACGTAGTAAAAATTTGTTTATATAGCTTATTGTTGGTAGTCTATTATGGCGGTCATATACCGGAAGTCGGATGTTTGCTTATTTATTTGGGTCAAATTGTTTTGCTTGTTTTTATTTATTTTCATTTTTTTTTTATCTTATATATTTGTTTATTTTTCATTGATTAAATCTATTTGTTGAATTTTGGGGTGGGATGTTGTGGTTTGTTCTTACTATTATTTTGTTCGGAAAAGTTTTTAATTTATCTATTTGGGTTGATTATATTTTTTTGTTTTTTCTAAACGGCTAGTTTATCGTAATCGGTTGTTAGTTTATTTATATATTTGGATATATTGAGATCAGTTTATTATACTTGTTGTTATTTATTTGTTACACTATATATTTTTGGCTTTCGGTTTTTAAGTAACGTAGTATATTATCTTTTATTTTTTTTTATTTTTTATCGTTATATAACAGTTATAACTTTCGTCAGTTCTTTTGTTTTGATTTTATTTCGCATATTGTGTGGTTTTGTAATTTGTTTGGAGTAATTTATTTTGCTTATTTAATTGTTGTTTTGTTTATATATTTATTTATTTTTCTATTTTAAATTACGTAGTAAAAATTTGTTTTCATGTCTGCATTTTGAGATTAGCTCGGATCTTTTATTTAATAATTTATTTTGATCTGGGAAGGTAATGATAGCTATTTTTTCCTCCAAGCAAAGTTTGCATGTTTTTGATAGGTTGTTGTAGGCTGATGATTTTTTCCTTATTTTCCAAGATATTTTTGGTGTGGTGTGCGTTTTGTTTTTTATTTGCCAGATATACTTAGAAAGCATTGTGTCGTTCGCATATTTACTATTTGTGAAAGACATTTTGTGTACATAATTTCTTTGTTTCTATGGTCCTTCGGTTACTCCTATGTATACTTTTTCTTCATTATCTGCTGATTTTATCGTGGCTTGGTAGATTACGTTGTTTTGTAAACAATTACCGTTTAAGGGACATTCGTTTTTTATTCTGCAGTTGCACGTGGGTTTAATTTGTTCGTGTGGTTTGTTAATAATTTTCCTGTTGTGCTTTTTTATTATTTGTGCCATGTTCTCGGTGCAACTGTAGCTGATTTTTACTGTGTTTTTGTTGAATATTTTGTGTAGGGTGCTTGATTCCGGGAAGTGTTTGTGTAAAAGTTTGAAGAATATTTTTCCTATGTTTGTTTTTACGTTTTTGCTGTGCGGTGGGTTGAGCATTAGAAGCCGTTTCAAGCAAGGATATACATATAGAAATAATTAGGAGGAATCGAAATAATCATAATTAAGCAATTCATATATATATATATATATATATATATATATATATATATATATATATATATATATAAGGAAGTAATTCATTGAGTCTGAAAGAAACCTCAACAGAATGCAGAAAGCACTGGACGGCCGTTTCGTCCTATATTTGGGACTCATCAGCAGTGCGTATCCACTACCGAGAATTGAAACCCTGATAGTTTAGTTATCAAACAAACGTCATACCAACTGTTCCAACGGGTCTCGGTGACGAAGAGATAGCAGATCAGACTCAATATAGCAACAGTTGTCATGGTGTTTGCTTGACAACCTAACTGTCAGGGTTTCAATTCTCGTTAATGGATGCACACTGCTGATGAGTCCCAAATATAGGACGAAACGACCGTCCAGTGCTTTCTGCATTCTGTTGAGGTTTCTTTCAGACTCAATGAATTACTTAATTATAATTATCAAATCCTCTTTACAATTTCTTTCTCTCTCTCTCTCTCTCTCTCTCTCTATATATATATATATATATATATATATATATATATATATATATATATGTGTGTGTGTGTGTGTGTGTATTTGAAATAATCATAATTAAGCAATTCATATATATATATATATATATATATATATATATATATATATATATATATATATATATATATATATTTGTGTGTGTGTGTGTGTGTGTGTTTGTGTGTGTGCCGATTAAACAGGCCTATTAAAACAAGATGAATGAATGACAAAAAGTACCAAAAATGTTTACATTCACGTAAAAATTAGTATCGAAATGCGAAAGAATTATAGCTTAACGAATTTATCAATACTCTCTCCTCGGAGATCAGTTAAGGCACACGAGAAATGTACACAGCAAGTAAAATGAAAAACGCCAACGACTGGAAACTATTTAATAAATTCATCAGCATCAAAAGTTATTTATATTTTACCTTAAAAAAACACTCTTTCTGTTAACAAATGGTTGGCTGTTGGGACTTAATATAAATTGACTCCCAAATGTCTTAAAAAATCAGAGTGAACATTTATTCAATACGAAGAATATGTCTTTGCTTGTAGGACCGAACACGTTGATGTTTGTTTAATAAATTATTAGATATCAACGACCTTGGTGAATTAACTTACATATTGTTGAATTTACCCTGCCGTGTATTGGCTGGTACGTGTTGATTAATCCTTGCTTTCACCCTTATATCCATTCCTACTTATGTAGTCAGCGTCAAGCTGACATATGAAATGATGAATTACAGAAATGATATTTGGGGAGGTGGAACATCCTTTTGGATCGATCTCAACATTGGTTGGTTAGTAAAGTTAAATCATGAATTGGCAGATAATATATTTTGCATCAACTGAAATCTAGTCAACCTGTGGTACTAATATGACAAATCAATGGGATACGCAAACGCACAGTGCATTTTTAGGAGTAAGCAGCTTACCTTGATAGCCTTCGAAATATCCAGCGGGTGTCCATTTTTACTCAAAATGTTCTTAATAAATTCAATTTCTTATAATATTTTTTGTCTTTGAGCAACTAAATAGGTCACGATGTACTAGGTAGGTGGTATGAACAGATTGAAATAGATAGATAGATAGATAAGAAAATAGAAACGAACGAACGGAAGAAAGAACGAACAAAAGAAAGAACGAACGAAAGAACGAACGAACAAAAGAAAGAACGAAATAAAGAACAAACGAAAGAAAGAACGAATGAAAGAAAGAAAGAACGAATGAAAGAAAGAAAGAACGAACGAAAGAACGAACAAAAGAAAGAACGAAATAAAGAACGAAAGAACGAACAAAAGAAAGAACGAACGAAAGCAAGAAAGAACGAAATAAAGGACGAACGAAAGAACAACGAAATAAAGAATGAATGAAATAAAGAACGAATTAAAGAACGAAAGAAAGAAAGAACGAACGAACGAAAGAAAGAACTAACGAAAGAACGAACGAAAGAACGAACGAAAGAAAGAAAGAACGAAATAAATATAGAACGAACGAAATAAAGAACGAAATAAAGAACGAAAGAAAGAAACTAAAACCTTAGTACTGTATATTTAAGCTTTGGTTCATTGAAAGTTTCTTACGATATTACCTCTAATAAAATGAAGTCTTTTCCGGCTGGAGTTTTTGAAATTGCATAAAACGCGCACATTGGCGCACTGGACTTGTAAAACCTGTTTTCCTAAAATAAAGTGTTTTAAGAGAAAACTAAAATTAGTAGCGACTACTCGGTCAATGAACGTCAGATGTTTCCTTGTAGGGTAACAGCTAATATTACCATTGCCATGATCGTGGCTCCTTACGCCTAATTTTCTTATTGCCTGCCTGCTGCTGCCACTGGGGCTGTTACGCGTGACCTCCTTGGCATCAGCTGGGTATGGCACCAAGGGAAATGAGAATGAATGAGAGAAGGAAAGATTATGTTGCACCAGAATTTCAAGTTTTCCTGCTTTGAAAATCAACGTTCAAGACTGCTTTATATCAGCCCCACCACCACTGGTCATTAGCGACAGTAGCAAATATCAAACCCGCTCCTCAAACCACTGTAATCTGGCATGCTTACACTAAATCAACTACACGACCAAATCGGTGTGACACTCAGTGAGTATCAAGATAAATATGTGTCTAGCTGACTTGTCAGTGTCTCATAAACATTCGATCTTATTTACTAAGCATATCTTAGGTTGACACAAGGACATGGATATTGATCACATAAGATATAAATAATTACATGTCTAATGAACTAGCGAGAGTAGTTTTCAATCTGTCGCGAATATTCGTTAAGTATAGTTGTGTTTGTCACAAGGATAAAAGTGTTGAGCGTCAACTTAGGATCTGTTTTGTTGTTAGTTTAAATGTCTAGCAAGAATAAATTGCGTTTTTTTCTAAGCAATTGTTTAAAATGGATATTGATAGATTTTTATCAATTATGCCAGCATTTGACCCTCATTGAATCGTGAGTAATACCTCCTTTAAAATAAATAAAACGCCCTCTTCTATAACTGGGACTGCCTCACTAAATTTCAAATTTCTTACTGAGACATGGACTTGATTGTGTGAAATTTGTTTAAGTTAATCAAACATGACATGATATTAACATGTGCGCGTTTTATATTTGATATTGCGTGGAATGTTAATATCTTGATTATGCCATTATTTTGTTTTCGCTGTGTTATCCATTCTAGTTGTTGCTGCTTTTGGTAGTTTTTTTTTTTTTGCGATTCTGTAACGTCAGTACTCAATGTTCAAAGAGAGATGATCTTTGCAATCACCCTTAGTCTTTTTACTCAAGCACCTTTTGTCACCCTTGATCTTAGGAAGCAGTTGTATACAGTGGGCTGCTTAGATATTTTACATCGGTTTGGCGCCATGCATGACATCTGTATGGAAATCTAGATTTGGAGGGGCTTTTTTTTAAAAGCCTCTTCAGATCAAGACATATCTCAAGTTTTCTGGTTAATGTTTTGGTTCCGTAGGAATTTGCAGTGTTGCGGGGTATCTTATAACCTCGGGGGGGAGAGCAGCATCGTTATCTTTTATTAGTAGACTCATTTGTGATGTGGTAGGGAATGTTTAAAGTGCCAGTACCCATCTCATCAAATCTGTGCTTGTACTCTAATAGATTAAAGTACTGGTTTGTGAATTTGGCGAAAATTGCGAGTTCAATACCTGTGCCAGGTAGTACAGGCTAAGATTCAGTAGCTACAACTGAGTATTATAAAAAAAGATCAGATATTCCTTGACATTGAGAGCGGAACGAGAAAAGTCTAAATGCGCCGATTCCAAATTTTCGGAAGGTTACCAGGATCTTCAGACATTTGAAGAAGGGCGAAGAGCACAACGGCCAAAAGTTGTGATAACAACAACAAAGATGATGATATTTGTCTGGATGTTAATAATGACAGAAATTACTGTTATTGCAATTTTCAGTAATAAAAAAAACAACTTATATACCATTTTTATACCCCAGGGCATATTACTAAGAGCTACAAGGGGTAAGAAGTTGTGGAGAGCCATGAGCTTGTGAAAATGAACGACAGTGGGAAGGATAGTGAAAAGGTAAACATTACTAAGAGCTACAAAGAATAGGAAGTTGTGGAGAGACATAATCGACCTTCCTAACGAGCTTGTGAAAATGGTTGGCAAGACAGGGACTGGGAAAGATGGCAAAAAGTAAAACCTTACTAAGACCTACAAATGATAAGAAGTCGTGGAGAGTCATGATCTACCTACCTAACAAGCTTCTGTAAATGAAGGACAGAACAGGGATTAGGAAGGATAGCGAAAAGATAGATCCTACTAAGAGCTACAAAGGGTAGGATGTTGTGGAGAGCCATGATCAACATTCCTAACGAACTTGAATAAATGGTTGGCAAAACAGAAGAACAGAAAAAAGGGAAACCTTACTAAGAGCTTCAAAGGATAGGAAGTTGTAGAGAGCCAAGATGTGAGTTCAATACCCGGTTAAGGCAGTGGAAAACTTGGAGAGGGGACTTAACAGGAGATAAGTGACAACTGACATTTATTAAACATGGCACGTGGAACTAGAACAGTCTACCCCAGTGAGCGAAATAAAGAGTTCAGGTCGACATTCCAACCACCTGAAGAAGGCAGGAGCGTACAACGGCCGAAACGTTGTAATAAATATGACGACAAAGATGAGGACAATAGTCCGAATAATCTAAATAGTGTACATAATACCTCATCTCAGAAATATAGACATATATATATATATATATATATATATATATATATATATATATATATATATATATATATATATATATAGGGTGACCAAAAAAAACGTGAATTTTTGAAGTGCGTATAGCCAGATATGAGCAAGTGGCAACACTGCGAGACAGTGACCTTGAGCAAGTAGACATTTCGCCATTTTAGTAACGAGAATGAAATTCACAGTATCCAAGCTGAGATATTGCAGCAGTCAATGAGGAATCTCAACAGCAGATTTCAAGAATGCATTCGTACAGGAGGACGCCATCTACAGGACGTAATTTAAAAAAAATGAAAATTCCATCATTGTTTCTTAAATGGCATGTTTTAAGGTTTCAATTACTATGAATTAAATATTTTTCTTCCATCACTCTTGGTTTTATTGGATTGTTAAAAAGTTCCCGTTTTTTGGGTCACCCTGTGTACACATATAAATTTTCAGACCTATGAACAGCTTTCTACGGTTTTTAAAAATTTTCAGTATATTTCACTAATATCTATTAGACTAGTGTGCGTGTGTGTGAAACTAGATTGGGAGAGATAAAAGAGGGCGCTGAAAATGCTCGTAATCAAATGTAGATGGGCGCTTTCACGATCACTTTTGAGTCCTCCGCAACAGATAGTGAAACCAGCGGATACAGAGAAGACAGATTTGAAAATCTATTTTCTCTCTTGAAACACGCCTGATACTAAAAAAAAACATTATAAGAAGATTTTGCATGGGAAATAAACTTTCTGCCTAAAAAATCAGCATTCGAAATCTTTGATTTTTAGCCTGGGTTTGAACATCGATCAGTTACGTTCGTAAGAAATACCTGGTTATTGCTTCCAGAAAATCAGGCTGTAAAATGAGATTTGAATATATTTTACAAATGTCCGCCGTGAAAATGATTGGCAAATTTAGATTTTTTTTTTTACGTATGTTAAATTTTGTTCATATCGATAATCGATAGGATTTTGAGAAAAAATCTTTGATGTTTTTAGAATTTTGGCTCTGGAAATTCATAAAATTCATCCGACTGTTTTTTTTGTTTTGTTTTGTTTTTTTTCTCATGGTTTTCTGCTTTTCTTATTGAATTATTCCCAAATGTAGTCTAGACAAGACCCCTCTCCCGCAGATTACAGAATGGGTGGAAAAACAGCCGTTCAGAAAGCCTTTCTTTAGTTTTTCATCTCGATTTTTTAGACAATATATATATATATATATATATATATATATGAATGATGAAATATATGAAATATATATATATATATATATATATATATATATATATATATATATATATGAATGATGAAATATATGAATTATATATATATATATATATATATGAATGATGAAATATATGAATTATATATATATATATATATATATATATGAATGATGAAATATATGAATTATATATATATATATATATATATATATATATATATGAATGATGAAATATATAAATTTTATATATATATATATATATATATATATATATATATGAATGAATGATGAAAATATATATTTAAGGTATGCTTTCCTTATACGTAGAAGTGCTCAGTATCAATGATAGAGCGTATATAAATATAATATGTAAAAATAGATACTGAAGTCAAAACCGACTGGCGACAGTCTGTTTCATATTTGAACGCCATCTTCAGACCTGAAATGGATTAAATCCGACGAATATTTACGAATATGTACTAATTACATTTACCGGGCTGAATGTTCTCGATATGATAGATCGAGAAAGATCGGCGTAGGTGTGTGCTTAAAAGCAGTAATTTGAGCAGTGCTAAACTGGAAGTTCTCTGTGGCCGAAAGGTCATAGCACGTCAGGATACATGATATATTCGTGTCGGAGAACGCATATTTTGTACGAAATTTCTCAAACATTCTGTGCGGTAAATGCAATTAATATTGTTTAATAAAAAACAGCATTTGCTCTAAGTGTATCCATAAAAAACGTATAAACACAAAGTATTTTAATATATACATAAGATTTAACAATATAACAGTTCAAAAGTGAAGCAGATATTTTCATATAATGCTCAATATTAAAAATATTAAAATAATATGAAAGTATAGCTAATATTATATACAGAAAATTTATTTAACTGTAAATATCAATTTATCTTCAAATTATCTTGGAATTATCCTTTTTCAAGGGGACTCTAAAATAAATGAATAATTCCAAGAAACTTCGAAGTCGGGGAAACATCAAAATTGAGATTCACAGTTACGAAATTTCTCTCTCTCTCTCTCTATCTATCTATCTATATATATATATATTTATATATATATATATATATATATATATATATATACATATATATATATATATATATATATATATATATATATATATATATATATATATATATATATTAGGATATTAAATCAAAAACATGTATCAAATCGCTACACCATTGCAATCGTGTTTCAATACGTTTGAATTCGTCTCATCAGGCATTTATATATATATATATATGTGTGTGTGTGTGCGCGCAAACGTACATTACATATATCTTTATAATCTTTCGGGCGTATGGTGATGTTTCTAAGGTTTTCTATATTCTTGCAGTATATTTCAGTATATAGACAAGTATGTATGTGGGTGGAACTACACTGAGCGGGTATACGTGTGTGGTGATGTTGGAAAGTTTTCGTCGTCACCAGATAACTATGTTCAAAGATTTTCACTGAGATTTCGACACGCTATTTTCTAGCCACACAAGCACAGAGGTGATGTCCATTTCATAAAGTGATGGTCGTTGCGCACGTGTGGCTGTAGGCCTCAAACCGGATTTCCTGCAGAGACTGGCTGAGAGCAGCCACTGCATTTCTGAAGTGGCACGACAACCAAAGTTTGGGATGACAGTTACTGGATTATGTCAGGATGACCTTGAGAGAGGAAATTGGTGCATGTGTCGTTAGAAAATAAAGATGCGGGTGGATACACGGTTCCTGGCTACCGGAGTAGCGTTGGAAATTAACGGGGACATTGTCGAAGATACGTGTTGACTGCGTCCAGATGAAGACTCACAGCATATAAATCTCGCTGAATTGGATGCAGTGTTGAGAGGCATTAATCTAGCAGTCCAGTGGAAAGTAACAGTGTTGCACCTGCTAACAGATTCATCATTTGTGCACCAGTGGACCTCTGACGCTCTAACCGGGATAGTAAGCATAGGGATGATGTGTATGTCATAAACTGATGGTCGTTGTGCACGTGTGGCTGTAGGCCTCAAACCGGATTTCCTGCAGCAACTGGCTGAGAGCAGAGACTGCGTTTCTGAAGTGACACGACAACCAAAGTTTGGGATGACAGTTCGAGTTACCACAGCTGTAGCAGGAAATCCAGTTTGAGGCCTACAACCACACATGCACAACGACCGTCAGTTTATGAAATGGACATCACCCCTATGCTTACTATCCCGGTTAGAGCGTCAGAGATCCACTGGTGCACACATGCTGAATTGGTTATCAGGTGCAGCACTGTTGCTTTCCATTGGAATGCTAGATTAGTGCCTCTCAACACTGCATCCAGCTCAGCAAGATTTATCAGCTGCAAGCTTCTGTCCAGATACAGCCAACACGCATCTTTGTCTGGGTGGGACCACGGTGTACTTCAGTAGAGATGAGGGAGCATGATCCCACCAGTTACAGCCACCATTACTTGTCAAAGTGCATTTTCTGTATGCCAAAAGCTCACCAGTCACTTTCCAGGATGTGACTGGCTCAGACGAGCGACTACGTTTCTGAAGTGCCACGACAACCAAAGGTTGGGATGACAGTTACCGGAGTATGTCATGAGGACCTTGCAAGAGAGAATTGGTGAATGTGTGGTTAGAAAAGAAAAGTGTCATTGTTGAAGATGCATCTAGATGGAGACTCACAGCATATAAATCTCGCTGAATTGGATGCAGTGTTGAAAGGCATTAATCTAGCAGTCCAGTGGAAAGTAACAGTGTTGCACCTGCTAATAGATTCATCATTTGTGCACCAGTGGACCTCTGACACACTGATCGGGAGGGTACAAGTGCACACCAAAGAAACCACAGAGATGATATTAAGACGTCGGCTCAGCACTCTGGAGGGGCTTGCCGAAGAACATGGCCTAACCATCGATGTGGCCTTCGTCTAGTCTAGTGCAAACCAGCCTGATCATCTCACCAGAGTGACGCAGCGATGGCATGACACAATACGAAAGAAAGCAGAGCCTACACAACCGGCGTGCACCGCAGCTGTTGATGATTCTGCCCAGATAATCATTATAAAGTTAAAGTTCAGTATTAAATGAAACATTATGCAGCACTTGATCTCAGCTAATATTTATGAACTGTTCTTAAACGAAAAACATTGTTTCTAAGTTGATGTTGCCTTCATTTGTTAAAGGTAATTTACCCACGCATGCATGGACTCTTCCAGCTATAAATAGGAGCAGGTACTGTCTTTTGGAAAGGGAAGTTTCCAGCAGTCAGCTCTGACAGTCGGAATAAACAATCTTGCTGTAACGCTTTCGTTTGTATATGTTTGTATTACTGTTCCTGTTAATATATTTGTTTAACTCAATTCCTCTCTTTGTGTCTTTATTTCTGGCCCTAATAAGGCCATAACAATATGTAACCTTCATATCCTTCATGTATGCAAATACGTACACGTACAGGCATATACACACACACACATACATACACACACACACACATAAATGCATACATACATACACACACGCCATAACATCATTTCAGTCCAGATTTTATTATGTACAAAATACTAATTTCATTATAAAAAACTTGATTTACATGATAAAATATAATATAATTTAATTTTCTTGCAGAGTTTTAATGCTTCGGTTATCTTACGAGTTAATGTAATATTGCATTTCAAGTGAGGAATTTAATAATAATTTTTGGTATACTTTGTGAATCATTATAAAGACATTGGTAAATTTCTGTTGTCTTCATATTCTCAGCTTCGGTTTCTTCATCTTCCTCAGTCTGTGACTTAAAATGTTCTCCCAATATTTGGGGTTTAACTTCTGCCTTGTGGCCTTGAATTTGTGCTTTCAATTCTTCACCAATTCTTCTTGCCCATCAGGAATTTTCTTAACTTCTTCATCTGTTTATGTCTGGCTGCCGTTAGCTGCCAATCTACGGGGCATGACTCATTTATATATTCTTTAAATTTTTGCTTCTTCGCTTAGTTTGAATTTAACGTAAGTTATATTTGATTGGCTGATCAGAATAAAGCCCACAAAACTTATAACCCCCTCTTTTTTTCTTCGTAAAAAGAGTTTGTATTTTGCTTTTAAATCTAAATAAATCGTTCACTCGCGAGTAATTTACAATCGTCTGATGAGATGCATTGATACGCCTCGAAACGCAACTGCTAGTATGTGACGATTTTGATATGTTTTCGGTGTATATATATATATATATATATATATATATATATATATATATATATACCCAAGTGTGGGATTGGTATATACGGAGTAAATTCCAATAACCAACAATGATTATTCTTTAAAGAGTGCTCAATACAGAGTAGAGCAGATATAATCATTTATTTAAATATTATAACATAAATATGTTATAAAATCACTACAAAAATAGCCATTTTGTTTCGACACATCCAGTGTCTTATCAAGTGATGATGTTGAATGTAGAATAAATGTTTTTTTGTTTTTTTAACCATTTATTCAACATCATCACTTGATAAGACACTTGATGTGTCGAAACGAAATGGCTATTTTTGTAGTGATTTTATAACATATTTATGTTATAATATTTAAATAAATGATTATATATATATATATATATATATATATATATATATATATATATATATATATATATATATATATATATATATGTGTGTGTGTGTGTGTGTGTGTGTGTGTTGATATAATAGGAAAAAACTGTTAGATTTATGATCCGAAGTTCTTTAGTATTTTTGTTATTTTTAGAACTACAGCATCAATCAGAGATTTAGCAGGGAGTCTGATAAGATTAGTCATTGCAGCCAGACAAAAAAAAAACCCAACCTTACACGACTCCAAAACCTTGACATATAACAAAGAGCCCTACTTCCATCAGAGTAGTTACACCTTGATAATGAAAAACAAACCCTAGAACACCCCCACCCCATTTCAAAACAATAAACGTGTAAAACATTCCGTATCATGGTTATTCCAAACATTGCTGGAGGATGAGACTGCCACCCGGTAGTCAGGGTTTAATATTGAAATTAAACTTGAATACTGCTGATTAGTTTCGAAACATAGTAATTCCTGTGTCGCGATGGAATCATATTTTAAAAAAAATAATTATAATATATATATATATATATATATATATATATATATATATATATATATATATATATATATATATATATATATATATATATATATATATATATATATATAAATGAAATGGATTAAATCCGACAAATATTTTAATATATTTTGGGTTTATACATTATTTTATGGCTGCAACTTATTTGAGTAAATGATCTGTTTTAATTAAACAGTATTAATTATATTAACATGCTTGAATACCAGAGAATGCTTATTTTCTACGATATTTCTCGAACATTCAGGCCGGTAAATGTAATTAATACTATTTAATTAAAACAAAACATTTTCTCAAATAAGTTGCTGCCATAAAAATAACGTATAAATAGAATATATATATATACATATATATATATATATATATATATATATATATATATATATATATATATATATATATATATATTGATGCATGCTTCATTAAATAATATAGACAAGTTTTGTGTATTTATCTTCGTTGAAAACACAACTATACTCAAACATGAAAACAATAAACAAAAACTAAAAATCCTTGAAGCTATATACATGAAACAGTTGAAACCTAACCTGAACAAAATAAACCATGAAATCTCCACAAACATTCTTAAATGCCTATAATTTATAACAGACGCCATTGGTTTATACCAACGGCTTCCCGTACTTAATACATCTCGTTTTCACTCTCGCGTGGTCTTGTGTGACGTCACGAGCTGCGATGCGATTTTCGCTTCCGCGTTTCATATACACGAATTTGTCGTTGCTTTGAAATTTTTCATGCAACAAAAACAGACTATCATTATTGTTTCGTCTGTGTATTGTTTGATATATCGAAATGTAATTGTCATCTTTGATAATGGCTTATGTAAGCCGAAAGCTTAGATAGAATTTAAACATGTAATGCTGCCTACATACACACACAATAAACACACACACACACACACATATATATATATATCTATATATATATATATGCATATATATATATATATATATATATATATATATATATATATATATATATATATATATATACATACATATATATATATATATATATATCTATATATATATATATATATATATATATATATATATATAGGTACCACCACATATTCGCTCAAAATGAGAATACCATGATGAAAAAATGCCTCAAACTTAATAAAAACAAAGTTTTATCGTCAAAACCTTCATGTTGTTATTAAGAGAAAAGCCGAAGGGATTTTTTGATTATTAAATTATATTTTTTATCCTTTTTAGAACGATCGAAAATTTGGTTAAAAATCTTGTTTTTCTTGTGTCATAGAAAAACCGTTTCCACTTTCTCATACTTCTTTCCGCTAAAATTGTTCTTGATATATAACAAAAATTATTCATCGCTATCCCATAATATAAAATATAAAACATATGTAAATATCTATAATTACCTTCGCAAACCATCACAAGATCAGAACTTATGATTACCGATTTAATAACCAATATTGCATACTGCAGCCCCCGAGATCAGGAGTCACCAAGAAGTAAACGACATATCGCCAAGAATTAAGTTGTCGGTGCTTCGATACTTATTATAATTGAAGGTTCACAAACATTCTGTCTCTATGGAAAGAGACAATTTGCTTTCTTTATCATTCGTTATGATTATCAACTCATTCGGAAGTTGTGGGGAACCATGACCGTCCATGTTTTTCAGAATATTCTCCCTTTCATTATCAACGCATTTGGAATCCCTTTTCGAATTAATCCCAAATCTCTTCAAAACAATTTACAAGATGAATTTGTAGAATCTCTGAATGAGTCAATGTTCCCAAATCTTTTCTTTTGAAATCTCTCCCTAACCACACTTTTGGAGTTCACTGGCGAAATCATATGAAATCTGTCTTTGAAACCTTTAGAAAGTCTCTTGCTGTTCGCATTTAGTTCGAGTTTTGAACAATTTTATTTTTATCAATTTGTTTGTTCGATTTTTGTAAAAGACTGTCTATTAAAATCGATGTACGCATGTGTCTGTCTGTAAATGAACCGAAAATTGGGGGTCATTTTTACATTTTTATAGTGTTTTGACCACAGTCTTTTTTTTGGGGGGGGGTGCTATTTTTCCATAGTTGGGACCTTAACAGGTGCTACCACCCCAGGTCAGAGCGGACCTGAGAACAACATCAATTAAGAGGTGGTTCCCGATCAGAGTCCTTGTTGCCGGATGTAGTTGATCGTCTTGCCCAGGACGTATGACCAATTTAGGCGTATTCTGATCATGCCATATAAGCAAAGGGAAAATGACATGTTCCAAATAAAATTGGTGTCGGTTCTTTCGGGAAAGTGTACGCTGGTCACTGGGGTCGATTGTGTAGGTATCAGGAACAAGTAGAGATAGTAAACGTCGAATATCGCTAACAGCTATAAAGGATAGAATGTTGTTGGGAGCCATGCTGGCCCACGCTCGGCAGAATATTGTCCCTTTCATTATCAGACCAAATGGAATCCTTTCCGAATTAATCCCAGACATTTTACAAGATGAATATTCGCATTCAGTTTTGAACAGGTTTTTTCGACAATTTGTCTGTTCAAAATCGAATTTCGTGAAAGACTGTCTACTGAAAACGATGTACCCAAGCGTCTGTCTGTAAATGATCCCAGAATTGATTTACTTGTTAAACAGAGCCAAGCTCATCAATCTGAAATGCATAAGAATGCATTGACTAAAACTTAGAAATAAATACTACTATGCGAAATGTTATACCAAATTCTTCTCAAATATTTTGCACCAGCAGAGTCAGAATGGCAAAACAATGCAGGAGGAAAAAGAAGCTGTTTTTTGTTGTTGTTATTTTTTTATTCAAATAAAGCCAATTTTTTAACAGAATTTAACAGCTTCTTCATTTATAACAAAGTTTGTGAGATAATCAAATCTAAAAAATATTATCTTGTATTTCAAGTAAATTACTACTGAAATGAAAATTTTGAAAACCTTAGGGCTAAATATATATAACGTGTTGCCATGCCAGGTTTGTTGAACTGTGGAGAGAATATGTAGATTAGTACATGCATTTTATTGTTGGACTAAGGTTTCCTGATAGATAGATAGATAGATAGATAGATAGATAGATAGATAGATAGATATGAAAAGGACTTAGATATATATATATATATATAGATAGATAGATAGATAGATAGATAGATATGAAAAGGACTTAGATATATAGATAGATAGATAGATAGATAGATAGATATGAACAGACTGAGATAGATAGATAAATAGATAGATAGATAGATAGATAGATATGAACAGACTGAGATAGATAGATAGATAGATAGATAGATAGATAGATATGAATAGACTGTGATAGATAGATAGATAGATAGATAGATATGAATAGACTGAGATAGATAGATAGATAGATAGATAGATAGATAGATAGATAGATAGATAGATAGATAGATAGATATGAATAGACTGTGATAGATAGATAGATAGATAGATAGATAGATAGATAGATAGATAGATATGAATAGACTGAGATAGATAGATAGATAGAGAGAGAGAGAGAGAGAGAGAGAGAGAGATAGAGAGAGAGATATATATTGACGGAATGACATAGATAGATAGATAGATAGATAGATAGATAGATAGATAGATATGAGCGGAATGACATAGATAGATAGATAGATAGATAGATAGATAGATAGATAGATAGATAGATATGAATAGACTGTGATAGATAGATAGATAGATAGATAGATAGATAGATAGATAGAAAGATAGATAGATATGAATAGACTGTGATAGATAGATAGATAGATAGATAGATAGATAGATAGATAGATAGATAGATAGATAGATATGAATAGACTGAGATAGATAGATAGAGAGAGAGAGATAGATAGAGAGAGATATATATATTGACGGAATGACATAGATAGATAGATAGATAGATAGATAGATAGATAGATAGATATGAGCGGAATGACATAGATAGATAGATAGATATCAGGAGACGCTAAATGTTTCCAAAATCTTCAATCAGAATATTTTTGAAGGGTTACAGAATAAGCTATGGGCCAAGAGCGTTAGACGACAGCGTAAATGTGTGGAATCTTTAATCTGGATAATCTTCAGGGAATTCTGAACTGAAGCCTTTATTATGTCTACAGTGGTTGACTGTTCTCGGTCCACTGACCATGTCCAAGGAAATTGTCTAGTTTCTTTTTTTTATTTAATACTTCTCAGTTTTTGCTCGCGCGTTTCCACTGAGTGTAAGTACACACTGCCCAACCCAGGGATTGAACACACAATCACTATGTTACCAAATTCATAGACCAACAATTAGTGGATTTAAATATGAACAAAGGAATTATAAAAAGCAGGATGAGTGTGTGTGTGTGTGTGTGTGTGTGTGTGTGTGTGTGTGTGTGTGTGTGTGTGTGTATGTGTGTGTGTGTGCGTGTGTGTGTGTGTGTGTAACGAATGCACGGCCGCAATTTTCGACGGATTTCCACCAAAATTTACACGCACATGCTCCAAGTTAGTGGAAAGGCCAAGACCGACGTTGCATTTCTCAACTCCCATCGATAGTGGAAATAATCGATTTTTTCATGCTTCTACGGCAGTTTTAATGTAGTTTACGGCCATTTTCTACTGGCCAGAGTGAGAGCCTATAGCTGGCTGCAACGAATGGGCAGGAAGATTCTATTGGCCAGCGTGAGAGCCAACAGCTGACTGACACGAATGTTAACTAGCATGCAAAAAAATAATCGATAGCTGCATTCGTCACAAGTGGGAAAAATTTAAATCTGCATGGCACTTTACTCCAATTGGCTCATTCGCTTGCTTAAACTCAACGTTGATTCTGATTCCGCAGAACTGAGTTGGGTGTCAAAAAGTATTTGTTGTTAACATTCTTTTTTCTTTCGGTTTTTCCAGTTACTAGTCCTTTTTTAAAGCTGATCGTTTTGTGTTCATTTTGTTTAGTACTTTTTTCGTAACAGATTTAATGTTTAGTATAGAGCTTAGAAAAAATTCGCAGTGTGAGATAGGCAAGAAGTAACGCATGTAACAACATCAGCACGGCAAAGGGCACTCCTTTAAAGGCAAGGAAGGGCAAAAACTACTTTAAGTCAAGTGATAGCGATTTCTCTATGAGTCGTACGATTTTTTAATCAAGCACGGGCAACGCTGGGCCATGCTGCTCGTATTAAATAAAGTACTGAGTTCAGAATAACTTATAGTTTATCTAGATTTATATACTCCTGGGGAGGGCCAGAAAGCACAATGGTTGAATGCGTTTTGTTGACAACAATAAAAATGAGGATAATATTCTTAATATAGATACTGTATATAATTAGATATAGTGGCATAGCTTGTTCAGTAGTTATTTTCCCTACGCGAATAGATAAAAATAAAAGTAAATAAAAGAAAGAATTGGTCATTTGTTAAAATGGAATATTGGATTATGATTTATGCAGAAGAAGAATGGTACAATATATAACAGAATTTCTTTTCTAGGCTTTTCTATGCGACTCGTCAATTCCAGTCAAAGAAGTTTACACATAGACATTTCAATTTAATTCACAAATTGATGTCAGAATTACTCAGATCAGAAGAGTCAGCCTTCATATCCGACAGGTCTATGGCCTTTCATTTGGCCATTTTACTGACCATGTCATGTATGTTGCGGCAGCGTGGGGTATCGGAATCATGCCAATATGCACAATGCATTGAGAAATGCAGACTGGACACCGGACACTTCAAGTACCTTGGCGGACTGGTATGTTGTCCCGTCGCTAATTCACTCGGCTGTAGTCACAGCGCAAATGTGAACTAAGGTGTCTTCTCCATCACTGAGACTGACCGATGACCAGAAACTTCTAACGACCATTGGTGAACTTATTCTTGAATCTCTGCGTCTTTTTTCTGATTTGATATGAAGTATAGGAATCAAAAAATAGAGAGAGGACGAAGAAAGGAATGATATAGATGAAAGTATTTATACACACACACACATGTATATATATATATATATATATATATATATATATATATATATATATGTAATGGTCTATCAGTTTGTAACGATCAATTTACCTGAGACTAGTGCTATATGTATGTCTGTCTGTCTGTCTGTCTATATATCTATCTATCTATCTTATCCTGTTCATATCTATCTATCTATCTATCTATCTATCTATCTATCTCTGAAATGTATCAAGCAAAATAGTGTGGGTCAGAGGGAAGGAATCATATAGATGAGGTTTTATAAATATATTTATATATTATATTTTCTCTACTCTGTATTGAGCACTCTTTTAAAAATAGTATTTTTTGTTTATTGGAATTTATTCCGTATACAAAAATCCTATGCACACACAGACACACATATATATATATATTATCCTCATTGGGTCTACCCATACGGATTACCTAGTTTTTCGTAAACTATATATATATATATATATATATATATATATATATATATATATATATATATATATATATATATATATATATATATATAAATAAAGAAAATGGAGTAATACTGGCAATTATTTTAATATATTTTCTGTTTAAACGTTATTTTTTATAGATGTAAATATTTAAGTAAATGCTTTGTTTACAATAAACAGTATTAAGTAAACTTATCGGCGTGAATGTCCGAGAAAGTTCGTGGAAGGTATTGAGTCCTTTGACAGGAATCGAACCTCTATGCTCCGCGGAACCGTCATAGAACGTCTGATGGCCTACGGGCTACATTTAGCTACAGAGGAAGGCATAAATGGTCTATCGCATATATTTGTGCTTAAGAACTTTAACAAAATATTGCTATGACAATCTATCTGCCTATCTTTGTTCGTGTTTACTTTATGTCATTCTTATACACACACACATACACACACACATACACATATATATATATGTGTGTGTGTGTGTGTGTGTGTGTGTGTGTGTAGATAGGTAGATAGATAGATAGATAGATAGATAGATAGATAGATAGATAGATAGATATGAACGGAATGAGATAGATAGATAGATAGATAGATATGAACGGAATGAGATAGATAGATAGATAGATAGATAGATAGATATGAACAGACTGCGATAGATAGATAGATATATAGATAGATATGAACAGACTGCGATAGATAGATAGATAGATAGATAGATAGATAGATAGATAGATAGATAGATATGAACGGAATGAGATAGATAGATAGATAGATAGATAGATAGATAGATAGATATGAACAGACTGCGATAGATAGATAGATATGAACAGACTGCGATAGATAGATAGATAGATAGATAGATAGATAGATATATAGATAGATATGAACAGACTGCGATAGATAGATAGATAGATATATAGATAGATAGATAGATAGATAGATAGATAGATAGATAGATATGAACAGACTGCGATAGATAGATAGATAGATAGATAGATAGATAGATAGATAGATAGATAGATAGATATGAACGGAATGCGATAGATAGATAGATAGATAGATAGATAGATAGATATATAGATAGATAGATATGAACAGACTGAGATAGATAGATAGATAGATAGATAGATAGATAGATATGAACAGACTGAGATAGATAGATAGATAGATAGATAGATAGATAGATAGATATGAACAGACTGCGATAGATGGATAGATAGATAGATAGATAGATAGATAGATAGATAGATAGATAGATATGAACGGAATGCGATAGACAGATAGATAGATAGATAGATAGATATGAACGGACTGCGATAGATAGATAGATAATGAACATAAGTGAGCGTCTTCAATAGGGATTGGCTCACCGCCCTAGTAGACGCGTATCCTCGAATACAAGTGGACAGTCACACACACACCCACACATACACACACACACACACACTCACACACACACACACACACACACACATATATATATATATATATATATATATATATATATATATATATATATATATATATATATATATATATATATATATATATATATTAAGACATTTTTATGTTTATACATTCTTTTTATAGATACAAATATTTAAGTAAATGCTCTGTTTTATAATACAGTATTAAACATTTATCGACCTGAACGTCCGAGATATTTTCATAGAAAATTTTCGCCCTCCGACAGGAATCGAACCTGTATCCTCTACGGAACCATTTATAGCCTGACGTGCCTTAACTTAATTAATATATACTGAAAGAAAAATATTTTTTCCGATTGACAGTAAAGAGAGTAACAGATAAAACTTCGCCTACTGTAGAGCAGTAACATAGAAGAAAATTCACGCTTCACTAGATGTCCCTCTACTGGGAACCTATGTTAAACCGAGCATAATTTTGTACGTGTCAAACTTTACATCTGTTTTTATAGTTCAGTATATACACTTTTATGCATGGCCGAATGCACACACTTGCAACGTTATGTAGATGTCTGTGTTTGTGTGCGTGATGTGTGCATGGTGCGTGTGTGTGGTGCGCAGTCCTAGTTCTCTAAAACAGATGTCATCAAAAATAACTAAGGTACTTTGGTTAGGTTTCTCGTTGTTTTATTTTCTTGTGTACAGACAAATGGTTTTTTCTTGGTCTTGGTGCTTGTAAAATCTAACGAAAATTCTTGAAAATGACTAATAGATTATCGAATATGCTTGGAGCGAACAATCATTTAAACAATTTCTATACACCCTAAGTCACCAAAAGAAATCTCTCGTTTGCACACAAGATTAACTATTGAAAATAGCAGAAATACTTTTCAAATCATTTTTAATATATGTTATGAATATAAATACATATCACACACACACACACACACACACACAGATAGATATGATCACATATATTTTTATGGTCTGCTATATCTATGGACAAAAGTGCTCAAGATCAAGGACAGAGTGAATATATAAAAAAAAGTACACAGAAGTCAACGCCGAGCGCATCTTTGTTCAAACCTGAAACAAAATGTCAAGTCAATTGACGTCAGCGTCCATATTATATATATACCAATTTACTAAGCGTAGCTTATTTGTGGCACAGGGCCGAAAGTATGTAGCATGCAGTGAGTTCGATCTTCAGTGGGTACTCCATACATTCGGCCTTGTGCCACATCTAAGCTACTCTTAGCAAATCGATTTATATATATATGTATTAGAAATTGTTAGGAGGATTTGATAATTATAATTAAGTAATTCATTGAGTCTGAAAGAAACCTCAACAGAATGCAGAAAGCACTGGACGGCCGTTTCGTCCTATATTTGGGACTCATCATCCACTACCGAGAATTGAAACCCTGACAGTTAGGTTGCCAAGCAAACGTCATACCAACTGTTCGGTGACGAAGAGGTAGCAAATCAGACTCAATATAGCGCCGCTCGCTCACATATATATATATATATATATATATATATATATATATATATATATATATATATATATATATATATATATATATATATATATATATATATATATATATATATATATATATATATATATATATATATATATATATATATATATATATATATATATATATATATATATATATATATAGAGAGAGAGAGAGAGAGAGAGAGAGAGAGAGAAGAAATGTTGGGTATCAGTTCATCACTTTTCCCTCCAGCTATATGTTAAATAGCAGGGTAGGCTACACCATGCACCCATATTTCGCTGTCAGTCTAAGAGAATGCAAACTCGGAATGTCAAACCATAGAGAAGGCAACCTGAATCCCCTTCATTGTCCTTTCCAGGAATAGATGGAGATTCGCACATAATAATGGTAAAGAATCTTTCGAGAGCTATTCTCGTTGCCGACGCTCTGAAGGAACATGGAATAATGATATCGTTAACGCCGCCATTTCTCCATTTCTGCCAAACAATTATAGCATCACATCAACTCACTAATTCCTTCAAATTCTAAAAACTATACAAACAAACCAAGGAATTTTAGCGTCATTCAACTTTGAAAATTTATTTATAAACGTGCTCGTCGATAAAACTATCTACGTAATTCTTAACTCTCTGTATAAAAATAATACCATTCCACCTCCATCCAGCAAACCAAATATTCTCAAAAAGTTATTGTATGCCTGCACGACTAAAGTCTCTTTCTACAACCATAATGGCAACATCTACACCCAAACTAATGGTGTTTATAACGGGAAATCCGCTTGTTCCGTGCTTCTCCAACTACTACTTGTCCCACGTCGAAAATACGATATTTAAACAAGTTACTAAATCCTAAATATATGTCCGCTATGTAGAAGATAATTTTATTTTAGAGAAAAACAAAAAAAATATGATTATCTCAAAATCACATTTGAAGAAAACTCTTTCTTTAACATTACTTATGAAGTTAGTAAAAAAAATAAGCTCCCATTCTTAGACGTTCTCGTAGAATTCAGTAATAATATGTTCAACACATCATTATACAAAAAAAACCGCCTTCTGTGGGGTCATGTTGAGATCATAGATAAGGAACACCATGGGAAAATTCATAAACTTAAGGAATCAGCACATATGCTAGGCCACAAAACTCTCCTGGGCTGACCAAGCATAGAAATGAATACAATATGGGAACCAGTAATAAGGAGTGCCAGAGAAAAGCGATAATAACAACAACGTTGCAATATCAGCTCTGGTAAAAACATGAATTGATAACAGAAAAAATTGCATTATGAGCACTGGTAAAAATGGTTGCTGGAGACATTAGGTTTATAATACCCAGAAATTCATACACAGATGTACTCAAGGCACTGTGGATAAAGGCGTTGGTTAGATCCAGTGACAGGACCCAAAGAGTGTGAGTTCAATACCCGGTTAAGGCAGTGGAGAACTTTAAGAGGGAAATTAACAGGAGATAACTGATAACTGACATCCATTAAACATGGCACAAGGGCGAAATAAAGGGTTCAGTTCGACATTCCAAACACCTGAAGAAGGCCGGAGCGTACAACGGCCGAAACGTTGTGATAAACATGGCGACAAAGATGAGGACAATAGTCCGAATAATGTAAACAATGTAAAAAAAAAACCACTAGCAGAAACTCTTGTCACCTTCATTTTAAGAGTGAATGCCCACTTAGATATAAAATACTAGTTATAAAAACTTTCCTGAAGAGAGTACACGAGAATTCATCCCCTAGTCCCCTTTTCCTTAAAGGATCCAATAATGTAAAACAGACGCTAGTTAACAATGGTTTTCTTAAACTCATCGACCACTAGATTTTAGACTATTTCTTTATAAAGTAACTAATAGCGATACTGAACATACAGATAAAAAATAACATTAACATCTGCAAAAGCCAAATACATGTCAACTATAAGCTAGATGAATTTTCTCTTAGAAATATTATAAAGAAATACACAACTGCAGTCGAACTGATTAAGAAAATTAAATTATCTATTGCAAAAACTTAAAACAGGTAACCTTATCCTCAAAAATAACATAACAACACACCCGCGAAATCAAAACTACAAAAAAACGAACATTATTTACGGGTTCAAATGCCCCTTAAGGAACTGTTTTCCTGATCCAACCAAACTCATAAATAAGTACATTGGTCATACTACTACATGCCTATCTAGTCGACTTGCGTTGCACCTACACGA